>JAWPHD010003544.1:0-213946 GCA_037043455.1 Cyrtodaria siliqua | reverse complement strand
CACTTTGTGTTGTTAGTGACTAAATACGTCTTTTGTATATATTGAATATGAAAAGTATTTTAGAATACCCTGCACTTTAATTATAAGTGTAAGCAAATATGTTCCATGAACATACGAGTACAGTCATGGAATCACTTTAATTATATTGAAATATTCCGACATGAATGTATATATATTAACTTATTCTTATACTTTACTCTATGTCATAATTTCTCTCATTGTCTATTGTAGTAGTACTTTTGAGTTACTGCGTATATTTGTCCCTAAATTACTCATTGTCAAGTATATATTATGATTATTATTGAATTGTTTGAATGATTATATGTAATATTGTATTATTCTTATATTGGATACTCTCCAACTGAGAGGAAAATAAAGAATCAAATCAAAAAACTTTCAATTAATCTTTATCACCATGTTAATAAGTTTATCAAAATAGGTTATGACCAATCACTACTTCGATCTGCAAGTTTAGCAGTTAACCTAATTACAGTTCGTCACTATGCTGTTGTCTTTAGAGATGTCGCTGCTTGAGTCTCCTAAGACCTCTCCTAAATCTAAGGCCAAAAATAAAAATAAAATTAAAAGTCGCCTTAACGCTCAATAATGGGTAAAACTAATAAGATCATTCAATGGAATTGTTGAGGTTTGAAACCAAATTATGACGAAATCAGCTTAATTTTAAATGAACACAACCCTATTGCCTTTTGTCTTCAAGAAACATTCTTGAAGACAAGTGATAAGGTATCTTTTAAACAATACTCACTATACAATCATATTTGTGATACCGGGACAAGGCGACTGGTGGAGTTTCGATAATCATTAATCGAAACATTTCTCACAGACCTGTTGCGTTGAAAACAAATTTGCAAGCTATTGCGGTCAGTGTTACTATGCACAGAGTCATAACAATCTGTTCCTTATATTTACCACCTAGTTCTTCACTAGACCCTAAAGATCTAAATCACATAGTTGCACAATTGCCATCACCTTTTATACTCTTTGGCGATTTCAATGCACACAACTACATCTGGGGTTGTAAAGATATAAACGATAAAGGCAAGAAAATTGAGGATTTCTTAGCCAAAAACAATGTGTGTCTTTTTAATAATAAATCACATACTTACTTACATCCTGCTACAGGCTCTCATTCTTCCATTGATTTAACAATATGCGGTCCAACGCTTTTGATGGATTTTTCGTGGAGTGTTGGAGACGACCTCTGTGGAAGTGACCACTTCCCCATATTTCTTGAAAATATCGGCCCTCCACTTCTCGAAAAAACGCAACGATGGAAACTTCGCAAGGCTGATTGGACTACGTTTCAATCTCTTTGCGAGGAACAATTAAAGCCTTCCGTTTTCGAGGATGTCGAAGACGCTACTGCTCTTTTTACCAAAACTCTTCACGATATAGCTGATCAAACTATTCCAAAAACCTCGGCAAATCCTAAACGCCCACATAAACCATGGTACGACGATGACTGCAAAAAGGCAGTCAGCGATCGTAAAGCTGCATTAAATAATTTTAACTTGCGGCCAACTCAAACAAATTTAGATAACTTTAGAGTTTTTCGTGCGAACCCAGCGGGCAAATGACGTTGGGTTGACGTTGGATTTAGGTTGAAAATGGAAGTTTTCTAGACGTCGGAAATCCGACGTTGGTTCAACGTCAGAAACATGACATTGGACTGACGTTGGATTTTGGTTGAAAATGGAAGTTTTTTAGACGTCAGAAATCTGACGACGAATATCACAAGTCATATGTATATGTGTGTGTTTAGTTCTATAATTAGAACTATAGGTAAACACAATTAAACTGTCAAGTTTGTAGTCTCTCTACCACATATGCGTGCCAAGAAGGAAAACCCTCAGTGACACAGCATAATAACTGGACTTATATATGAACTTCACAATGATTTAGCTTATATTAGAAATAATATAAACCTTTAAGTATCCTACTTAATTATAATACATGCCAGCAAGATATTAATAATTAAAACAATACATTAATAAATCAACACATAAATACAGAAAAACATATATACCAATATATAACCTTGTATTACACATTAAAAATACGTAAATTAACATTATACATTGTCTCCCTTTACATGCCCTCTCACATAAGCATGCATGCCAACGTCAGAACGACGTCGTACTCCAACGTTGTTCTGACGTCTTAAATCAGACGTTGTACCAACGTTGGATTTAGGTCGCCGACGTTGCGACCAAAATCCAACATATATCCAACGTTGATCCAACGTCGTGTGTTTGCTGGGAAAGCCCGTCGTACTATTAAGGATAGCAAGAGGAAATCCTGGAGATCTTACGTCTCTAGGATGAATTCTCGCTCATCTCTTAAGAAGACATGGGACATGGTCCGGAAAATAAGTGGTAAAGGTAATTCTAGTTCTGTAAATCATCTTAAAACAGATAATGGAGATATAACATCTGTCAAAGATATTACAAACACTTTGGCAGAAACTTTTTCAAAAAATTCTTCTTCTGAAAATTGTCAACCAAATTTACTGAAAAATAAGAAACAAAAAGAACAGAAGAAGCTGAACTTCAAGTCGAAAAACTTGGAGAAATACAATAAACTATTCACTCTCAAAGAACTTCGAGAGTCCCTTAAAAAGGCTCATGATACATCAGCTGGTCCTGATGATATCCATTATCAATTACTAAAACATTTACCTGAATCCTGTCTCTCTACCCTTCTTGATATATTTAATAAGGTTTGGGTGACGGGAATCTTCCCCAATTCTTGGCGGGAAGCAATCGTTATTCCAGTCCCCAAACCTGGAAAGGATCATACGGACCCAATAAATTATCGCCCAATCGCTTTAACGAGTTGTATATGTAAAACCATGGAACGAATGATTAATGAGAGACTCGTTTGGTACCTGGAGTCCAACAAACTGATAACAAAGTATCAAAGTGGATTCCGGCGCCAACGAGTCACAACAGACAATCTCATACGATTTGAATCGTTTATTAGGGAAGCTTTCATAAAAAAAGAACATTTAGTCGCTGTATTTTTTGACTTGGAGAAAGCTTATGATACTGCATGGAAGTACGGTATTATGAATGATTTACATGACATTGGTCTTAGAGGCCGATTACCCATTTTTATAGAGAAATTCTTAGATGATAGACAGTTTCGTGTCCGAATGGGTTCAACCCTCTCTGATATTCATGAACAGGAGATGGGTGTTCCACAGGGCAGCATACTATCTGTCACACTTTTAAATATAAAGATTAACAGTATAGTAAAATGCATCAATCCAGGTGTGGATTGTTCGCTATATGTTGACGACTTTGTTATATGTTATCGTGCAAAAAACATGAATACTATCGAGAGACAATTACAACAATGTCTCAATAAACTTCAGACCTGGTCTGATGAAAATGGTTTTAAATTTTCTAAATCTAAAACTAATTGTATGCACTTTTGGCAACTTCGTAAACATCATGAAGACCCTCATCTAACACTGGATGGGTCACCAATACCAGTAGTGGATGAGACAAAATTCCTTGGTCTTATTTTCGACCGTAAATTAACGTTTATACCACACCTTAAATACTTGAAGGCCAAATGCCTTAAAGCTCTTAACTTACTTAAAGTTGTTGCAAACACTAATTGGGGAGCAGATCGAAAAGTCCTCTTGCGACTTTACAGATCTCTTATCAGATCTAAGCTGGACTACGGCTCAATAGTATATGGATCGACTCGCAAGTCGTACTTGCAGATGCTCGACCCTATACATAATCAAGGATTACGACTCGCCTTAGGTGCCTTTCGTACATCACCAGCCGAAAGTCTATATGTTGAAGCCAATTAACCATCACTGTCTCACAGACGAGACAAATTAGCTCTTCAATACGCCATTAAATTAAAGTCTAACCCTTCAAACCCAACTTTCGATAATGTTTTTAATCCTAGTTGTGAACCTCTTTTTGATCGAAAACCGAAGGCCATTCGACCATTTGGTCTTCGTATTAAACCAAAATTAAGAGACACTGAAATCGACCTAAATTTGGTTGCCAAGTACAAAGTACCACAAATTCCACCGTGGACTTTGGAAACTCCAACAATTATTTTTGATCTTTGTAATAATAACAGATCCAGTACAGACCCTACTGTCTTTCAAAGCAAATTTAATGAAATTAAATCGAAATACTGTGACTTTCAACATATCTACACAGATGGCTCTAAAGATGGAGATAAGGTAGCTGCAGCAGCTGTTGTTCACAAACACAGCATAAAGAGCCGCCTGCCTGACAAGGCCTCTATCTTTTCAGCTGAACTTAAGGCAATTGAACTTGCCTTAAATTATATTCAGGAATCTGATGATGACCATTTTGTAATAATTTCTGATTCCCTTTCATCTCTTCAAGCACTTGGTAATATGAAACATGATAACCCAGTTGTGCTTCAACTTTTAGAAAAGTACAATTCTCTTATAATTGATGATGTTATTATTTTCTGCTGGCTTCCAAGCCATGTAGGAATACGTGGTAATGATAGAGCTGATAGTGCTGCTAAGGCAGCATTATATTTACATATAACTAATACCAAATTACCTTATACTGATTTTAAAAGTTGTATTAACACATATATTCGTAACTCTTGGCAAGCCGCTTGGGATTTGTCAGTTAACAATAAACTCCATCCAATTAAACCGTTACTCGGACAATGGCGTTCTTCTAGTAGACCCATTCGTCGGGAGGAAGTTGTCCTAGCCCGGTGCAGGATAGGGCATACACATTATACTCATTCATATTTATTACAAGGTGAGCAATTACCGGAATGTATACCCTGCTTTGCACCGTTAACGGTCAAACACATCTTATTGGAATGTGTAGACTTTGATCCTATGCGTCAAAGGTACTACAATGTTAATACTATTTAAGAGTTATTTGATACTGTAGATTTTAGTTTTGTATTAGATTTCCTGAAAGAGATCAGACTATATAAATCATTGTAATGTGTTGTTATATATATTTACTTGTTTATATACCCGTTGCCGGGCATTTATTGATTTACATACATAGTTTATATTACACCTTGTCATCCCTTATTTTTATTTTATTTTTAATAGTTTTATCTTTATATATTTACATTAATTTTTAATTAATACTTCATTTTTCATATTTTTTTTGCGCACAATATGACCTATTTATGTGTCGACGTGCCGTAAAACACCATTCATTCATTCATTCTGTTGTCTTTAAATGTGCAATGACAGACAAATTGTGGCCTCTATGAGGACGTCTATCTATATCCTGAAAGGACTGTCACGCTTGAATATTTGTTTTCTTGCATTGTCGAGTCCTTAATGGTTTATTCTCGTGTTGCTTTGTCTTCTGCCAATTCATTGAGTACTGGCTTTGTGTCTTTCTATGCGTTCGATTTTAATATTCATACAAAATGATGATATTTGTGTTATACATACATTTCCTATTAATGATGCCTAATTTATTAAAGACTTTTACTTTATTTACACTATTCCATTTTATTCGGATGAGAATACATTAGAACCTTGTTGAAACTCTTCATCGGCCTTTTTTCCGCCGACTGTTTATAAAAATGCAAAATAATACTTAAAATCGTATCTTGTGCTTTGAATGCTTTCAGCTAGGTCGTTTTGAGCAAAAAAAGAGGAAAACGGCCATTATAAAGGTCAACTTTGAAATAAACCAAAACGGCATTCCAGAGATATTTCCAGAATTCGTGTATAATGGTAATTCAAACCAAGCCTATAAATTCTTGTCGTGCCCTTAATGGTTTATTCTCTTACTGCTCTGGCTTCTGCCAAGTCATTGAGTACCTTCATTGTGGCTTTCTAGGCTATTTTTTTTTTGTATTATATTTACACGAGCATATTTGTGTTTTACTTATATTGCCTATTGATGCTGCCTTGTTGGTCAGAGATTAGATCATGGCGCGGATTTCTTTAATTACACTGTCCTGTTTTAATGGGATGACAGTAGGGTAAGTGTGAGGTTTGGTGCACCCTAGAACCGGTTTAAACCACCAGTGGCCTACTTTGCCACTGACCGTTCCAAGGCGGTAGCCCTATTGTCAACCCTTTTGTGTTTGTGATGTCGTTTGCATTTATTATTGCTTTTGCCTTCTTGTTTGTCTGTTTGCGTGTTTGTTTCTGTGTTTTGTGGTTGAGTGTCCTCCTTGAATGCTACTTTCCCTGTCCGATCTTTTTATATTTCTTGTCGTTTGTGACAAAACAAGATCGTATCTAAGGAGACTTTCTGGTTCACGCATGGACAAAATTAATGCTTTATTAGTCGATTTTCCGACTGTAAGTGTTATTATTGGTAAAGTACACATACTATAAATATAAGTCTCAATTTATTTTAATGCTGTGTGACAATTTAGAGTTATATTCCTACGAAAGCATGTTTTTAAGTGTTGTGTCATGCGATTTCGCGAAAAGACCAACACTAAATTGTTTGTCACTGTTGGATCACCAGCAGGGGTTTATAAGGTCACATATCACTATTGTTTTGGGGCTACTGATTGGCTGAAAAAAGTATAGGGTGTATTAGGGTATATCTTTTTCGAAAGAGCTATTTTCCGATTTGGTAGAATTGCCTTAATCATAACTGATGTACATGAAATGTGAAAATAATATGTGTAGGTGATAAAAACAAATGAAACTGTATTTGTTCTTGCATCTAGGCTATTTTATTGAGAAAATTGCAGGTATAGTAAATTGTCAGTAGTTCACATTTATTTGCTGCGAGCCCGACGGACAGCACCTTCATCAAACCGAAAGTAGGTGAAAGCATTACAAAACCCCAAATTATTTTCTCTTTTTTAAGTGTGTCTAGGATAGTTCTTGAAAATAAAGTAGCCTAAAAGGTTCTCTTGGTTATGTAAAATGTGTTTTAGGGCCAAAAGGCTATAATGTAACCCTATGTAAAATGCAATAGTGGTATATGACCATAATCATTGGATGGTGGTTAGATAGACTATGCAGAAACTAAATAGTACTTTTCAATCATAAAGTGGAGCAGTAGGTTTTCATTTAAACGGATATTTTTATACTCACCAGCTTTATTGAAAACTTGTGCAAATCACAGATCCTGTCTGACAGGCATTCATATTTGTTGTACAAACTTGATACGCGCATCCGTGTCGAATCTGAACCCACAGTAGTGAGAGGCGAGATGGTTTCAAACGCAACATCTTTACCCTCTCAACCACAGATGCGCTTATCATGGATGAGCCATAATATACCCCCACCCATCCCCACAACACCACTTCACTTCCCACACAAAGTGACCAAGCGTTAAATTCCTAAAAGTATACCGGTGTTCTAAACTATGCTTGGAAGAGGTTTTTTTTTACGGGGGTGGGGGCAGGGGTAGTGGGGGTGGAGGGGGTTTGCACGGGGATACACTTGGAATAATCCAGCAATCAGTGGTTCCAGTGGGTATCATCTCTGTGCCTAAAGGCATGATAATTCCGTTATCAGAATCAGTTAAAATGGGAAATATTAATAAATTGGCAATCCTATGTATAAAAAACACACGTAAAATACATATGAATCTATCTGATAGTAAGAGCAGCTGCATGGTTCCCAACTTCCTAAATTATTATCCTTCCCATCTCTCTGGTTCAGCTTAAAATATCCCAAGAAAATATATTGAAGAGCATTTAGTAATAATTCAGTTCATAATTGTATATTTAATTATTACACGTGTGTAATATAGTCTGATTTTATCATGCAGTGTTAAGCAATAAAACATGAGGTGTCCGATTTGTTAATTAAAATACGCCTTTTTAGTGAATAACACAAACATATCATTTCAAGTGATAAATAGATATGCATCATACTCACAATGTTCATGATTTAGTGTCCCAAATTCAATTCATATTCCAAAAAACAATACTTGCTTTATATATATACATTGTTGTTAACTAACCTGAAATAAGCATCTGATGACTATGTTGTTGTGGTTTTTTTCAGTGTCTGAGCATGTGTAAGCTGTCAGAATTGTGACATGGTCTTCAAATTTGACATTGTCTTGGATGTATGGTGACATGATATTGTCTTCTTTGATGATCAATCGGTATGCAGTTTAGCTTTTAATTCATGTATTTTTATGTTTTAAACTTATTTGAATCCATAAATATGTTTATTTATTAACAGTAGAAAAGCTTGTGTGTAAGGGTTACCCTTGGGTACAAACAGTATATTGAGGACAGTTTGTCATGTGTCAGAGAAAAAAGCTCTTAATATATTTCCTCAACAAATGAAATGTGTTGAAACGTTCATTAATAGTGTACATGATTATACAAGTGTAAATGTGTAATGATTTCAATTCAGACATAATAATGAAATCAATAAAGTTGGATATAACTCAGTTTAGTACAGTAAATTAATTGACATATGAATTAACATATTGTGTATTTTTTATGTAAAACAAATGTGTAATTTAAATTTTCAGTGCTGGGTTGGTGAATGCATGGTCCGTGTTGCTGTGGCCAGTGTTATGACTACATGTATTTGGAAATACTGTAAGTTCTGTTTTTATGTTATTAGTATGATGTCATATCACTATATTTATATATTTTTTATGTATTGTAGGGTGTGAAAATGTTTATTATTTAGTATGTGCATATAAATGCATATAATTGGGCCAAATAAATGTACTAAAATGGTTAAATAGAAAAAGGGGACTATGAAAATAAAATAATAGGCCAACATAGTAATATTATAATGCTTTCTAATTCATTTTGGCATGTAATGGCCTTTTAATCAGATTACTTTAAAAATGAATATTGTTTTTCAACAATCTCCAAGTGGTGTCATGTATAACACCTTTGAATCTGAACAGGTGGGCTTTTATTCATGATGTATTGTGTTATGGTATTGTCAACAGCCGGAATATTCTCTACATAAAATTGAGAAGTTCTCTTGGTGCTTTGATTGCATTTCCTGTTTAATATATAGCACTTTTCTTTCATACATTTCCAATAGGAAACAACATGCAGCTTATTGAAGAATATTCCAATCGAGGATCAGCCCAGTGAACTACAAGCCTCCTTCTGGACAGAATTCTACAAGACATGTCAAAAATAAACAAGGACACAGTGCAACTATTGACTATGAACGGTAACAGAATCTACACATATGAACTCAACAAGGGCATTTTGAATGCCAATTGTGATATAATACATACATTTACAAAAAGTTGTTAAGTTATTTTAAGGAAACATATTCAGATTGCCTGTTGTCATGGTAACAATGAAATGATATCAACTAAGTATGCGTAAAACAAAGACAACTGTATACATATTTGAAATGAAACTATTGCTTCTAAACAAAAAAAGAAATGAAACTCTTAAAGAAAAAGGAATATTAGGTGAAAAACTCATTTAAACTTCTGTTGCCATGGTTACCGGCAATATTATAAGACATTTACACCATACGTTCACACCAACCAACACATGTTTAGAAATACTTATATCAAGTAATAAGAATGTACAACAAGTATTTCTGCAATGTTAACAAAAATAAGTTAATAATGAGAAAAGTCGCAACTTTGACTAAAGTCAAGACTGAAACAAAGTTATCTTCCTTATAATTCATATATTGTGTTGTAATATGGGTAAACTCAATAGTGTAATTATTTATAATTTATAAGCAAACACTTTTAAAGTACAAACATTATTAACAACAACAATGAGAGCAAGATTGCTTGCATTTTTCTTCTATACCCCCTATTTTAAGTAATTTCTTAAAAAAACATACATACATTGTAAACCATCCTATTTTTTGAAAAATGAGATAAGCCAACATTTTCGTTTTCCTTTTTTGTTAAAATATAAGTATTTTGCAAAACATCTATGCATATTTTATTAAGAATTAAAATGGGCCCTTATCATACCTAGTCCTTTATATACAAATCAAGCCTTGATCTTGCCGTGGTACAATGTTTACAAAAAAAGGCAAAAGGAATGCATTATACTCGCCTGCTAAACACACTAACGGTACAGTTGTCTGCCCCATGAGTGGAGCACTCGGTATGGAATTAGTGAATACATACCGATAATGGAGATACTTTGGAAGCAACAAACACAACCAAGAGAATAAAGTTGCAATGTCAAAGCGAGATAATATAATAAGCAACACCTCTCAACGCACCCTATCACCGGCTTAAGCGGTATTCTACTTCAAAGCCACCTATATTGGGCTCGTTATTGCAAAAGGACAAGTAAAAATAACATTCGTGCCATAAAAGGCACAATCGAGGTTAGGAATCGAGTGGTTTACTGTATGTATGTCATGTTATCAAACATGTTAAATCATAGCAAGACCCCATCTTAAAGCCGCACAGGGAAAATAGTTTAATAGCACTCATTTATATCGGTATTTTGAAAGACGTGTCAAAATCATGACTAAATCTAAATCACAATGACTCGATCAACTATACTTTCAGAGGCAACATTTATATACTGAAACGAAAAGGAAACGCAACTCGGGAATATCCGCTATATATTGTATGTAGCCTACTATATGCTGCTGTTAATCGAATGGTACATGGATACGTAAGACCTCTCCTTTCGGAAAAAAGACAAAAACAACACATAACATAGCAGATGCATTCCTTCAAAGTTTCATTATTGTGTACGTGTTTGGCTCAATCATGTGAGCAAACAGGATGGACACTTTTGCAAACTTAAATACAGTACTGAAATGGCTCAATTTTTCAAAGAGGAACTTCAACATTTATGAATCTTTGTTACAAAATGTAGTGCGATTTGTGTCACAGTTGTGTCCAGTTGTGTCCTTTCTCTAGCTAACTGCAACTCTTTTTGTTTTACAAAACATCTTGGGATGTCTTTGGAATATTATGTGGAATTAAGTGTGCAGTATAAACAAGATATAGCGGAAATTCCCGAATTATGTTTCTTTTACGTTTCAGTATAATGCATGTACCAGTTACACTAATCTCTATGTCCAAAACTCTGTTATTAAAACAAAACTGGTCAACATTGTATCAGTACGGAAGTGTGGAGCCGATACAGAAGTAGTACTTTGAAAATTATAAGAAAATAGTGCTTAATATTAAAACACGTTTAAACCATTCCATTAACCTGTATCTGCCAATGGGCTTGTTCCTATGTATATGTACATTATTATGTGAGTCGGTCATACTATTTGTACGTAAGTCCGGGAGACAATTGTCTATGTTTTTAACTTTGATAACAGATTGAAAGATAAGAACAATACAATTTAAAGGCACGTACAACTCACATTTAAATCATACCTTTGCCGACATTGCAGGCAAACATTAGGGTTGGCAACTTAAACCTATCTACGGAAATGATTTTTTGTTTGAATGGTGCTTTACGTCTTTTTAGCACAGTTTAGGCCATATATGACGGTCTTTTTTTGTGGTAGAAGTTTACATCCAACCATCCGTAATAATCGACACTTTCTCACTTACAAGTTGAGCTCCCATTGGGATTCGAACCCACAGCGGCGAGAGGCAAGCAGGTTTACATCGACATGTCGTTAAACCCTCGAACAAGGAGGCGTTTTACGCAAATGAAAATATATTGCTTTTACTTAAAGATACACACGTCAATGTTGATTGTGTAAAAAGTCCCGGCGTTCTATCAGTTTTTCTACATAACTTTTGTTTAATCATTATTATTATTATTAATTATACGAATAGTGTAAAGCAAACAGTTTTTGCATATAACTAAGTATTGATTATATGGCACCAATAAAATACTGGAAAAAAAAAAGAAACGCGACACGGGAATTTTCGCTATATATTGTATGTACAATATGGTGCTGTTAATCGAATGATACATGGCTACGTAAGATCTTTACTTTCGGAAAAAGACTAAAACAACACGTAACACAGCAAATAGTATTCCTCGAAGTTTCATAATTGACAGTGTACGCGTTTGGCTCAAGCACGTGAGCAAACTTAGGATGCAACATTTTGCACAAAACATCTTGGTATTTCCTTGGAATATATGTATGGAATTACGTGTGCAGTGTATACGAATATATAGCGGAAATTCCCGTCTCGCGTTTATTTTTCCTTTCAGTATATATTAAATCATAGGGCACAATAATTAGAAGAAATGAAAACTCAAAACATTTTTATATGCAAGCAGGATTTAATTTAAAATGATACTGGATTACTAAAAGAGTATGAGAGTCGACCTTTCGAAACGGCCGAACACGGTCAATATGAAATATTGCAGTCTCGGTTTGATTGAGACTGTTCATGAACGGTAGTGAAATATGCTTGCTACCGTTTACGCCCCCTAGCCACGGGTTGAGCAGAATTCAATATTAATACAAAAATCAATAGTACAGAATTTTAACCATCCCAAAGATGGCATGCATATGACAGTGGACATGCTATATTTAAGGTCATCACTCCACGTCTAGCGGCGTATGGTCCCAGTATCTAATAAAAGTCTATGCCCCGAGGAGCGAAAACAAAATGGAATTAAGCTGGGAGCAGCGGTTATGAAGCCTGCGCATCACAAGTAACAGTCTAAATACTAAATTAAAAAGCAGACAACACATCCTACTAAATCGAGACGTTTATTTTTAAAGCTTGATAACAACTTCAAGACTTTCGTGTGTCTCTTTGGCAGACATAACATCAACACGCAGTCATAATATAGCATGGCCAAACAATCTTGGTCAATGATATGGTTGTCCATATGAAAACAGCGCTTCAGTGACCGGGATAAAAAATAGCTACGTAAAAAACTGTCTCGCCTCTCAACGCTGCGGGTTCGAATCCCACTGGGAGCTCGACTTGTCAAGTGAGAAAGTGTCAATTTTAATGGATGGCGAAAGGTATACAGTACTTGTTCTACTCAGGAAAAATGGGGTGGTCTGCCCCCACGAACAAAAACACCAACCATCATATTTGGCCTAACATGTGGTCAAAATGACGTAAAATACAAACAAAAGAAAAGATCCGTAAGAAGACTACGGCAGCAGAATTTTATCTTGGGTTTGTCTTTCATGACACACGTAAATACAGAAAAATGTTTGTTGTTTGATAATGCATTAGTTCCTAAAACGTAGGGATAGAAATACCCTATCATGTAATAATATTTTTTCTTAAATTGCCACATATAAAAATAAAAGTAGAAACAATTTAATATCCAATGGTTACTATTATGCGGAAAATATAACAATACGTTTATGCTATAGTAACTCACCTTCATGAAAGTAGATATTCTGTCTAATTGCTTGTTTCGTGCGAACCTTAAGTCTTGATACTTCTCCTAAAGAAAATATTGGATTCACTTTACTGCTGTCCGACATAGTGAATATTTCCGACGACATAATTAAAAAACTGAAGATATTTACTCAGCATGAGTTAGACCATTATTCCACTTTCACTATTGTTATTTAATGAGTTCGATTCATAAAATCCAGTCGCATATCATATGACTGTGCATACGCATATTCACAGCATATTAAAACATATTGCCACGATATCGGCACATGAAAACACAATCCACGTTAAATAATCACCATCAGTAATTGCTGTATACTGACGTTTAAACAATGACTATTACGCTGTGTCATATTTAAAAGATCACTTCAGTTACTAATTTCTAACACTTACAACTATGTGTTATTATTCTGTTCAAAAACAATGGAGAATTACTTTACACACCCTAATACAATAAATGCGCTTTCTGAAAACAAAATATTCACTGAGAAACGTTTGATACAAATATCATTAAACTGACACACGTTTTCAACAAAGCATTCAACTGAATTTATAATAAACGATGTGCCACGTGTCACCAGTCAGATTTAATACAAAACATTTATCCAGGTGAATTACATGCCTTGAATATTGAAATTGTCGATTAATACTCTAGGGATGTCTAGTGGAACGAGAGACGTTTAATAATCATGACAGCTTTCCATTGAATCAAACATATACCTCAATAACCTGTACGTTCTCTAGAAACTAATTGGATCTATACATAGAGGATATTTGTTGTTTTGGAGTGAATAACATATTTTATTTCATCGAGAAGTGAGAAAACTTTATATTTTCACGAATGCGAATATTTTATGATTTGCAAACGATTTTTTGAGGGAAACTACCTTAGAACAACATGGGAGGACATTTCAATAACTAAACCGATTTACACATTACACAAACAAGTCCAAGCATATTTTATTTATACCCAAAGACAACCATTCTTTTTAATATATTTATATTGGCAATCATTTCCTTTCAACTTTTAAAATCCATTTCAAATCATTGTTTGATTAGAATGTACAATTCGCAGTGTTTTTGTCTCGGCATGTTTACATTTGCGTAGGAATATCTTGTGAACCATTTTACTGTGCATCTGTGTTCGGTGTACAGTTAAAAGTAGTCCCGGCAGCTACAGTGGAAATAAAACTCTATATTCCACAGTGTGGAATAACACTTTTATTTCACTGATAAAATACAGTATTTCATTGCTTATCATAAAATAAATTGTTGTATCTGTCGGAAATTAATACTATCAGGATGATATCAAATTCCAGATATATGGTATTGTAAATCACAAAATGTATATCAAGCCAAGACAAACATCAAAAGTAGATATAACATTCGAACAGGAAAAGTAGCATTCAAGGACGACAGTCAACCACAAACACATAAATGGAAACAAAGAATGACTTTACAGATGTATAAAAGGCAAGATAAGACATCACAAACACAAAAAGGATTGACAATAGGGCTACCGCCTTGGAACGGTCAGTGGAAAAAAGCCGCTTGGGGTTTAAACCAGGTTCTAGGGTGCACCAAATTTCATTCTTACCATACTGTCATCCCACTAAACGGGAAAGTGTAAATAAACATATCACCGCCAGGTTATAATCTATAAAAAAAAACAAGGCAGCATTAATAGGCACTGTAAGTTAAACACATTAATATAAAAAACACAAGAAAAATTTGATGCATTGCATCAATTCGCCAGTAAGGATGTTGCTGTTGTTTAACCTTCGTATACTACCGGTATACATCATCTACCGGTGTTATCAGATATTTCCACAAAAATAAATGTTTAGCTACCCACTATTGTACAGAAAAGCAGGATACAGTCTCATCAAAACAATAATTAAAAAAGAAAGATTTAAAAATGTGTATTCGTTAAATGAAAAAAGATGGGGGAAAATAAGAATAAACATGACATAGAAAGAAAAATAATAATTGAAAAACAATCCTATCAAACGTTTTATTATCTTATTTTGTTTGTTATCCCCTTGTGTGTCCATTAATTGGCTAATTGACAGTTCAACCCACAATTTATGACGGACAAAATGTTTCAGGCAGATTTCTACTATAACACCGGTAGTAGACATTGTATTGATTAACTCTTACCACCTACTCAGTACATAAATGAATTATAGATATAACAAACACATACCTATGTTTAATAGTTTACTGGAAAGGCTATGATAATTTGCACTATGTAGTATTCGATGAGCCAGCGGTACCCGGATGATATGGTCATGACACTCTCTTCAGTAAATAGACACGCTCACTTGGTGGCGCCACGTAGTTTTCCCATCAAAATGATTATTGATTTACTCTTTTAATACACGGCAAATAACATTTTATTGATGAAACTTTTTTTTATGTATATATTTACTTAAACGCTGACATTTTTAACAATGTAATTATCTTTAAAATAGTATACTTTACTTGGATTGTAATATTTATAGAGGATCTTAAACGAGTTCCCATTTCATATAAGATTTATGAAACGAGTTATAAATTATTTTAATTTTAACGAGCCTTTTGGCGAGTTAAAATTAAAAATAATTCATAACGAGTGTTTCATAAATCTTATATAGAATGGGAAATAGTTTAAGATCCTTTTTATCACATAACATTGCAATCAAATTATTAAAAAATAATTCAGATGAACATAGAACCGCCACGACGTCAGACACATTTTAGCACCAAAATGATATATAGTGTCCTATAGAAACCACAGCGTCCGAACGCAATGGCATCGTAGGTCCGCACTGTACTGCAAACAAGGACTTGAAACTACAATGAAAGAGACAAAAAACAACAGAAAGGGTGGTGAAGACAGGGTTACCGACTTGGAACGAGCAGTAGGCAATAAGGCCTACTGGTTAGCTTGAATCGATTTTATATGCGCACAATCCTCGCTATTATCCTGTCTTCAGTGCCGAAATAGACAAGACAGTGTAAACAAAACTACATCCCATCAAAAGGAAATCTCTAACAATAAAGTCCACATCCAGAGAAACTAACTAAAGATATACATACAAAATAATAAACATCTCAGGATGTATCCAGAATCGTACTGAACAACCATAGTAGTTGCAGCTAAAGAGAAAACCAATCTAGGGTACGACCATGCACCCACCTCCCTTAGTTGGGGTTTCAGTAGGTACAATCATAGAGTCCCAAGAGGTAGTCCAGTCATCGCACAAGTGAAAAGTGAAGCGTAATGATTGACTGTAGAGGGGTCAATCACTAAACATGCAGTGCGCTGTAAAACCAAAGGGTTATATCCTTTTCTGACGAACTTCCAGATTAAATGTGTAAAGCGGTCAGGAAACCCGTCAGACCCCATTAACTTTCGAAGTTTATAGACCACATCTCCATAAAATGAGGGTTGTGATATGCCTAGTCGCAGAAGTGTCTTAGGGTTGGTGTTGTACTTTTCCAGCAGGCCCTCTTTGCGGCGGCAGAATTCAGAAAAAAGATCTACGTAGTTTGTGATAACGAAAACCCTGCTGAAGAAGTTTATTTGTAATAACTTGATTACGATCATTGAAGTATATAACATCATTACACGCTCTAGCAAATCGAATGAGCTGGGAGATGAGGTAGAACGAGGTACATCTCCATCCAGGTGTGAATAGTTAACGATGTTAAAATTGAAATCATCTCTCTTATCATAGATTTAAGTACGAGTACAATCATTTGAAATCAAGAGTTGAAGATCAAGAAATGCTGCTACTGTATCCGAACTGTTGGCTTTATTCAACGTGAGCTCTGGTGGATAAATGTTAGTAGCCATATGAGCAAAGAATAAAACTTATGTAGAAGTGTCAACGTACAACATATCAATACTGTGTTCAAATAAACCTGTTGGTTGTTCATCTTGGCCTGCCGACTTTGATTCTGAAAGACTTTTGACATTTTCCAATAGTTCCTAGTCAGTTATTTCTGAACTAAAATTATAGTTTCTGTCTTTCATACAACGTTTAATATAATAACGACTGAAAAGTGGATCCCTTTAAAATAAGAAAAACAAACGACGGAGTAGTAGACTCTGAATTGTTTAACTTGTTCCTGAGAGATAATAAGTATAAGGTACAGCACCTATCTAGAATCCTAACATCGGTTTAATCAGTTCTATTATCAAGTCACAAAGAATGTGGCTTGATGAAGGATACTTAATTAATTTAACAATATTTTATTCAAGTACTGAATGAGATTGGACAACAGGCAATGCCTATGTAAGACCTCTCCCTTATCAAGGTACATATAACAATAAATTCATATCAAACATAACATAAAATGTGGAATTGTAGTACAGTTTCCATATATTGCTTTGACAACTAACTTAGAATCTCTGAAACATGTGTACCGTGATTGTTTAGTATTAACACTTTGTACTGTCAGAAAGAATTTAAGTGAGAAAAAAAGATTAAACAGAAAGGAAATGGTACTGGAAACCAATACGAAATATATATAAAAATGTACCGATTATTACAAAATATAATGGTTTTAGTATGAGTTTCTTAACCAATAGTTAATTTTGATTCACTAAACATGCAATGCGCTATAAAACCAAAGGGTTATATCCTTTTCTGACGAACTTCCTGATTAAATTTGTAAAGCGGTCAGGAAACCCGTCAGACCCCTTTAACTTTCGAAGTTTATAGACCACATCTCCATAAAATGAGGGTTGTGATATGCCTAGTCGCAGAAGTGTTTTAAGGTTGGTGTTGTATTTTTCCAGCAGGCCCTCGTTGCGGCGGTAGAATTTAGAGAAAGATCTACGTAGTTTGTGATAACGAAAACCCTGCTGAAGAAGTTTACTTGTAATAACTTGATTACGATCATTGAAGTCTATAACATCATTACACGCTCTAGCAAATCGAATGAGCTGGGAGATATACACACCATATGAGGTAGCACGAGGTACATCTCCATCCAGGTGTGGATAGTTAACGATGTTAAAATTGAAATCATCCTCTTATTATAGATATTAGTATGAATACAATCATTTGAAATCGAGAGATGAAGTTCGAGAAATGCTGCTACTGTATCCGAACTGTTGGCTTTATTCAACGTGAGCTCTGGTGGATAAATGTTAGTAACCATATGAGCAAGGAACGGATTATCAATATTGAGTATGTCATCAAGATACCGAGAAGTATTATTAAAGGCATCAATAATTTCACCCTGGCTAGCTGGTGACAAACTCAACATAAAATCTCTTTCATAGCAGTACAAAAACAAATCTGCAACAAGTGGCGCACAGTTAGTACCCATAGGAATACCAACAACCTGGCGGTAAATAGTTTTACCGTATCTTATAAAGATGTTATCCAGAAGAAAAGATAAGGCTCTACAAACATCAGTACAAGTCCGCATATTATACCTATCAATGGGGGCGTTAGTAAAGAAAGCCCTGACATTATTACAAGCTAGAAAAGTAGTACGTTCTCTAGCAAATGTCTTCTGAATAAGCTGAAGCAATTTTTCTTTGATAAGATTATGTGGTAGTGTAGTATACAGTGTAGAAGAGTCGTAGGTGCTTAGAGAAGAGGCATGAAAATGCTTACACCGTAGTTTGTCAAGAACTTCTCCAGAGTTTTTGATAGACCAAAACAGATTGATTCCTGAGTTCTCGAAGGCCTATCCGCAATATTTTACAATATGTTCTTAAATCGCGGAAAGTCAGGAAGTCAATAGTTTTGATATATTTGTCGTGGTACAGGAACTAGAATTAGCGATAAAAGTGCTTTGTAAGGAATTTTGTGAAGTTTTGGTATCCAGTACATTGTAGGGAGCTTCGTCTGCTTACTAATTACAGAAACCTTTATAGTCTCAATAAAGGTCACATGCTGGGAAACAATGTCCGTCTCCAGCAGAGGTGTAGTTAGATAAGCAGAAGTGCTCGCTAGCTCAGCATTCAAAGTAGTGATATAATGTAGTCGTCAGACAATAATTATATTGTTGGAAGCTTTGTCTGCTGGAACTAGAGCAAATTTAGTATGTACATTCTGAATACCCTTCTTAAGGTGTCGTAAATTGTGAGTGGAAGGCCGTGGAAGCAGGGATAGATTTGATTCGTAAAATAAAATACGTAATTCAACAATTTCTGAAATAGTTTTCATCCAAGCAGTAAGTGCATGTTTATCTGCTTTTTCTCGCTTACACGAATTTGTACAGAAATCCGTTAAAGAACCCGCAATTTCATTGCGACAGGCATTAAAATCAATATCAGATGGAAGGCGATACTTAGGCCCTTTGGCAATTAAATGCCGAATCCTCTTATCCTCAATTACATCAAACTTCCCAGTAAGAATGTGACCGGCAGGTTCGTAACAAAATTTAGAATTTTGACAATCTCAATCAGTAGGAATAAATGTCTCGATCTCAAGATCAGAAACGATCCTACTATAATTGAAAATAAGATTTCTAGTAGATTTCTTATACTTGTAACATATAACAGGAGTCTCAATATTCTTGAAATACTTTGGAATTTTGTCTGTCACCCGCATATCATTAAAAATACCGGCTAAATTAATGAAATCGATGCCTTTATCAACATAAGTTATCTTCAAAAAATGCCTTTGATGGTCAGATGGAGCATCTATATGTGGACGCAAAATATGTTGCGTGTAACTTTGAATAATAGATGCAACCTCATATAATGGATTAGTACGGACATAAATGGCATCCGCTTCTTCGTCGAGTTTCCGTAAGCAAGAAAAAGACAGACTAACTACTTTGCTAAGGAGGGCGTGTCTACCCGAATTTTTATAAATATAATAAAGGTCTGCAACAGTAAAGACTTTCTTAAATTTACGTCGCGTCTTACAAATAACGTTGCGTAAAAAAGAGTTAGTGTTTTACCTCTTTACAAAATAGCAGTTTACGCCAACTTTTTAACAAACCAACAACAATGTTTTGAATAAGGTGCATTATTTTTATAAGCTGTCACAAGTAATAAGTTTATGACTCAGATCTGGGTGAATTTTTAATAAATAAAATAGTTTCAGTTAATAAACTTGCGTAGTGTTACAAGTTAAACTCAACCAATCAAAATCGTTCCAGGTTGTATTACACGTGTGTCATACAATAGAATATTAAATGGGTGTTCGACACTGCTAACAAGGGAAGGTATATGATAAATCTGGATATGAAATGCAAAACCTGTGTTTTAAACATCTGCGGCTGGGTATAAAAGAAAGTATGAAAGGGGAAAATTGGAAATCCTAACCCTATAAAGTTAATGGTGGTATAATTTGTTGAAAATGAAGTATTTCAATCAGTATTATGTAAGCATAAACATTATAATTATAAACATTATTATAATCATCGTATTATAATTATTATCATCAGAGTACTATAACTAACACGGTCAGCAGCAGTATCAGTATTTGCAGCTGCAACAATAGTAATTAAAGTGCATTGTAACATTCAAGAGCATATAGCATGTATTGAGTTCTAGCTGTAGCGAAACAGTACCAGGAGAGAAATACAAGTTGTTGTTGCATACATGACTAACATGTTATTTTTAATTTCAGAGGAGGGAAACACTAAAGACAAATACATAATAATTTAACTCGATTGGGAGGAAAAAAAAATATGGGTGTGGGGTTGGTTAAATAAGACATATCGGAGGGTGGGCTGAAGTTGTGAGGGTAGGGAGCGGGGGAGTAATTTAGAGTTGAAAGTTCTTCCTAAAAGGGTGCAATTACTATTTGAATTCAGATCCATCCCACTTCAAAAGTCTTTACTTCGGCACCCTCCTCGAATGGCCCTCATTTGAACCTTTTGCCGCCCAGAGTGGTCCAAAAATGTCCCACGCAAATACCTTCCTAATGCCATCCCCACTTCCACATTGAATACTTTTCCTCAAGTTCCACGCCGCCCCGAAAAAGTCCGTAATAACCCCTTCACTTCACTCCCAATACATCAAGGAAATTCCTTCCGTAGGACTCAAATGTGTTTATGCCTTTGACCATCCATGCTAAACAAAGTTATCTAGCCAGACTACCTCCCCAAATTACCTTTCCTTAGCACAAGCCTTATCCGATTGTTTTTCTACACGCCTTCTCCCGGAATATTCGACATATAATCACCCAACCCAGTTATCGTTTTAACAACCAATCTATGCGCCTTTCTTATGTGTAAAACACCCCAGAGGAAACAATCCTGAATAATAGTGGCACACGATAAGGTGGGGTTAGCGATATGGGTCGAGGGCCTGATATAGGGTGTGATATGAAAATACACATTTTTATTCTATTTATCATATACTTGAGCTTTGTCGAAATTTCAACTTCAGCTCACTCACTACGCTGTTTTCCAGGGAGAAAAAAAAGTTTAGATCTAGTTCATTCTGTCTGTCGCGTAAGTGGTACACAACAATTGTTTTTGTCTGAAATCTTATTGAAAATGAATTCCATTGATTTTGAAATTTTCTAATCAAGGTGAATTGTCATAAGTGTTTATTTTATCCACGGATAATGATTCTATAGCCAATAATCTGCCGCGAAAACAGGATGGAAGTAACTAATGAAACGCAGACGACAAACAATACCCGTGACAAATCGTATACAATCGTAATTAATCGGTTATTTCCGTATCACTCCGGTAAAAGGATCGAGATGAACATTCAGTTATTTCCGTGATCTGACATATTTCACGCGTGTGATAAAGCTTTATTGCCCGGCAACGAAATCCCGATTGATATGACTAGCTAGGTCTAAGTTGTATCGTATAATTATGCAATAACAACATATTTGCAGGGAAGTATATGATAAATCTATGTAGCTCATTTAAATATATCGTTAAAGCATGAATACGGACGGTTATATTCCGGTATACACACGAGCACGAAATATGACATTCCTGTAAATATGGTAAATATGGACTATTATGTTTGCGTATTCTCACGTATACGGAGTTTTACAAACGCAGGCATACGGAGTTAAATATTCTCGTACACACACGAATATGGATTTTTGTATTGACTTATACGCACGAATACGAAATTTTATTTTTCTGTATCCGCAAGAATCCGTTTTTTTATTTCCCCGTATACGCTCGAATACGGATACATATATCAAGCCTGATTCAGCATGAATGGATGTAAATTCATTTGGCTTGTTTTATGTTCATGAAGAAAGAAATGTTACTGAATATTACCCGATACGTGTTCTCTAATCGTGCAACCTAGTTATATGTTCATAGAGTGGATATTTAGCGGATTACTGCCCTTAGACCGACTTTAGAGAAAACACGCCGAAAGATATGCCCTCGAAACCACGTAGATTCGATCACCTGCTTGAGCCAAATGCGTATTTTATCAATAATGAGCACGGACTGACCAAACATTTATAATGAGTAGTAGTTATACGATACGAAACAGTGCTTCAAGAAACGAATATCAGGTGGCTTAGAGAGGACTGCAGAACAGAAAATTATCACTTGTCTGCATTAATACTGTAATAGTCCGCATAAACCCATCAACAAAATGTCAAATGATCTAAATGATTTCAACACGCAACGTCGTAATACCAAATACAAATACAGTAATGTTGAAGTGAAATAAATATCAAGGCATGATATTGTATTTACAGTGAGAATAAACTACCAGAACATCAGGGCATTAGCGAATTTTTCATTAACCCCGAATTCACTTTCTTTATTTTATCAATTAGCAGTTCATAAATTGAACGTAACTTGTTAACTGAGGTAGATATAGCAATAGAACAGACCATGTAGCATGACAGAACTCAGACAACGAAAACCACGCATTCAAAACAAAAAAACAAGGATAACAAGAAAAAAATTATTCGACACTTCAAACATAAAAGGGTTGACCACAGGGGTACCGATAGAAGCGTCAGCGGTAAAAAGGCTACTTGGTGTTTAAACCAGGTTCTAAGTTCAAACCTCACTCTAACCTTAGAGTTATCCATTTTAACCGGCACACTGTAAATAAAGGCATCTCCACCAGGCTCTATCTTCTAACATACTAGACAGCAATATTAGGCAATATAACACAATGATGATCATGTATAAATATGAACATAAAACAACAAAATAATAGAAAGCTAAAAACAAGTACTCACTGACTTGGCAGAAGCCGGAGTAACAGGATAATAAACCGTTATAGGCATTCCAAGAGAAGTGTGAAGGGTTAATTGCCCTAAATCAACCGATGTGCTTGTATGGTGCAGTCGAAAAGAGTTCTTTATAAAAAGAGTATTTTTTTTGCTTAAATATAGATAAAAAATCGAACAGGAAAAGTAGCATTCAAGGACGACAGTCAACTACAAACACACACAGAAACAGACATCTTTAACGATGAATAAAAGGTCAAAAATGACAACCAGTGGAACGATCAGTTGCAAAAAATGCCGCTGGGGGGGGGGGGGGGCGTGTTTAAACCAGGTTCTAGGGTGCACCAAACCTCACATTTACCCTACTGTCATCCCAATAAAACGGGACAGTGTAAATAAAGAAATCCCCGCCACGAACTATTCTCTAACAAACAAGGTAGCATTAATAGGTAATATAAGTAACACATAGTTGCTCGAGTATATATAAATACAAAAATAAATAGCATAAAAGGCAACAAAGAAGGTACTCTATGACTTGGCAGAAGCCAGAGCAACAAGAGAATAAACCATTGAGGGCACCGTTTTAGTGCTATTTCCTGGTAATTTATGGGCTGTAACTGTATTCTGGACATGTTTTTGATGTTTAAAAACAGCACTTCATCATGTGTTTTACAGTTTTAGATATACTTTTCAGAAATGAAAGCAGACAGGGTATGCAACTGAAATGGGTAAAAACACGTCAACTCCCCATTTTCGTGTTGATGTTTAATAGCAGACATGTTTATTTGCATGATAAATTATTGAAAGGACATGGAGACTCAATTACGATATTATAACCTGACGACAGATATTAAACATCACGATTAAAGTAGAAGTTATGACAGGGTCCGCATTCATTCGGTTCATCGCAATATGGGTAAAACTGGAACAGTGCATGTATGTGGGATGAAACGATAATTTGAGGATTGGTTTGATGTATGGGCATATGTGTTGTGGTCGTCACACGACACAAACAACAATAGTTTGACAATAAAAAAAGGCATACAATTCGATCAGGAAGTATAGCATTCGCAGAAGACAGTCAACCAAAAAATTGGTTTGGTTCAATAAAATTATTCTATTCTATGTAAATTGTATGTTAGAAAGAAAATAACAAACATACAAGTATCCTCTTATAGTGTATATCAAAATACAGGTCACCGTTAGTTTCATATAGTACAAGTAGATATACAAATCGAACAGAAAATGTAACATTCAAGGACGACAGTTAACCACAAACACATACAGAAACAAAGATCAACTTTAAAGATGAATAAAAGGCAAGATAAGACATAAAAAAGCACAAAAGGGTTGACAATAGGGCTACCGCATTGGAACGGTGAGTGGAAAAAAAGCTGGGGGTTTAATACAGGTTCTAGGGTGCACCAATCCTTACTCTTACCCTATTATCATCCCAATAAGCAGGACAGTGTAAATAAAGATTTCCATCCCCGCCAAGTTATAATCTTTAACAAACAAGGTAGCATTAATAGGCAATATAAGTAAAACATAAATGATCATGTATATATAATATAACAAATCTAGAGCCTAGAAAACCACATACATTGTATACAACATTGGTTATACGTATTTGTCTTTCACTCCTAACATCTTCCAAGAAATTCCTTGTGAATGTATAAAAAATGCTTTTTCTTTAGACCGTGTCACGGATCATGGGTACGAGCGCAAAACAGAATATACCTCTATTATTGCTGTTAATTCCATATTAGAGATGTTTCTCTTATATATTAACTGATACAATTGATTTTAATTTTATTATTCATGTTTACAAAAACATATACGTGTTTCGTTTTCAAATTTCTCTGGATGTGGACTTTGTTGTTAGACATTTTCTTTTGATGGAATGTACTTTTATTTAAACTGAATTGTCAATTCGAGCGCTGTATACAGAATAATAGCGAGGTGTGTACACTATAAAATCAATTTAAGCTGACCGGTGGGCCATATTGCCCACTGACCTTTCCAAGTCGGTAACCCTGCTTCCACCACTCTTTCTATTGTGTATTATCTTTTTCATTGTATAGTTAATTTGCTCATTGTTTGTGGTGTAGTGCGGATCTATGGTGCCATTTCGTTTGTGTAATAATTTTTATAGGGCCATTTTTTTTCATTCTTGTTTAATCACGTCTACTGGTAATACTAAAGGAGCAAACGGCAATCTTGAAATGCATTGCAATTAGTGTCCCGATTTAGTGACTCAGTATTATTTTGATTTCAGTCTTGCTTGCATATAATTAAAGACAATTGTTAGTTTCCATTTTTACGGCTCATTCTACCATAGGTTTACATATATTTTAGTGCAATATAATCAACAGTTAATTATATGCAAACACACGTTGCTTTAAATTTTTATTATTAACGATTGAAAACATGCACATTTTGAAGAAAAACTAACGGGACGATGTGAGTAAAAAAACAATAATTACCGTTTGCCTTTAACACCAACCAACATGCCAAAATCATACATCTGTAAGCAGTGTTTATAAAAAGTAGATACAATTGTACTGAAAACGTAATTGTCACATGCTATAATATACAAGTGTTCCTATAATAAAATGTTTCAATATATCTATACAATCCATATATTTTAACTAACCTTCAAGACGTCCTTCATAATTGTGAATTAATCTTCGGGTGTGGACCTTAAGTCTTGATATTTCTCCTATGGAAAACATGGGGCCACCGCTGTGGCTGTGTTTTTTTGGCATTGCGGTTGGTTCATCGGATGCAATCCAACACACTAGTAAGTATATTATCAAACTCGAGATTAATTTAGTTACTTCCTTTTTTCTTATTTTTTCGATCATTGAATTCCGATTTGCACATCATAATTAGTATTCAAACACGTAACTACACACTTTATGAAATAGGATATGAATAAAACACAAATTGTAGCAATATTCTAAAACTAATACATTCAATGATACGTGTTCATACTCAGGTTGTTGATAACACTTTCTCACGTTTTAAAGAAAGGCATATCCACCAATTCTTGTTTAAAAATATATTTATACTCAGTGTGTATGGTGCAATACTTAAATAGTTCTTAAATATAGCACACTACTTTGTATAGATAAGCTATACTAATTAGACTTATATCTATAAATTCCGTGCTTAAGTAGTTTTAATTTACTTAACGTTTAATTAAATTCACCGCAAATAACAAGCCCCATAATAGGATTTGTCATTTTTATGTACAGGTACAGCTGTTAATAATCAATGCCATCAGGGATGCCTCACATTAATTCCTTATCTGACTCTACAACATAAATCAGTCGCAGTGTCACATGAATGCAATTTTAAAGTTATCCAATAACGATCCGACGAACGACGATCCATATTCGTGGCACTTTTAGTTACATCAATTGCTATATCTGTTGTAATATGTTGCCTGCATGATACTATTTTTTTTTTTAAAAAAAATTGTAATTGGGGAATACATATGGAAGTAGTCAGTAGAAGGAAATTATGTTTTTGCAATATATATAGCTTAATGTAATGATTTTGATTCATTTTTGCAATAGGATGCAATTTAAAGATAATATATTATGTCAATGCCTATTACTATCATGTTGATTAGCCGAGGCTTAGAAAAGCAAGAATGCCGAGGGTTTACGGAGACGTTCTGGGTTTTCGTGCCCAGACAATAAGCTTGATAGTAAAAGGCACTGATATAATATTCGATTTTTCACGTAGAGTATCCACATTTTCTGTATGGTTTACTAGTTTTATCTATTTAACAGAATGGTACGCTTGTAGAGGATGCCGCCATATTGTTTCTTCTTCAGGCCGTTTTATAACATCAAATAACGTCACGTACAATAAACACGGAGTAATTCCGCATTGCTGCTACTTTATTTGTTAGTACCTTATATAGCAAACCGTATTAGGTCAGGCAATAAAGTGCAACTCTGCATGATTCAGACTGCTATATAGATAACAAGAAAACTGTGATACAAAGTATTACCGGCCCGCCAGAACATTTGAAAATGAACAAGTTTGTTTCAAAATAATCGACATAGAAGTGAATCTATAGGTTCCGTCTAGATATTAAGTATAGGAGTATAAGGTTTCATATACTTATTAAACTATGGAGTATTTCCGTTGCACTGTACGAAAATAAAATCGGGGGGCACCAGACACAATGTTGTTCAATTAACAACATTTCCTAACTTATAATACGAGGTCGTTGTGTTCCTAGATTTTATAAGTTAATGTCAAAGTTTGTAAACACCAATTCCTTGTTGGTATCTCTATAAAAGGAGTGTTTTTGCTTATATTATTAGCTGACCCTTTAAATAGAATAAACTATGCAAATCTGATTACTTTCAACTGTCTAATCTAAATAAAATATATGAAAACATAAAAACAATATATTAAGACCATAGATGGGTAATGTCTGTTGTTTTTGTATCGCGATATAATGGTATACGGGATACATCGTATCACGATACGTATCAAGATATATTGTTTTATATTAGTCCAAAGTGTTTGTAAGTTATACCATTTAATGTAATTTATTTATTTATTCATTGTGTTAATATGTGCATACATTTGATTTGCAAATTAATTCCTAAAACAATGTATAAACCAAACATTTGATCTGCAAATACATTCTTAAAACAGTGTGTATTTGTTAAAACTTGTATTTCTCTACCTTAGTTGAAGTATTAATAACATTACTAGACACTATGCTCAGGTTATATAAACAAATGGTGAATTAACACACGCTACTAACATATTTATGAATAGGTTTGTTTGTTTTGGACGTTATGAATTACTTCGAAATTGTTAAAAATAAAAACAAATTAGTGTTACCCTTGCTCTGAACTGAAGAGTACTATTACTAACACGGTCAGAATCAGTATCAGTATTTGCAGCTGCAACAATAGTAATTAAAGTACATTATAACATTCAAGAGCATATAGCATGTATTGAGTTCTAGCAGTAGCGAAACAGTACAAGGAGAGAAACACAAGACATGACTAACATGGTATTTTTAATTTCAGAGGAGGGAAACACTAAAGACAAATACATAATAATTTAACTCGATTGGGATGACAATAGTGTAAGAGTGAGGTTTGGTGCACATTAGAACCTGGTTTAAACCACCGGCGGCCTTTTTTGCCACTGGCCGTTCCAAGGCGGTAGCCCTATTGTCGACCCTTTTGTGTTTGCCTTTTATTCATCTTTAAAGTTGTTCCTTGTTTCTGTGTATTTGTGGTTGACTGTCGTCCTTGAATGCTACTTTTCCTGTTCGATTTTTATATCTACTTTTATAGACAGCTTAACATGAACAGTGGAGGTATCTTTAATTTACATTTCATTTGCATATTATGTTGTAAGAAATGATCTCTTCTGGGTGTTGCCGCCTTCCCGGAGATTAACTGTGGCACTATAAATTGGCGAGAAATTCAAGGGTGTGGCAAATAGGGGCCTTGATAATTGAGTTTTATATGAGGGTAGTCTCGTCATGTAAGGTCAAAGAGGTGAGGTTAATTGGCAAGTAAGAGGAAGGTGTGGGTGGGGGGGCGGAAGTGTTGAAAATGTCTTCGAAACTGTAGGTGATAAAACGTGACAGGAGAACAATTGTTTATGGGTGTGGGGTTGGTTAAATAAGACATATCGGAGGATGGGCTGAAGTTGTGAGGGTAGGGGGCGGGGGTGTAATTTAGAGTTGAAAGTTCTTCCTTAAAGGGTGCAATTACTATTTGCATTCAGATCCATCCCACTCCAAAAGTCCTTACTTCAGCACCCTCCTCGAATGGCCCTCATTTGAACCTTTTGCCGCCCAGAATTGTCCAAAAATGTCCGACGCAAATACCTTCTTAATGCCATCCCCACTTCCACATTGAATACTTTTCCTCAAGTTCCAAGCCGCCCCACGAAAGTCCGTAATAACCCCTTCACTTCACTCCTAATACATCACGGAAATTTCTTCCGCAGGACTCAAATGTGTTTTTGCCTTAGACCATCCATGCAAAACAAAGTTATCTAGCCAGACTACCTCCCCAAATTACCTTTCCTTAGCAAAAGCCTTATCCGATTGTTTTTCTACACGCCCTCTCCCGGAATATTCAAAATATAATCACCCACCCCAGTTATCGTTTTAACAACCAATCTATGCGCCTTTCTTATGTGTAAAACACCCCACAGGAAACAATCTGGAATAATAGTGGCACACGATAAGTGGGGTTAGCGATATGGGTCGACGGCCTGATATAGGGTGTGATATGAAAATACACATTTTTATTCTATTTATCATATACTTGAGCTTTGTCGAAATTTCAACTTCAGCTGACTCACCACGCTGTTTTCCAGGGAGAAAAAAAGTTTAGATCTAGTTCATTCTGATGTGCTCATGTCTGTCGCGTAAGTGGTACACAACATTTGTTTTTGTCTTAAATCTTATTGAAAATGAATTCCATTGATATTTGAAATTTTCTAATCAAGGTGAATTGTCATGTGTTTATTTTATCCAAGTATAATGATTCTATAGCCAATAATCTGCCGCGAAAACAGGATGGAAGTAACTAATGAAACGCAGACGACAAACAATACTCGTGACAAATCGTATACAATCGTAACTAATCGGTTATTTGCGTATCACTCCGGTAAAAGGATCGAGATGAACATTCAGTTATTTCCGTGATCTGACATATTTCACGCGTGTAATAAAGCTTTATTGCCCGGCAACGAAATCCCGATTAATATGACTAGCTAGGTCTAAGTTGTATCGTATATTCAAAAACAACATATTTGCAGGGAAGTATATGATAAATCTATGTAGCTCATTTAAATATATCGTTAAAGCATTAATACGGACGGTTATATTCCGGTTTACACGAGCACGAAATATGACATTCCTGTAAATATGGTAAATATGGACTGTTATGTTTGCGTATTCTCACTTATACGGAGTTTTTACATACGCACGCATACGGAGATAAATATTCTCGTACACACAGGAATATGGATTTTTGTATTGACTTATACGCACGAATACGGAATTTTATTTTTCCGTATCCGCAAGAATCCGTATTTTTTTTTCCCGTATACGCTCGAATACGGATACATATATCAAGCCTGATTCAGCATGAATGGATGTAAATTCATTTGGCCTGTTTATGTTCATGAAGAAAGAAATGTTACTGAATATTACCCGATACGTGTTCTCTAATCGTGCAACCTAGTTATATGTTCATTGAGTGGATATTTAGCGGATTACTGCCCTTAGACAGACTTTAGAGAAAACACGCCGAAATATATGACCTCGAAACCACGTAGATTCGATCAGCAATGTAACATTGTATCATAGAAAGGGAACTTGGCAATACATGGAGGCAAATATACTAAAGGAAAAAAATGAAAGCAACTGAGGAATTTCCTCTATATAATGTGTAATGTTTAAACTGCACACTTAATTCCATGTATTATTCCAGAGAAATCACAAGACGTTGTGTGTAAATAAACAGTTGCAGCTAGTTAGAGAAAGGTCTCAACTGTGCTTTTTAAAAACAGAACGATATTCTGAAATGTTAAACATCCGCGTTGAAAATTAGCTATTACATCTTATTCCATTTTACATCTTAAGTTTCCTCACCTGCTTGAGCCAAATGCGTATTATATCAATAATGAGCACGGACTGACTAAACATTTATAGTGAGTAGGAGTTATACGATACGAAACAGTGCTTCAAGAAACGAATATCAGGTGGCTTAGAGAGGACTGCAGAACAGAAAATTATCACTTGTCTGCATTCATACTGTAATAGTCCGCATAAACCCATCAACAACATGTAAAATGATCTAAATGATTTCAACACGCAACGTCGTAATACCAACTACAAATACAGTAATGTTGAAGTGAAATAAATATCAAGGCATGATATTGTATTTACAGTGAGAATAAACTACCAGGACATCAGTGCATTAGCGAAATTTCCATTAACCCCGAATTCACTTTCTTTATTTTTATCAATTAGCAGTTCATAAATTGAACGTAACTTGTTAACTGAGGTAGGTATAGCAATAGAACAGACCATGTAGCATGACAGAACGCAGACAACGAAAACCACGCATGCAAAACAAAAAAACAAGGATAACAAGAAAAAAATTATTCGACACTTCAAACATAAAAGGGTTGACCACAGGGGTACCGATTGAAGCGTCAGCGGTAAAAAGACTACTTGGTGTTTAAACCAGGTTCTAAGTTCAAACCTCACTCTAACCTTAGAGTCATTCATTTTAACCGGCACACTGTAAATAAAGGCATCTCCACCAGGCTCTATCTTCTAACATACTAGACAGCAATATTAGGCAATATAACACAATGATGATCATGTATAAATATGAACATAAAACAACAAAATAATAGAAAGCTAAAAACAAGTACTCACTGACTTGGCAGAAGCCTGAGTAACACTGAGGATAATAAACAGTTATAGGCTTTCCAAGAGAAGAGTGAAGGTTTAATTGCCCTAAATCAACCGGATGTGCTTGTATGGTGCACTCGAAAAGAGTTCTTTATAAAAGAGTATTTTTTTCCTTAGATATAGATATAAAAATCGAACAGGAAAAATAGCATTCAAGGACGACAGTCAACCACAAACACACACAGAAACAGACATCTTTAAAGATGAATAAAAGGCCAAAAATGACAACCAGTGGAACGATCAGTTGCAAAAAAGGCCGCTGGGAGGGGGGGTGGTTTAAACCAGGTTCTAGGGTGCACCAAACCTCACATTTACCCTACTGTCATCCCAATAAAACGGGACAGTGTAAATAAAGAAATCCCCGCCAAGAACTATTCTCTAACCAACAAGGTAGCATTAATAGGCAATATAAGTAAAACACATGGTTGCTCGTGTATATATAAATACAAAAATCAATAGCCTAGAAAGTCACAAAGAAGGTACTCAATGACTTCTCAGAAGCCAGAGCAACAAGAGAATAAACCATTGAGGGCACATTTTTAGTGCAATTTCCTGATAATTTATGGGCTGTAACTGTATTCTGGACATACTGTTGATGTTTAAAAACAGCACTTAATCATGTGTTTTACAGTTTTAGATATACATTTCAGAAATGAAAGTAGACAGGGTATGCAACTGAAATGGGTAAAAACACGTCAACTCCCCATTTTCGTGTTGATGTTTAATAGCAGACATGTTTATTTGCATGATAAATTATTGAAAGGACATGGAGACTCAATTACGATATTATAACCTGACGACAGATATTAAACATCACGATTAAAGTAGAAGTTATGACAGGGTCAGCATTCATTCGGTTTATCGCAATATGGGTAAAACTGGAACTGTGCATGTATGTGGGATGAAACGATAATTTGGGGATTGGTTTGATGTATGGGCATATGTGTTGTGGTCGTCACACGACACAAACAACAATAGTTTGACAATAAAAATAGGCATACAATTCGATCAGGAAGTATAGCATTCGCAGAAGACAGTCAACCAAAAAATTGGTTTGGTTCAATAAAATTATTCTATTCTATGTAAATTGTATGTTAGAAAGAAAATAACAAACATACAAGTATCCTCTTATAGTGTATATCAAAATACTTGTCACCGTTAGTTTCATATAGTACAAGTAGATATACAAATCGAACAGAAAATGTAACATTCAAGGACGACAGTTAACCACAAACACATACAGAAACAAAGATCAACTTTAAAGATGAATAAAAGGCAAGATAAGACATAAAAAATCACAAAAGGGTTGACAATAGGGCTACCGCATTGGAACGGTGAGTGGAAAAAAAAGCTGGGAGTTTAAACCAGGTTCTAGGGTGCACCAATCCTTACTCTTACCCTATTATCATCCCAATAAGCAGGACAGTGTAAATAAAGATGTCCATCCCCGCCAAGTTATAATCTTTAACAAACAAGGTAGCATTAATAGGCAATATAAGTAAAACATAAATGATCATGTATATATAATATAACAAATCTAGAGCCTAGAAAACCACATACATTGTATACAACATTGGTTATACGTATTTGTCTTTCACTCATAACATCTTCCAAGAAATTCCTTGTGAATGTATAAAAAATGCTTTTTCTTTAGACCGTGTCACGGATCATGGGTACGAGCGCTAAACAGAATATACCTCTATTATTGCTGTTAATTCCATATTAGAGATGTTTCTCTTATATATTAACTGATACAATTGATTTTAATTTTATTATTCATGTTTACAAAAACATATACGTGTTTCGTTTTCAAATTTCTCTGGATGTGGACTTTGTTGTTAGACATTTTCTTTTGATGGAATGTACTTTTATTTAAACTGAATTGTCAATTCGAGCGCTGTATACAGAATAATAGCGAGGTGTGTACACTATAAAATCAATTTAAGCTGACCGGTGGGCCATATTGCCCACTGACCTTTCCAAGTCGGTAACCCTGCTTCCACCACTCTTTCTATTGTGTATTATCTTTTTCATTGTATAGTTAATTTGCTCATTGTTTGTGGTGTAGTGCGGATCTATGGTGCCATTTCGTTTGTGTTATAATTTTTATAGTGCCATTTTTTTCATTCTTGTTTAATCACGTCTACTGGTAATACTAAAGGAGCAAACGGCAATCTTGAAATGCATTGCAATTAGTGTCCCGATTTAGTGACTCAGTATTATTTTGATTTCAGTCTTGCTTGCATATAATTAAAGACAATTGTTAGTTTCCATTTTTCCGGCTCATTCTACCATAGGTTTACATATATTTTAGTGCAATATAATCAACAGTTAATTATATGCAAAAACACGTTGCTTTAAATTTCTATTATTAACGATTGAAAACATGCACATTTTGAAGAAAAACTAACGGGACGATGTGAGTAAAAAAACAATAATTACCGTTTGCCTTTAACACCAACCAACATGCCAAAATCATACATCTGTAAGCAGTGTTTATAAAAAGTAGATACAATTGTACTGAAAACGTAATTGTCACATGCTATAATATACAAGTGTTCCTATAATAAAATGTTTCAATATATCTATACAATCCATATATTTTAACTAACCTTCAAGACGTCCTTCATAATTGTGAATTAATCTTCGGGTGTGGACCTTAAGTCTTGATATTTCTCCTATGGAAAACATGGGGCCACCGCTGTGGCTGTGTTGTTTTGGCATTGCTGTTTGGTTATCAGATGCAATCCAACACACTAGTAAGTATATTATCAAACTCGAGATTAATTTAGTTACTTCCTTTTCTCTTATTTTTTCGATCATTGAATTCCGATTTGCACATCATAAGTAGTATTCAAACACGTAACTACACACTTTATGAAATATGATATGAATAAAACACAAATTGTAGCAATATTCTAAAACTAATACATTCAATGATACGTGTTCATATTCAGGTTGTTGATAACACTTTCTCACGTTTTAAAGAAAGGCATATCCACCAATTCTTGTTTAAAAATATATTTATACTCAGTGTGTATGGTGCAATACTTAAATAGTTCTTAAATATAGCACACTACTTTGTCAAGATAAGCTATACTAATTAGACTTATATCTATAAATTCCGTGCTTAAGTATTTTTAATTTACTTAACGTTACATTAAATACACCGCAAATAACAAGCCACATAATAGGATTTGTCATTTTTATGTACAGGTACAGCTGTTAATAATCAATGCTATCAGGGATGCCTCACATTAATTCCTAATCTGACTCTACAACATAAATCAGTCGCAGTGTCACATGAACGCAATTTTAAAGTTATCCAATAACGATCCGACGATCGTGGCACTTTTAGTTACATCAATTGCTCTGTCTGTCGTAATATGTTGCATGCATGATACTATTTTTTTTTTTTTTTTTTTTTGGAATTGGGGAATACATATGGAAGTAGTCAGTTGAAGGAAATTATGTTTTGCAATATATATAGCTTAATGTAATGATTTTGATTCATTTTTGCAATAGGATGCAATTTAAAGATAATATATTATGACAATGCCTATTACTATCATGTTGATTAGGCGAGGCTTAGAAAAGCAAGAATGCCGAGGCTTTACGGAGACGTTCTGGGTTGTCGTGCCCAGACAATAAGCTTGATAGTAAAAGGCACTGACCAATTATTCGATTTATCACGTAGAGTATCCACATTTTCTGTATGGTTTACTAGTTTTATCTATTTAACAGGATGTTACGCTTGTAGAGGATGCCGCCATATTGTTTCTTCTTCAGGCCGTTTTATAACATCAAATAACGTCACGTACCATAAACACCGAGTAATTCCGCATTGCTGCTACTTTATTTGTTAGTACTTTATATAGAAAACCGTATTAGGTCAGGCAATAAAGTGCTAATCTGCATGATAAAGACTGCTATATAGTTAACAAGAAAACTGTGATACAAAGTATCACCGGCCCGCCAGAACATTTGAAAATGAACACGTTTGTTTCAAAATAATCGATAGGTTCCGTCTAGATATTAAGTATAGGAGTATGAGGTTTTATATTCTTATTAAACTATGGAGTATTTCCGTTGCACTGCTGTACGAAAATAAAATCGGGGGGCACCAGACACAATGTTGTTCAATTAACAACATTTCCTAACTTATAATACGAGGTCGTTGTGTTCCTAGATTTTATAAGTTAATGTTAAGGTTTGTAAACACCAATTCCTTGTAGGTATCTCTATAAAAGGAGCTTTTTGGCTTATATTTTTAGCTGACCCTTTAAATAGAATAAACTATGCAAATCTGATTACTTTCAACTGTCTAATCTAAATAAAATATAAGAAAACATAAAAACAATATATTAAGACCATAGATGGATAATGTCTGTTGTTTTTGTATCGCGATATAATGGTATACGGGATACATCGTATCGCGATACGTATCAAGATATATTGTTTTATTTTAGTCCAAATTGTTTGTAATTTATGCCATTTAATGTAATTTATTTATTTATTCATTGTGTTAATATGTGCATACATTTGATTTGCAAATTAATTCCTAAAACAATGTATAAACCAAACATTTGATCTGCAAATAAATTCTTAAAACAATGTGTATTTGTCAAAACTTGTATTTCTCTACCTTAGTTGAGGTATTAAGAACATTACTAGAACTATGCTCAGGTTATATCAAATAATGCTGCGAATATTGAATTAACACACGCTATTAACATATTTATGAATAGGTTTGTTTGTTTTGGACGTTATGAATAACTTCGAAATTGCTAAAAATAAAAACAAATTAGTGTTACCCTTGCTCTGAACTGAAGGCTACTATCCCAGAAACTACATTTACTGACAAACTGCAATACATCCCTGTGCTATTAATACGCGGATTATCTTCGAGAACCGGTAATTATTAATTACCGCGTTGCGCCTCGTTCTGAATCGCGTCTAAAAATAAACTGATAATGCGGTGGGTCGTTATTCTATTGAAATACTATTACTATGCTATAGCGAAAAGAACGAGAACCACGCATTACAGTTTCGTAAAACTGAAGAAACTGTTCATTACTTCTCTCCATAGCACATTTCTAAACCCGGGATAAATAAAGCGGCGGGCAATAATACTTATGCATAAATAATTGTCATTTAACTGTTATTTCTTTCAGATCTTTGGAGATCGCTGATCCCGACATTTATATGCATATATCGATGGTACATTCTCCAATACTTTTGTTGTTTTTACTTTAATTTGGAATAGGTGCGTCCACTCCTTCAGCTTTATAAAGGTTCTGAGTATTGTTTAATCACCCCTTACAAAATGGTGTCTTAAGTTAGTCTTTTCTTCGGGGCTTAGAATTTTGTTAGATACTGCGACCATACGCCGCTGGACAAATATAGCATGTCCACCACCATATGCATGCCATCTTCGGGATGGTTAAAATTCTGTACTATTGATTTTATGTATATTGAGTTCTGCTCAACCCGGGTCTAGTGGGCGTGAATGTTAGCAAGCCTATACCACTACCGGTCATGAACAGTCTCAATCAAACCGAAACTGTACTATTTCGTATTTGTCATGTTCAGCCGTTTCCAAAGGTCCACTCGCATACTCCTTTGGCTGTTATTTGTGATACACAGGTTTCATAACCTCCGCTCCCAATTTAATTCCTTTTTTGTTTATTTCGCCCATTGTTTTCTCGTTTGGGGCAAAGCATATCTTTTAGAAACTGGCACAATACACCGCTGGTACAATGCCTCATTGAATGTTTCATCTTCGGGATGGCTGACATTTTCGAACTGTTGGCATTTTAAATATTGCAGGGACTGAAGGGCGTGCACGGTAGCAAACAGTTTTCACTATCATTCATGAACATTTAACCGAGACTGCAATATTTTTTGTATTTATTTTGTTCGGCGATTTCCAGAGTTTTCATTTCATACTATTTTTACTCTATCGAATCAAGTGGTTGTTTAAACATACCTGTTATAGCACTTAATAAAACGGATTTTGATAATATTTCCTTTTAGCAACACGACAATAGGGTTACCACCTTGGAAATATCAGCGGCAAGAAAGGCCGATGGTTGTATAAACCATACAATGCCAATTGTCTGTACTTGCCAAACTAGATGACGTCGTTCGTTGCAAACTTAGGGACGTCACGTACTTTTCAAATGGTAAATCGGGCGTTTTACGATCGCAAATTAGAGAAGGACAAAGGACCAACGCGACCAAATGACCAACGTCTAGCTAAAGGACCAACGCGTTACGTTATACAATGTAGTCTATCAGATATATTCATGTACTTTTTTCATTCATATCTTTTTTTTTAGTTTTGTAAACAATATTGTTTTGCTCATTACACTTATTTTGTACATGTAGTTGGTAAGCTATGTTCGTTACACAGTGTGTTAGTGACCTAATATGGGATATACGGTGTCAGTAATTCCATATGAAGCGAGTGCGACGCGAAAGCCCCATATGACACCGTAGTATATCCCGTATTAGGTCACTAACACACTGTTGAAATTATGATATCACAAAATAATTAGCAAAAATATGTTATTCGGACAAGTTAAAGGTCCTTTACACAAGTTATCATAGATTTGTTTTCGAAGCCTGTAAAAACACCTTACGCTATCTCATTACAATATGAAACATCGACAACTCTGTTTGTGCTACTTCTGTTTCTATTATCGAGATCGTTCGCTATGTTTTGCTCTTACTCATATAAGTGCTGCTTTGTTTGTTTGTTGTTTGTTCGTTGATTACTAAGTCTTGCACTGTATTATAGGTAATATAGTGAAAACATGTTCGTTTGTTATATCTTACAGCTCGATTTTGAATTTATATTTTCTACGTGATCGTTTTTTTTGTTTTGCAATACACGTCGTGATTGTTCAATTCGTGTTGTATATTTGTGCAAAAAGGATGATTTTCAATCCCGTTAGCTTTTTTGATTTGGTCATTTGTTTTTGTTTTGAATTATTAACAAATGAAGTAAATAAGAAATAAATGACGTAGTCCTGTCGCCCCTATATTATGAAACGAAAGACGATGAAAAAAACACTTTGAACAACCAAAAAACTCGTTAATCATTATGTTGCCCTGTAAACCTTTGCAGCAACAACTAATATTAGATAAATGAAACAAATTATCAATTTAATATACACACATATGAATGTGGTGTCTTGTATCAACTTTGGATGTAACAGATCATCATTTTTAAATAAAATAAAAATATAGGTTCAATATTTTTTATAATAAAAAGAAAACAATAAACAACATCTAGAGCAACAGGCATTTATTTTATTGCTAACATTTTACATATAGGGAAATATAAACATAAACGATAGAAATAAATTAATACAATTAAATTAATACAATTTCTAATAACTTTGTAATGAACCCTTTCCAGGTAAAATTTTACAATTGCAAAAGCATATTAACAAAGAAAAGGCGAAGTTATTCACAACTAATTGCAAATAAAATTGCAAATCATTAGGCGTTTTTATAAAACCTTATGAAGGCTTTAAACATTTAAATATTAGCACATATTCTAACGAATACAATACACACTATTTTAAAAAACCAAACTAACGATTATTTAGTAGATCCATGACGAGTAAAACGTGGAAATATTTCTCGAATATTCCTACTTTGAAAGGCCCGCTATACGTAAAACAGTCAACAGCAAAACTATAAAAAAAAGGATGATAGTGACCTTTGAAAACGGCCGAACACGATAAATAAGAAATATTGCAGTCTCGGTGCTATACGTAAAACAGTCAACAGCAAAACTATAAGATAGCATGCAACATATGAGACCGATTTAGAGAAAAGGTGGACGTCATACCTTTAAACAATTACAATACACCTTAATATGCAACTTAGAAAGCCACTGACCTTTTCAATGCTTTATAAGCTAGTTAAATGTATTAATTTACCTGAGCCATTTGCCGTGACAGCAACGCTGGATTTTATATAACATAGAGTTTAATTAACATTGCTGAAGTGAAATAATTCCCGTGTGAGAAAGATTATTTGCGATGTAGAAACGAGTGCGTTTTCGCTCGCAAGAATATTTCTCACGAGTGAATTATTTTCCGTATCACGACAAAAATGTTAATTAAACTATATAATATATATACTGTGCTATCATGCACACTAGGCGAGATAGCACAGAGTTATAGATTTTTTCAAACTGGGAAATTTCTATAATTCATCACAGAATATATAATATATATACATCTACCAGCGTGTACACAGTCATACAGCGATTATGGCATGAAACAGTGTTGGACGTTAGGCAGTTAAAATAGCAAAGAGGCGATGTATCGTATCACCGAAACAAGCATAACTATACATATCAAACACTGAAAGTACACGTAACAACAACATTGAACATATTGATATCAAAACTTAAACAAACAATACAATGGTTTATTTGTCAACCGAAAAGCGAACACGTGTGAACAAAGTACGTACTAAAAGTATCTGCAGCTTTACAAGCGCATAAGCAGCACTAAAGAATCTAATTATTAATTACCTATTGGGATTTAGTCTATTTAACAATATTTACGTACACATATTCAAACTCGAAATGTAGCATTCAAGGACCCTAGTTAACCAAAAGAAGCTCAAGGAAACAAACCATAATTACAAAGACGAATAAAAGGCAAGATATGACATCACAAACATAAAATGGTTGAATAGGGCTACCGCATTGCAAACGGTCAGTTGCAAAAAAAGACCGCGGGGGTTTAAACAAGGTTACATGATGCACCAAACCTCACTCTTTAAGCACGATATGTTTTTTTATGGCTTTCTCTTGTGTCCATTTTTTCAATAAGGTTGATCGATGGTTAAGCAGACACAAGCTTTTGCTAGACATGTCTTCCTACCCTATACTGGCAATCTCACACTACCATATCCTAATATGGATGTATTTTTTATTGCTTTATCGAGAGTTTTCCGAGATAATCGTGTTATTGATTATATTTCCCAAAGAGTTCAGCAATTATGAAAATCCTATAATTTATTCAGTTGGTTAAAGGAAAATAATAATATCTATTTTAAATACCTTCAACTCAACAATTTAATATGTTTCATTGTGTCGCTTCTTCTCTCAATTTGTATATATCGCGCTTCTTCCCTCAATTTGTATGATAATGAAATAATAAGGAATATTTATGACTAGAGAGATGATTTCAATTTTGAGATTGTACATTATCTGCACTTAGATGAGGAATTTTACCCAGCAACATATGATTTATGTTTAACAAGCTATTCGTGTTTTTTTCTGGGGCTTGTAGTCGAGTCTAATTCTTAAACTTTGTAAAACTAACAGCTAATCTATCAGGGCTATCGCTGTCAACATTTGAATAATAATGACACTTGCAACATGCTTTATCACTATTTTGATCTCCTTTTAAAAATATGAAAGTAATTAAAGAACTCATTTGCGGCAAGGATTTTCAACCCGTCAGCCATACCTCCATTTGAGGACTTGTTCTTTTCACTGCTGTGCTCTGCTTCCCCCATTTTAATGGCGGTGCCTCTCGTGGTGCCTCTGTCACCACTTGTGGCATGTGGCAGTATGTCGCGGTCACAGCAGTGTGACCATTTTTCAAATTGTTATAAATATCGTGACTGCACATTTGTTATGCACATTATGTATCTTGTTATATTATGCTGAAGCCATGGCCTTGTTATTCCAATAAATATAAACTAAGTTCAGTATTGAGTCTCTTTCATAGCCCATCTTCAATAATCTGAGTTATGTTGACGTTATTAACATACGTCTTAAGATCCTAGTAATGATCACCTTCACACACTCTTTATCAAATGTGTTGGACAATTACATACCATTCATTTACAGTTCGCTTTCCACTATGATGACGTCTACTACCTTAATCATGATAAGGACTGTTACGTTTAATAATGTATTTAATATTGTCTTGATATGTCAACTGTTTCGTTTCATGTTACCCTGGCTTCTGTCAAATGATATCAAGGAGTGCTTAGTTTGTGGCTTCGGCATTATTTTTTAAAGCATGTACGTGATGTTTACACGACAATGTGTTTGATATATATTGCCTTATTTTTTATAGGATATAACCCGAGATTTCCTTATTTACATTGTCAAGTATAATCAAGTAAAAATTAGTGTAAGTGACGTGAAGTGCACCGGTTTAACCCCAGCCCAACGGCGTGATGGTCACTAAACTAGGCACATCAGCCAATCGCATTAGATGTGATTTTTAGTAGGGAAGTTTAATAAAGAAAGAACATCTAGTAGCTTTTTTTTCACTTGCAAAATCGTATGATACTGCGTGAAAGTATGTTATTATGACTTTCTTTTTGCTCTTGGTCAAATTGCTGGCAAGATAGACAGTTTCGGGTCCAAATAGGTACGACCCTCTCCGATACTCATGAACAGAAGAGTGAGAACGTGAAACCGCCGTGAAACCATCGTGAAGAAAAGGGGTCCTCCTAACAACCGAATACGTGCCAGGATCATTTCTAACTGATTACGTTGTCTGTATATGCTGCCCGCATTATATGACGTATCGCTTGGTTTCGTTTATGAAAGTTTATCTGACAATCAGATTCGCACAAAACTAGCGGAATATTAATATCAAACCTAAATACTATGTACTGAAATAAAGCTTTTAGTTAAATGCACGTCAAGCTATTTGATGAACGACAAGGTATTTGATTATCATTGCAGATTTGCGTTTATTTTTTCCTTTAGCATGTTAAGTATAGATCTAAATCTGATTGTTAAAGTATTATCAAATACTAAGGAGCACAAATTCCACCGTGGACTTTGGAATCACCAAACACTTATTTTGATATTAGCATTAATAACAAATACAGCTCATGTTCTAAGGTCTTTCAGAGCAAATTTAATGAAATTAAATCGAAATGCAATAATTTGCAAGATATATACAGATGGTTCTACAGATAGAGATAAGATAGCTGCATGGCCTAGTTGTTGTTCACAAACACAATATAAAGAGCCGAATGCCTAATAATGCCTCTTCCAGTTGTCAGCTGAACTTAAGGCAATTGAACTATATTAAGCTAATGATGATCATTTCTTATTATCTTTTGATTTCCTTTCAATTATTCTGGCCTTGGGTAATCTCCAGTTATAACTTCTATTTTTAAAAAATACAATCTTATAATCTTATAAGTGTTAAAGTTATTATTTTATACTGGATTCTCACGAACTTTTCTCAGACTCTCTTGTTTATGTTGGTTGCTTCCGAGGGAATCACTGTTCAGTATTTATTGACATTTGCACTAGCTGTTTAATGTTGTATGACGTCTGTTCAATGTCAGTAGTGTTATTACTTACTGGTCCTATGGGATTTTCAACACCAATCGTTTTGGCTTTAAAATAAAATATCGCGTATGCCAGTGCAAGGGGCGTACGTGGTGTTGCACTTTATTTTACCTCTCATGAACATACTCAATGAAACCGAGTCCGCTAATTTCTCTCTTGTTTGTGTTTGCCAGTCATTGTATATAGTAGATAAACCATTATATGCGGTCCAGTTATCATTATATGTAGTGCATTTATTATTATATCCATTAGTTTATCTAATATGTGAGGTCCTTTGAACATTATATGAAGTAGGTTTGTATTTATATGCACTGCACTTCTATTGACTTTATATGTGGTACATATTTGAATATACGTGATGTATTCGTCCTTATATTCGGTACAAACGGCTTTATACGTGGTGCATTTCTTATGATATGGAGCGCTTTTTCTATTACATGCTGTGTTTTTTTCATTATGATGATGAGATCAATCGGAACAATCGTTTTTTGAGAAATTACGATTTTATAGACTGCTTCACTGTGCATTCCCGTTTCACTCAAACAAGCGACACAATCGTGAACGCTCGGCCATTTCCGTCATTCTTCGGGACCACCTCGTGGGTATATCGGGCTTCGGTATGTTAAAAATTTGACATTTTGTTAGCCGGAAGGCATGCGCAACGGCAGAGAAAATAGTGCACTGTCGCTATGTAAACAATATGGCCGCTGGCCACACGTGTTGATGTATAATTTGCGTTTAATGTTTGTTTTTTACAATGCAGATGAAGGTTTTATCACAGCTTTCATGTAAAACTATTGATGGAGCAATCGGCTGAATGACATTGCAAAATTTGGAAAATAATTTTGATTTTGAATGCAAATTTGTTTTGGCGGGAATCTAAGGCGCGATAACGTAACTAATATCGAAACCTTCGATTCACATTCGAGTAATGCTGTGAGATGTTGCGAAAGATAAGTGACAGTCAATGGCCGATTTTTGAAACGGTAAATTTGATAGTACGTTAAGCGCATTTCAATTGCGTTCATGACCAAGCGTCTGATCTACGTTCTATAAAAATATCTAGAATGGTGGGCTCTCCCTAGACTGCTTCACTGTGCATGTCTCGTATATCAAATGCAGGTGTTTTTTTGTTTTGTTTTTCAAGTGGGGTGAGGGATGGTATTTTCGAAATTTTCCAGGGTGACTGGTGTGTTTTCTAGTTGTTTTATTCTCAGGAGGTGGTTTTAAGAGAATGGGGGAAAAGACGATTTTATTAGGAGGGAGTAAAGCACTGATTTCAGGTGTGTTTTTTTTAAAAAATCTACCTAGGGTGAGGTGAATGCTTTTTCTCAGGGTGGTGCTTGTTTTCTTTTTCTTTTTTTGGTGTTGTTGTTTTAATCCGGTGACGCTAGGTTCGGAGAGGGGGTGGTCTGTGTGTGTGTGTGGGGGGGGGGGGGGGGGGGATGAGGGTGTATGTTTAAAAACAAGGAGATGGTAATAAAGGGATTTCCAGATAATTAAGGTGGTACTTTGTAGATTTTACACGTGGCAGGACCTGAAGAAAGGTTTTTCAACTTTTATTTTATAAATCCAGGGGTGTATTCTGGGCTAAAAAGTAAGCAAAAAAGATACATCGTCAGAACTGCGTGAGAGAGCGGAGCGTAGCTACCTCTATGTAAGGTATGCGTATTGCAAAAATATAATCAAAAAAATTGTAAGAAGTCAAAAATACAATAAAAACGAGGGCATAGGTATAAGGTAAAGTCTTTTCTTATTTAGTTTTCCATGAAATTACAAAAATATCAGGCTCATTTATCAACATTTCAGAGGCAGAATAGACCTGTAATTTCTTGAGGATATTGGGGGCAATGGCCTCCCAGTTTAAAAAAAAACTACTTTAAATGGCCAGTCTATCGAGTGTGAGGAGCCTTTTGTTAGGGCATGGGGGTATTTTGTAGATTTTCTAGGGATTCGGGGTTTGAATAAACGTTTTTATCAGGGTAGCGTTTGTTTGTTTCTGTAAGGGTATTTTTGAAGAAAAAAAATGTAGGGGGTCTTTTGTTGACTTTCTATTTGCGGGCTCTAAATCCAGAGGGTGGGGTGTGCGTGGGGATGGTGCGGATATTTTAGCTGGATTCCTTTAAAACAGGAGTTGTCAAATCCTCGGTGTGTTATTCCCGCCGACGCCGCCCCCTCCCCACCTCGCAATCCCTCATTTTAAAATTAAAAATTCAAGGGTAATAAAGTTATAATCTATTTACTTTCTATAATCACTTAAAAATAAATCAAACTTAGTGTTTCCTATGTCAGTTGCAAAATTGTATACGCATACACAATCCCCATACCAATTCTATTAATAGACGCAAACAAATTGTATGACGTGTCTCACCCGATAGTGTTTGACCAATGAATGGCTTCTAGTTGCCATTTACTTGTATGTATTTTCCCTTGTGGATCCTTAATTGGAATGGAAACATTAAAAAAATAAAGCAGCAGACTCGGTTTTATTGATTCTGTTCATGAGAAGTAATGAAAGAAGCCCCGTAGCACCGGCTTAAGCGGTATTCTACTTCAAAGCCACCTATATTGGGCTCGTTGGTCCCAAAGGACCAGTAAAAAATAACACTACTGATTCGTAGCACGGGGAGACTTTAAAGTCACTAGAAGTACAAAACCTGCTTCATATAATGTCCAAAGGACCTCATATATTAGATAAACTACTGCATATAGTAATAATTGGACCATATATAATGGTTTATCTACTACATACAATGACTTATCTATCGCATATACTGATAAATATACTGCATATAAATACTTTTCTACCACATATAACGATGTATTAACCACATATAATTAAAAATGCACAGCATATCATAACGATCTACCACATAAAGGGAAATGCACTGCATATATTAATCGGCAACATCATAAAACAGTCATGACGTTCCATAGCCAAGCATTAGTATTTATTTCCACATGTTAGGTTTACATATACCTAAAAAAAGAGTATCATAGAAGTTTGGAAATCTTCGAACACGATACATATTAAAATATATTGCAGTTTTGGTTATCTTATGCTGATTTTAAATGTTCCATTAACAAATATGATCGCAGCTCTTGGCAAGCAACTTAGGCGTTGTCCGTGAACATTTAAATCAATCTTGACATCATTCTAGTACAGCCAGTAAGTTGTTTAAGCCAGATGCAGAATTCGGCATTTACGTTATGCTAATTCATATGAATACGGTGAGCAATTGCCAGAATTTACGAGTATACCCCGTTTTGCAGTTAACCGTCTACCATAACGTGTTAGATTGTGTACAAAGACACTACATACTAGTTAATAGAATGATAGAACTGTTTGACATAATTGATTCCAGTCATGTTTTATTAGGATTTCTCAAAAAAAATCGACTGCATATTTCATTATAATTACATTCGTGTATGTATTTACTTATTTACGTTGACGGGAGTTTGTTGTTCTTCATATACATCGTTAATAGTTTTACCAAATCATTCATTATGTGTTACTAGTTTAACCTATACATTTTAACGTAATGGTTCAATAATCGACTATTTCATCTTACATTTAACGTAATGGCTCAATAGCCGACTATTTCATTCTTACATTTTAACGTAAGGCTCAATAACCGACTATTTAATTCTTACATTTTAACGTAATGGTTCAATAACCGACTATTTCATTCTTACATTTTAACGTAATGGTTCAATAAACGACTATTTCATATTACATTTTAACGTAATGATTCAATAACCGAGTATTTCATTCTTACATTTTAACGTCATGGATGAATAGCCGACAATTTCATTCTTACATGTTAACGTAATGGTTCAATAACAGACTATATCATACTTACATTTTAACGTAATGGTTCAATAAACGACTATTTCATATTACATTTTAACGTAATGGTTCAATAACCGAGTATTTCATTCTTACATTTTAACCTAATGGATGAATAGCCGACTATTTCATTCTTACATTTTAACGTAATGGATCAATAACCGACTATTTCATTCTTACATTTTAACGTAATATTTCATTCTTACATTTTAACGTAATGGTTGAATAGCCGACTTTTTCATTCTTACATTTTAACGTAATGGATGAATAGCCGACAATTTCATTCATTCTTACATTTTAACGTAATGGATGAATAGCCGACTATTTCATTCTTACATTTTAACGTAATGGATGAATAGCCGACAATTTTAACGTAATGGATGAATAGCCGACCATTTCATTCTTGAATTTTAACGTATTGGCTCAATAACCGACTATTTCATTCTTACATTTTAACGTAATGGATGAATAGCCGACAATTTCATTCATTCTTACATTTTAACGTTATGGATGAATAGCCGACTATTTCATTCTTACATTTTAACGTAATGGATGAATAGCCGACAATTTTAACGTAATGGATGAATAGCCGACCATTTCATTCTTGAATTTTAACGTATAGGCTCAATAACCGACTATTTCATTCTTACCTTTTAACGTAATGGATCAATAGCCGTTAATTTCATTCTTACAATTAACGTAATGGTTCAATAACCGAGTATTTCATTCCTACATTTTAACGTAATGGCTCAATAACCGACTATTTCATTCTTATATTTTAACGTAATGGATGAATAGCCGACAATTTCATTCTTACATTTTAACGTAATGGATAAATAGCCGACAATTTCATTCCTACATTTTAACGTAATGGTTCAATAACCTACTATTTCATTCCTACATTTGAACATAATTGTTCAATAACCGACTATTTCATCTAACATTTTAACGTAATGGTTCAATAACCGACTACTTCATCTTACATTTTAACGTAATGGTTCAATAAACGACTATTTCATTCTTACATTTGAACGTTATAGTTCAATAACCGACTATTTCATTCTTACATTTTAACGTAATGGATGAATAGCCGACAATTTCTCTCTTACATTTTAACGTAATGGATGAATAGCCAACAATTTCATTCCTAAATTTTAACGTAATGGTTCAATAGGCGACTATTTCATTCTTACATTTTAACGTAATGGTTCAATATCCGACAATTTCATTCTTGAATTTTAATGTAATAGATGAATAGCCGACAATTTCATTACTACATTTTAACGTAATGGTTCAATAACCGACTATTTCATTTCTACATTTGAACGTAATGGTTCAATAAACGACTATGTTATCTTACATTTTGACGTAATGGTTCAATAACCGACTATTTCATCTTACATTTTAACGTAATGGTTCAATAAACGACTATTTCATTCTTACATTTGAACGTTATAGTTCAATAACCGACTATTTCATTCTTACATTTTAACGTAATGGATGAATAGCCGACAATTTCTCTCTTACATTTTAACGTAATGGATGAATAGCCAACAATTTCATTCCTACATTTTAACGTAATGGTTTAATAGACGACTATTTCATTCTTACATTTTAACGTAATGGCTCAATATCCGACAATTTCATTCTTGAAGTTTAATGTAATAGATGAATAGCCGACAATTTTATTCCTACATTTTAACGTAATGGTTCAATAACCGACTATTTCATTTCTACATTTGAACGTAATGGTTCAATAAACGACTATTTTATCTTACAGTTTGACGTAATGGTTCAATAACCGACTATTTCATCTTACATTTTAACGTAATGGTTCAATAAACGACTATTTCATTCTTACATTTGAACGTTATAGTTCAATAACCGACTATTTCATTCTTACATTTTGACGTAATGGATGAATAGCCGACAATTTCATTCTTACATTTTAACATTATGGATGAATAGCCGACATTTTCATTCTTGAATTTTAACGTAATGGCTCAATAACCGACTATTTCATTCTTACATTTTAACGTAATGGCTCAATAGCCGACTATTTCATTCTTACATTTTACCGTAATGGATCAATAACCGACTATTTCATTCTTACATTTTACCGTAATATTTCATTCTTACATTTTAACGTAATGGATGAACAGCCGACTGTTTCATTCTTACATTTTAACGTAATGGCTCAATAACCGACTATTTCATTCTTATATTTTAACGTAATGGATGAATAGCCGACAATTTCATTCTTACATTTTAACATAATGATTCAATAACCGACAATTTCATTCTTGAATTTTAACGTAATGGTTCAATAACGGACTATTTCATTCTTACATTTTAACATAATGGATCAATAACCGACTATTTCATTCTTACATTTTAACGTAATATTTCATTCTTACATTTTAACGTAATGGATGAATAGCCGACTGTTTCATTCTTACATTTTAACATAATGGCTCAATAACTGACTTTTTCATACTTACATTTTAAAGTAATGGATGAATAGCTGACTATTTCATTCTTACATTTTAACGTAATGGATCGATAACCGACTATTTCATTCATACATTTTAACGTAATATTTCATTCTTACATTTTAACATAATGGATGAATAGCCGACTGTTTCATTCTTACATTTTAAAGTAATGGCTCAATAACCAACTAATTCATTCTTATATTTTAACGTAATGGATGAATAGCCGACAATTTCATTCTTGAATTTTAACGTAATGATTCAATAACAGACAATTTCATTCTTGAATTTTAACGTAATGGTTCAATAACCGACTATTTCATTCTTACATTTTAACGTAATGGTTCAATAACCGACTACTTCATTCTTTTTTTTTTTAATTTAATATTTTATTTCATCAATGTGTTGCATAATACAAATCATAACTAACAATATTGTACAGGGAGTTTTCAAACATATATGTGTCTTGTAATTTATAAAGATATATAATTTTGTTTTTAAAATGCATGTGTTAATATGATTATCATGTTATGTATATTGGCAGAATTCTTTTTATAGCAGTGCATTTAATGTGACACATTTAACTACTAATACAAGTTTCTCCGAAGGTAGCACCGTCGGTAATCATATCCCTGTGATTTTCATCGTATGAAATAATTTATTAAAGTTGAGTATCAGCAGGTTGATACTAAAAGGAGAAGGAGTATGAGAGAGATATAGAGATCTGTAGCTTTTCCAATTCGTATCATTTTAAATATTCTGTTGGAGAAAGACTCTCCATTTTTTAACATGTTGTTCTAATTTATCCTGTTTAAGCGCTATTTCTTGCTCGATTGCTATGTGTTTATACAGATATTGTTTAAAAAATATAAAATGAGGATCTGTGTTTTGACATTTGTTGACGAATATAAAATATTTTGCTAATAAAATTATATAGTTTGTTACAACTGTTGAATCAGTTAAACAAAATGATATTTTTTCTAAATTTAAATTTAAATTAATGTTCAAAGTTTTTAAGTATATCGTAAGATCAAGCCAGAACTTTTGCGCATGCATACACTCCCAAAATAAGTGGTTTAATGTTTCAATGTTCATATTGCAAAAGTTACAAAGGTTGGAGCCTGCCAACTTGTATTTCATCAACGTTTTATTTGTTGGAATAATTCGCATTAAATATTTATATTGAAAATTTCTTAGTTTGGAGTCTATTGTGGATATAAACGGATTTGTGTATATTTTATTCCAATTAAGATCGGTTTTGCTTAACGTATTTTCCCATTTTTGTTGTTGTTTTGTTTTCTGTATTGTTTCTTTGTTTATTTGGAAGTTGTAAAGAAACTTGTTTGCCTTTTCTGAAGTAATTAATTTTGCTAACGTTTTGTTTAGTAAAGGTTCGGTATTAATTTGTTCAATTTTAAGACGATCTTTCCACTGTTTCGAAATAACTGAAATAAGTTGGTTATATTTGAGAAAATCTGTAACTGGTATGTCATAAAGTTCACTAAATTCTACAAATGTATAGAAATCTCTTTTCCTGTAATCATATATTTGTTCTATGAATTTTATTCCTTTATTAAACCATGTATTATGAAACAGGGTTTTTCCTTCGATTTGTATTTGAGCATTATTCCAGATTATTTCTTTGCCAATGTTTAGTTTATTATCCTTTTTTATTTTTATCCATGACGTTATTATTTGCTGTAAAAATATGTCTTTTTTGAACATGTTTATTACGTTTTTTTCTTCTAAGTTACATTCGAAAATGTGTTTTCCGCCGTATTGTTCAAGTTTAGACAGGTAATAACGTTTCCACAAACCAGAATTATTGTCGTCAAATATTCTTTTGATCCAACTTGCTTTTAAGGATAAAATGAATTTATGGATATCAATCATTTTTAGACCACCATTTTGATAACTTTGCGTAAGCACATTTCTTTTGATTTTATCGGGCTTTGAGTCCCAGATAAATTCGAACATAAGATTATTTATTTGTTTTAACTTTGCATTTGATGGAAAAGGCAATACGGTTAAGGGGTAAATTAATTTTGGGAGCGCAAAAGTTTTAATCACTGTGATTTTTCCTATCAAACTGAGTTTTCTATGTTGCCAGCTTTTAAAACAATTTTTAAATTCTTCTATCTTTGAATCATAGTTAGCATCGAGCATATGCTTTGTCTCGGTGTAAAATTCTATTCCCAAGGTTTTTGCTTTTTCTGAGGTCCAATGAAATTGTTTATGTAAGAGGTATTTCAAATCCGTATTTTTTAATGACCCTGCTCTTAAAACGCTACATTTTCCCATATTTAATTTCAAACCAGATATGTAACTAAAGTTGTCTAATACTTTTACAAGTGTTTCAAATGAACGTTTTGAACCATCCGTTAAAAACGTTGCATCATCCGCAAAAAAGGTATTTTTAAATTCCATACCTTGCATACGTATACCTTTAATATTATTGTTGTTTAAAATTTCGTATGACAAAAGTTCGATACAAATAATAAATAAATAAGGAGATAAAGGACAACCTTGACGGACACCTCTTTGAATTGGGAAAAAGTCTGTCATGTGACCATTATTTAAAACACAACTTTTAGAATCAGTATAAAAAAGTTTTACCCAATCTAAAAGTGAGTCACCAAAATTGAAATGTTTTAATGATTTGAATATGAACTCATGATCAAGGCTATCAAATGCTTTTTCAAAATCTGCAAAAAATAGGAGAGCTGGAAGTTGATTGTCTTCTAGGTGATCTAGAATTTCACATAAAAGTCTAATATTTTCGCCGATATATCGTCCTTTTAAAAAACCTGTTTGAGAGCTATTTATTATTTTTATTAACACATTTTTTATTCGATTGGCTATAGTTTTTGTTGCTAGCTTGTAGTCGACATTCAATAAGCTTATGGGTCGCCAGTTTCCTAAGTGCGTTGTGTCTTTGCCTGTTTTGGGGATGAGTGTTATTAAACTTTGTTTTTGCAGTTCAGTCATGTTTTGTATTTGATAAGAATAGTTAATTGAGGCTATATAGAAATGTTTTATATCATTCCAAAATATCTTGTAGAACTCTGTTGTTATTCCGTCTGAACCTGGACTTTTTTGGTTTTGCATTTGTTTCAAGGCTAAACTACATTCATACTCTGTTAAAATACCGTCACATGTTTCTTTTTCTATTTCACTAAGTTTATTGATTGAATTATTAAAGAAATCAAACTGTGATTCTTGACAACGTTTCTTTTCATACAATTTACTATAATACTTCTTTTGAGCCTCTAAAATTTCCTTTTGAGTTTGAATTACTTTTCCGTTAACACTTAGTCTCGTAATAACTTTGGTTTCAGCTTTTTTCTTTTCTAAGTTTGAAAAGAATTTTGTGTTTTTTTCATTATATTCTACTTTGTCAGCTTTTGATCTTAACAAGATACCGTTTATCTTATTTTCGATGAGTTCATTTAGTTCGCGTTTATTAAGGTCTAGTTCTAATTTAGCAGTTTCAATAACTTGTATGTTAGAAGACTTTTGTATTTTGTCTTCTAGTTGTGTTATGTTCAAATTAATCTTCTTTTCTTTTTCACTGTCTGCTTTCTTTTTAGTACTCGCATATTTTATAGTCTCGTTTCTGATTGTTCCTTTTATAATTTCCCACAGAGTATTAGGATTTGATTCTTTGTTTATATCTGCAGTTTCTTGTATGCCTTTTCTTATTGTTTCTTGGTATTCGTGTTGTAAAATCAGGCTGTTGTTTATTTTAAAGAAACCGGGACCTTTGATTAGGTGCATTAAATTAATTTGAATACTTACAATAGAGTGGTCAGACCTGAATCCCGCGTTAATCTTACTATATTGTGTTGAGTTTGCAAGATTTTCAGATATCAAAAAATAATCAAGTCTTGAGAAAATTGGAGGTTTTGTATTTGAATGCCAAGTGAATTGTTTTTTGTCCGGATGTTGTACTCGCCAAATATCTACCAAGTTATGCGTGTCAATTATCGAGTTAAGTTTGCTTCGAACATTTTTATTAGTATCAACTCGTCCATTCTTTTTATCAGTTTCTATATTCAAAACAGAATTAAAATCACCACCAATAATAAGGTTTTTGTCTTCATTATCTATAATATATTGTTCTAATTTCTCAAAAAGTGTAATGTCATCTTTATTTGGTCCATAAATATTTAAGAGTGTTATCATTTTGTCGTTCAATGTGAGTTCTAACGCTTGGAGACGGCCGACGACTATATCAGTATAGTTTATGATTTTATATGAGCAATTAGCGTTTAACAATATAGCTACCCCTTCACTATTGCTGCTCTTTCCACTGAAAAATGCTTCCATTCCCCATTCTTGTTTCCAATGTTGGTGTATGTTTGATGAATAGTGTGTTTCTTGTAAAAGACAAAAAGAGTACGGTTGTTGTTTTAGCCAGCAAAACATTTTTTCACGTTTTTCTTTATTTCCGAGACCACGAACATTAAACGAGCATACATTAATATTCATTTTAGCGTGTGTCGAATAAGGATATGTAAATTGGGATTGCTACAGATAAGAAAAAGGAGAAAGAAAGAGTAGTGTGAGTTGTAAGGTAAATACATAAAAATGAGTTTTCAAAAGTATACAGTGGGACATTTTGGTCAGCATGTAGTTGTATTATAATATAGTACAGTTTTGTTCACATGTAAAATAGTAAACCGCATACAAACACACTTTAAACATCACTTACACGCGCTCCCACACGCGCGCCACCTACCGATAGCAACCACCCTTTAGTTGGATTTGTTTTCACCATGTGTGAACAACAGCTACCAAAAAATAAAAATAAAAAATATGCATTTAGTTGTCCAACAAACATATTTCTATAGTTAAACAAAAGTATGTAGGATGATGACCTGTTTGTGATTCAGAATTTTACTAGCATTTACACATAATAAAGTAAGTTTTCTTCAAACTACATATTGCCTTTTAAGTTGGAATGTACTTTAAACATACTATAAAGAGAAAGTATATATCCATAAACTCAACATGTTCATAGAATGCTAGAATTAAGTTCACATTACATAGTGTGTATTGCAGAAAAAGCACAATAACATATGTATTACGTACAGTTATGTTACAAACTATTCCTATATTTATGTATTAACTTAAACATGTCATATATGCATATCATAAGTTTACCAACAGCAAACATTAGTTTACCAACAGAAAACAGCAACAGACAACAAAAGGGAAAACAGCTAACAAAGCATAGGTCAACTTATACTAATTAAGTTATGGTACCGAATACTTTTTGTCACTCATGTATCAAATATAATACTTGACTTGTTTTCGGGGAAAGGGAGCTCGAATATATTAAAAGTTTATATATTAAAAACGCTAGAATGTAATTATGTTACCTCCCTTTTAGTAGTGGGGCATTGTTTTGTACACCATATACCTGTATAGGCTATTCTAAACTGTCAGTCAATAATGGATTACTGCGTAAAACTTCCGACTACATCACTTTTCTAGACATGACCTAGTAAGCAGATATACAATAAGTTTAATCGAGTGTCACATTGGAATGTTGTATGTAAAGCCTAAGGCACGATAAATGATAAAAAAACGTATATAGCACGAGGCGGTCAAACAGTCATACACACTTCACAAAAAAGTTTACAGCGCATAATTGTTGCTGCTATAACAAATGTATTAATTTACTGTTCAGACAGTATCGCCTGTTTATCTACGGCCATGGCATATCAACCCAAGGTTGATATTCATGAAACAAAAGTTTTTTAACGTCTCCCATCTTGGTCTTGTAGAAAAGGTTCCCGTTTATAGACCAAGCCATGTCAATTTCGTCTGGTTGTTTCTTTCTCAGACAGGAGAGCACATGTAAATTTATAAAGGTAAGATCCTCGTTCACAAATATGCCTGTACCCTTTAAGTTTCTGCGATTTTTAACTACCTTTTCCTTCTGCATTCTGGAAACGAATTTCACGATGATCTGACGTTTGCTTCCGTTACCACCCCGTTTTCCCAGCCTGTGTGCGATATCGATGTCTTCTCTTCGTAAATGAAGATCCGGCATTCGTTCATTTAACTTCGCAAGCACTGTTGTTGTGGTCTGCTCTGTCGTTTCCTCCCTTGTTTCAACAATGCCGCTCAACCGGATGTTATTTCGACGGCCATATTGTTCTAAATTGTTAAATTGCTCTTTTACTTTATCTTCGCCAATTTCGATCGTTTTCTTCATTTTTTCGTTTTCATCTTTTTGTTGTTCAATTCTTTCTTTCAAACTTTTGACTTCCGTTTTTAGTTTATCGTTTTCTTTGTCTTTTTCAAAAAGTTTACCCTCCAAAACTTCAATTCTTTTCGAAACAGACTGCAGAAGTTCTTCTTTCATTTGCTTAAAAGTTACACCTATGATTTCTTTCAGATAACCATCATCTTTTGTTAGCACATTTGATAACTTTTTGTTTATGTCTACCAGTTGTTGACTTATAGTTGTAGTGTCTAACGTACTTTCGTGCTCTTTTAGTTTCTCCATTTTTTGTTGTTTTTTCTGCTGCTTTTTTGAAAGTTTTTCTGCACTTGTTTCTGGCTTCTTTTTTCTAATAGTAATGTCCACACTTGAGTCTAAGTCACTCACGCTTGAGTTTTCGCTCCGTTTTCTTTTCTTTTCCAATTCCGATGCAGAATCCAATTTCTGTGACATTACTTTTTTTGTGCAGTATACATCGAAAGTTTTTGAGCGTGGCTGTTTCCCGGTTTGTGGTTTCTATATTGAATACATGCTTATATATCATATATGGTCAGTGAAACATTGGCGTAACTCAATATCATAATAACCGAAGTTACACTATTGTGTTTATCATGTTGCTGCCCATCGACCCACCGTGGAACTTTTATATCTGCATTTTTGTGTTGATAGCAAACGATTTAAAGTTTGGTTTTGAAATACTACATTTACCTTACTTTTATCATCCAAAATATCCAAATTGTAATTAAAACACTTTGAAACTTTTTTTAAGATCCGAGAAAATAAACATTTTACCGGTTTTAGGACTTTATCGATGAGTTAACATGGGGCTTGTGTACTGTACAATAGATTAAATTTCTTTTTGTACGCTCTTGCGTCCAATACAAAACTATATTGTACGGTCACATGGTACAAATGCAGACCGTTCTGCATTATATATATTACTATATAATAATACATAAAAATCTTATTATCATTATTAAGGGGAAGTATTTTAGCATGTTAAAAAATAGAAGAAAAAAGTAAGAAAAAATAGTGAATATCTAAGTTTTTTTAATTCTGTATGTTAACCTGATTTTATTATTATTAATAATACCGTTTGATCTGGAAAACTCGATGACTTGACTAGTTCAAAGACATTCAACATAGATCGTTCTTTTAATAAACAAATTATGATCTTAACTAACAATTCATTAAGGTCCTAATCACTTAAACTTAGAATGTATTTGTACGGTTAAATAATAACAACAGGAATTAAATCTCCTATGATACCATGACTCACCAACAATTGGTCTAACTTCTGTGCAACCCTCGTCAACTAAAACATCTTTTGGGTGTATCTGAAATGTTGAAAATAGGGGTACCACATTGGAATTGTCGGTGGCAAAAAGGTCAATGCAGGTTTAAACCAGAGTCTAAGGTGCACCAAACCTCACAATTAAACGGGACAGTGTAAATAAAGAAATCCAGCCAGGAAAAATGAAAACCCTATTGTCTTAATTTTTAAAAAAATTAACAATCTTTAAAATTTAAAAAAAATTAACGATCTTGTCTGAGCTTTACTGATAGTTCTATATATCCAAAGACACCACAACAGTGTCGATATATGTTTCTTGTTTGTCTGTTTGTTTGTATGGTGTTTTACGTCATTTTCAACACATGTAAGGTTATATATGACGGTTCATTTTTTGTGGTGGAGGCAGACCACCTGCTTTTCCTGGGTAAAACCAGTACTGTACACTCCCGCCATCCATAACAATCAACACTTCCTCACTTACAAGTCGAGCTCCCAGTGGGATTCAAACCTTCAGCGGTGAGAGGCGAAGGTTTACAACGTACCTTGAAAGGTGTTGGAGTCGGGCTCCTCTAGGTGAATATTTTGACTTTTTCCTGAACAAGCCAAAAATATTACTACTAGAGATTTCTTTATAGCAAAAGACTCCATAAGATGTGTAAATAGAGAGCATTATGAACATACTTTGAATGGTTTAGGAGTTGCGCTCCGGAGACACGCTTTGAGACAGTGTGATAGCCTAACTGACTTACAGAAGGGCTGACCTCGTATACCCCTAATGACTTTGTTTTATGGGGATCTTAATTTTGAAAATGCTCTTAAAGAACAAATGGTAATTTATGAACAACTTACCACACGCCCACTTTCCAATGTAACACTTTCCCCTTTCACCAATTTCCCAACCCATGATCCGCTGAAAAGGAATTGTCACATTTTATTGTTTTCATGGTGTCACATGCATTCTGTTTATTTTAGGATTGAATTCATTGTTTATGCACATGTAAGCTTTGCCGAATCACGCCCTAACTGAACAAAGTCTGAAGTAGGTCTTTCATAAAGAGTTCACGCACGTGTAAACATTGAAAACAACATTAATGTCTCAACCAATGAATTTTCTCTAAATACCGATAATAGGTTGGATTATTGGAGGATAAAATGCAGAAAAAATACAAACAACAATAATTTTCAGGAAACTTATTTCTTACCAGTCATTTATTTACCAGTAAATACATATTAAAAGTGTGTTAAAATATAAAATCATTTCCAAAACTTAAAAAAGAAATTCATTTGAATTTGAGCATCTTCGTTTTCTCCATAATGTAAAGCATCTTCAAAGTTGTGAAACATTATGACGAAATCAATGTAATTTTCTCATATTTACATAATGAAATTCTTCCAAAATAGAGAAACAAAATAAACACTTATCAATACCAAACTGACCAGGATACCAACCTTTTCTCATTTAATTGCACCAACTTCTCAATATCAACTTTTGAAGGTAATTGTTTTGGCTGCAATAAAAGAATACAAGATCACAATCCACTTTCCATAACAGTCTCAGTAGCTAAAGGGATTTATAAGGCCATGGGCTTTAAAGCTACAGACCTCTGCCACTCTAACAACCCACCCTTTCCCCCACAACCCCCACCCCCAAATAGGTTTGCTCCCCAGCAGAGGCATGTCTGACAAGAATTGTATCCTCCTCTCATATCCCTCTATCTACTTCTATCATTTTGTGAAGTAGTTTTCTAGATCGGTCCAAATTTGCTCCATACCAGAGTTATATGTATAAAACTATTTTTTCCTCTCCAATCTATTTACATAGTGAAATTATACTAATCTGAATAAAGATCGAGTTATGGTTCTTTCACTCTGCACAAGTTATGCTCCAGACAAGAAGAAAAGCAGACAAGAAGAAAAGTGGAATGAACAGACAAGACAGATAGAACTATTTTTAAAACATAATGGAAACAAGTATAAAACTTACTGTAATTATGAACCCCATTGCATTTTTTATATTCAACTTATCCTCCGGATGCTGCAGCGTCCCTGTAAAATAATTAAAAACATCTGAAACCATAACTATCACTAAAAGTGATGAATACTCCTGCTTTGAGAACTCTTTTGAGAAGTGAAAGGCAAAAAAAGTTCATTACCGTATACAATATTAGAGTGGAAACTTCAAAGTCAAACATAGGACCATAATTCTGTAATAAATGTGGAAATCAACAATGTGTGAATTTGTGGGACATAAGGTCATCAGTTGTTATGTGGTGACTTAATACAATGTCAGTGTCGAAAATTCTAAGTCAAACAAAAGGCCATAATTCTGTAATAATTAGGCTATCAATAATATGTGATGTAGAAGGACATAAGGTCATCAGTTCCTATGTGTATATGAAGTTTGAGAACAATCCATTCGAAACTCTATGAGAACAAGAGCGCCGCCTAACGGGGCATAATATGCCAGTTTTTTATGTTAAAAGCACATTTCCTAGGTGTCAGGTCAGACCTTCTAACAAAAAAATAACTGATATGGGATGTTGTTTAACCAAGAGCACTATTTGTATGAAGTTTCAAGACCGTATATCAAATATTCATGAATAACAGCTGGGAAGGAATATGTCATGATCAGGTCACAGTGACCATGACATCTGACCTACTAAGCTTAAAATTAATAGAGGTTGTTGGTTTAACATGGGTACTATTTCTGTAAATTTTTAAAATTGTAGGTCAAATAGTTACAAGTTACAGTGAGGAAAATGTCTTAGGATTCAGTCATTGTCAGTTCGATGTGACCTTGATGACCTGCTGAACCCAAAAGTAATAGGCTTTCTCCTCTGACCAAGGACAATGCATCTAAGAAGTTTAATAAGTGAGGGTATCATTTTTCCGGGATTGTCATTTGCAATGTGTATGTCCATATGAAGACATGGTGACCTTAACCTTTGACCTACTAAGTCCAAAAGTGATAGGTTCCTCCTCTTACCAAGGGCAATGTATCTACAAAGTTTCATGAGTGCAGGTATTATACTCCTTGAGTTATCACTTGGAATATGTACTGGTGACCTTGGCCTTTGACCTCAGGGCCGTCTTTCTGTATTGGGGGAATGGAGCCGGGGCCGTGAGAGGGGGGACGTTTGCGTCGATTTTAAAGGAAAGGGGATTTTTTTGCTACAAAATTTGCATCAATTATATATCCGTTTTTTTTTATTATTTAAGTGGCACCAAGAATGTACCATTCCAAATTACAAAAAGTATGCTCTTTTCCTGTATAGGAGTTTAACATTTCTCTAAAAAAACAAAACATTAAGGGGAATTTTTCACAGGAAAATGGAAACATATACTTTTAGGGGAGGGGAATGGGGTCGAAATTCGGCCCCAAAAACAATCAAACGACGGCCCTGGACCTAGTGACCCTTCTGACCAAACGCAATGTATCTATGAAGTTTCATGAGTGTGAGTGATGTGGTTTAACAGTTACTTGGTGGAATGTGTATTTCCATATATGGTCATGGTGACCTTGACATTTGGCCTACTGATCCCAAACACAATAAGTTCTTTCTCTTGCCAACATCAATGCACATACAAAGTTTCATCAGTGGGGGTGTTATGGTTTTGATGTTATCGCGCAGAATGCATATTACCACAAAGGTCATAGCGACCTTGACCATTGACCTGCTAACCCCAATGAAATACAATATTATATCAAGGGAAATGTACCTATGAAATTTCGAGTGTAATATTTTGGGTTTTGAAGAAATCCCACTAAATGTCTATTTCCATATAGAATGGGCCTAGAACCTTCTCACCTGCAGAACTGCAGAGTTGCTATAAATTCTATTGTAGACACGGGCATATATAAACAACAGGCATGGATTCAGAAATGTCACGACAGCTTGAGAAAAAGAGTTATTGAAACTCCTAATTTTAAAACCGTAAAAGTCTTCTTTCATCATCTTTTACAATCATGCACTGTAAGTCGTCTTTTACGATCATACAAGGGTCAGACTGTAGCATCAATTATTGAAGCTCTTAACCGCCACTAAATCACATGGAATCTCCAGACTGGAGGTACATTATATCTGGTATCACAGTTTTATAATATGTCCCCAACTAGGGAATAAATGAGCCTGGAATACATATTTGCCATATGGGCACTGTTTTAACATGATAATCAAGAAATGGCAAACCAAAAAGTACCAATTGTAAACACCTTCATTATCTTCAATCATATAAATAGAGAATATCATGTTAGGGCCTGATCCTATCCAGTTTATCAGGTGAGGCTGAGAAAAAAATAAGTCCGAGGCTGTGCCGAGGGTTTCATTTTTTTCGTGACAAACCTGATAAACTGGATGCGATCAGGCACTAACATGATATTCTATTTATCATGTTGATCGTTTGAAATCATTTAATTTACCTTTTTCCATTTTTCCACATTTTTTTTCCGTTCAAAACTACCCAGACATCATCAAATATACCCTGACGTCATCAAAAGAGGTGCTGACGTCATCACAAGAAGTGCACCTGACGGGATAGGAACGTAACTGCCGAGATAAGGGTTTATCTCAGGCACCCTGTTTCTCGGCAGAATTGTGCAGATCGACATGATAAATACGAGTATGTACCTGAGTTGCTCTCCTCCTCACTGCGAGACTCAAGACTTTGAAGGGGAGATATTGACGTACTGTACAGTCACCTGTATGATAAATACGAGTATGTACCTGAGTTGCTCTCCTCCTCACTGCTGGACTCAGACTTTGAAGGGGGGATATTGACGTACTGTACAGTCACCTGCATGATAAATACGAGTATGTACCTGAGTTGCTCTCCTCCTCACTGCGAGACTCAGACTTTGAAGGGGAGATATTGACGTACTGTACAGTCACCTGTATGATAAATACGAGTATGTACCTGAGTTGCTCTCCTCCTCACTGCGAGACTCAGACTTTGAAGGGGAGATATTGACGTACTGTACAGTCACCTGTATGATAAATACGAGTATGTACCTGAGTTGCTCTCCTCCTCACTGCGAGACTCAGACTTTGAAGGGGGGATATTGACGTACTGTACAGTCACATGTATGATAAATACAAGTATGTACCTGAATTGCTCTCCTCCTCACTGCGAGACTCAGACTTTGAAGGGGGGATATTGACGTACTGTACAGTCACCTGTATGATAAATACGAGTATGTACCTGAGTTGCTCTCCTCCTCACTGCGAGACTCAGACTTTGAAGGGGAGATATTGACGTACTGTACAGTCACCTGTATGATAAATACGAGTATGTACCTGAGTTGCTCTCCTCCTCACTGCGAGACTCAGACTTTGAAGGGGGGATATTGACGTACTGTACAGTCACCTGTATGATAAATACCAGTATGTACCGGAGTTGCTCTCCTCCTCACTGCGAGACTCGGACTTTGAAGGGAAGATATTGACGTACTGTACAGTCACCTGTATGATAAATACGAGTATGTACCTGAGTTGCTCTCCTCCTCACTGCGAGACTCAGACTTTGAAGGGGAGATATTGACGTACTGTACAGTCACCTGTATGATAAATACGAGTATGTACCTGAGTTGCTCTCCTCCTCACTGCGAGACTCAGACTTTGAAGGGGGGATATTGACGTACTGTACAGTCACCTGTATGATAAATACCAGTATGTACCTGAGTTGCTCTCCTCCTCACTGCGAGACTCGGACTTTGAAGGGAAGATATTGACGTACTGTACAGTCACCTGCTCATCTTCATACTGCTTGTTTGTTATTCCTCGATACTCTGTAATAGTTAACAACACCTGAAACCAAACATCTGCTTTTCGATTTCCGTAGTCGTAACAATACCGGATTAAAAAATCAACGAGATATTTCCGCTGTTCAGCGTCTAACGGAGAAGACCAAGTCAAGATATGACGTCATCATACAAACATGCAATGTCATCGCGCGACAACGTTATATGTAAGCAATTGCTTTTCTTTTACATTTTGCTTTATGAGGCTTTTTTGGAAAATAGAATCTGACATTCATGTAATATTGAATTCATTAAACTTGTTGGATACAATTGATATGATGCTTGGCACAGCCTCACATCATATAATTTTATCCAAATTGTTTAATAAATTTAATATTAAACAGACACTCGTTTAAGATCCTCTACATATAGATCAACATGCTGACAATTTGATAATAATTATTTTCAGGGCCTATTTCAGTCTTTGAATTCACATTTTTGTGTCACTAGCCCGAATTTCTATATACTCAATGAAAACCCGTACATTTTCCTTCAGCCAAACTACATAAATTTTAAAAAAAATCACTAGCCCGAAGCCCAGGGCTCGTAAACTGTCATTCGGGCTAGTGATTTTTTTTTTAATTTATGTAGTGGGTTAATTCAAAGACTGCTATTTCCATAGTAAATTCTCAGGACTAGACAGAAGAAGTTCACGACTTGGAATTTGGTGTGCAACACATTGTCTATTGATGATACATTATATAAATATTGCATTCCAGTGAGGGTTACAGTGGATATTGTCAACCCAAGAAAAATAATGTCAACCGAGGCAAAATTTAAATAAATGAGGGGGAAAAAATCCAAATAAAAAAAATGTTTTTTTGTTTTTTAAATTAATATTTTTATACCAATTTAGATTTAAAGTAACAAATCTGCTCACCACATTTGTTTATTGCCGTTTGGTAAACCAAACGTCTTATGATTGACAAAATTTCAACTGTATTTTAATAAATGTCCACCGATTTCCAAAGCGATTTGCCAAAACGTGTCGTTATTGGAAAAACCAAAAACCTATTTTTATACTTCCGTTGACGTCAAAATCGTGTAATAGTAAAAAATGTTTACCGGTGAACAGTGAAAAGTGATTCACGGGTATGGGCAATTTATACAGGAGTGTAAACGTGAGGTATAATAAAATCAACTCTCTCGCAATATCTCAAGCAGTTCAGGAGTTACGGACAAGGCACACATCCTGGATCACCTTGACCACTGACTATGATTTTAAAACTAAACATCGCACTTAAAGGGACACACGGCAATCAGGAAGTTTGTATCAAGCATTAAAATCTGATTTATAAATCCAGTATCGTTTTCATTTAAACTTGTTTGCATAAATTAAATGAAAGAAATTGAAATATATAATAGCAATAGTTCAATAAATCAAACTTGTATTCATATCAATATTTTGAAGAGTTTATAAGAGAATTGGAAAATGAAGGTGCTAGAGTGTTAACAGGGCAAAAAGCAGAATATGGCATTTTTATTAAAATCAAGGCCATACTCGTTAGAGGCCAGTTTCCGTCCAAGCCCAGTTTCCGTCATTTTCATATAAAAAACGTTTTTACACTGCAAATTACTTACGCGATGTCACTTATTGTCAGACGTATATAGCTGAAGATTGGAAACAGGAAAAACAATAAAAGGTAAATAAGAGGTACAAAAACGAAAGGGATTTCTCCAAAAAATGTGTTTACTTCCTTATATGGCGTTGGGGATGCGCGCGCATACTGCCACATAATAAACTTTTATCACTCTTCAGTCGATTATATAGTTTAACCAAAGAGAAGCAACTCGTACAACCTGTATCTGTTTGATTTACACAGAGTTACTGTAAATTGTCATCGATGAACATTTTACATCGACGTTACCAGGCGCATTGTTATAACGATCGATGTGACTGATGGAACAATGCAAACATATCATTTTTACAATGAAATTGTTGAATAGACTTGCAAACAAGTTTCTAATTCATAAAAGTTTACTGTACCTTCCTTTCTATGAGCCACACCTTGAGGTTGACCTAGTTGAATCTATCACTCGATAAAATACATGACGGAAACTGGGCTTGTAAACAAAATGATTTCTCAGTTTTAGTCTATTTATAAAAAGGTCACGTGCCACTTCGATAATTTATATAAAACAAAATTCTTTGGTATCAAATTTCCAGGAAGAGGTAACCTAATAGAAAATAGAGTAAAAATTGTCAGGATACATAGATTTGTCTGAAAAAATTAGTTTATGTTTACATAAGTGACGGAAAGTGGCCCCCGACGAGTACCTCTTTTAATAATAATATCCGATATTGGTGGTTTTCCAACTTGTCCAAGCTTAATTGATATAAAGGCCCTGAATAAGCTGGGTAAAGACTTGATACAAGACAAAAAACACGCAATGTTAATGCAGAATTGGCATTTTCCTTAACAAAAGGGTCAAAAATCTGTTGTATAATGTGTTATATTGTTCGACTTCGAACTTGTCCAAGCTTCCATTGATATAAAGACTTTGAAAAAGTTTAGTAAAGATCAATTACGAATTGAATTGAATTGGGGTTTTAAGGCGCACCAACACATGAAAAGGTTATATGGCGCCTAAAAGGCATGAACATGCCAGGCTCATCTTCCATGTACATCGAGATAAAATATGGAAAATGGGCCTAGAACCTTCTCACCCTGAACTGCAGAGCTGCTGCAAATTCTATCGTAGAAACTCCATTTACGCTGGAGCCAGATCAATTACGAAATGAAGGTGATAGATTGTTAACAACACAAAGTTACTGGACAGACGATCACAGACTATGGTAGACGACAGAAGACGACCGACAACATGCCATCGCATAAGCTCGTATCACTTTCGGCCAGCAAAGCTAATAAAATTATTTACATACCAATTTTTGCTAACTGATCAGAATTGCCTTCAGAAAAAAACTTTGTCATTTCCAGGATCTTTTCCTGAAAGAAAGAAAAAAATAAGTAATAAGTAATAACCTTTCAAATAATTTATAAAAGAGTCTTTAAATCTAGATAACCGTGTTCCTTGAAAGCACCCACAATTGCGTATTGTCACCAACAATTGCCTTTTTAGTAAACATAAAATCAAGCGAGAATGTACAGAAATAATCTTAATGAATGAATGAATGAATGGTGTTTTAAATATGGCACAAATAGGTCATATTATGTGAAAAAACTGATGAAAATGAATAATAATAATAACAGTCAATCATTAAAAACAAAGCTAAAAATATTTACAAACAAGCAATTTCAGCGAATTATTCGTCCCCTACCAATGCAACCACTAATCTGAACATGAATCAATCACCTGAGGATCTTTGCAATGATGAAAACAGCATCCACTTGCAAGTGCTTACTGAAGATGTTTTAAGTTTTTCCCTATGTAAGTCTATGTAAAAGCATGCAAATTCTCCATATACAAACTTTTGATCCCCGGGACACGGCCATTTCTGACCCCGGGGACTTTATTTGAACAAACTTGATAGTCTAGGCCTTGGCGATTATTTTAAAAGAAAAGCTCGAAATCTGTCGGTTCTTGAGAAGATGTTTTAAGGTTTCGACCTTTTGTGGTAATGGCGGCCATCTTGTCGTGTGGCCCTAATTTAAAAAAAATAATTGAAAAGCATTCATCTAAGGATCATCCATGTGAAGTTTGGTCAAAATTGGCCAAGTGGTTTCTAAGGAGGTCGTTTGAAGCAAAAGTAAACGATGGATGGACGACGGTCGCAGAGTGATCCCAATAGATCAGCCTTCGGCTCAGGTGATCTAAAAACAACCTTCCTTTCTATGAGCCACACCTTGAGGAAAAATGTTGTTAAAATCCCTTTTTTAAACTAGATTTTTTCAAGTATGCACCTTGTAATGGTGTTAGTTACATTGTAAAACATCATTGACCAAAAAAACATATACAAATATGATCTTCTGATTTTACAATAATTTTAAAACATGATTGCATGGCTGTTTAATACGCAGACCAAAATACGCATACCAGATACTTTTATGACAGATTTTTTCCGTTTTAGAAAAATACTTTTAGGATTTTTTTAAATGAAAAAAAATAAGAGTAGGAAAAACTGAAAAACGTTTCGGACCCTACTAGTTCAGATACTAAAGGTTATGACCCCTAGACATTATGGCCTGTATCAGTTGACCTCACTCCATTTTTCACAGATGTTTTATTTATTTCATGTATAGTTTTGGTTTTGAAATGTTTAAGTCTGTTATTAAAAGCCCAAAAATAATACTTTTCAGTTATTTTTTTTAGCTATTACTAATTAGTTAAAAACGTTATGCAAGCAATTTGTTCTCACTTAAAATTTTCTTCTTGTAAAATTTAAGTAGTATTACATAGGAAAATTACACTACAATTCTGATTTAATTAAAGAAATCTGTGTTTTTCTTTTTTCACAATGCAGGTCTTAAGATATGCCTCCGTGGCTGCATAAAAGTCCTACCACATGTCTTGGTCCATGTATCTTAATCGATGAACTGTGTAATAACCCATCTGTGTTGGACATCACAAAGCCTGCATGTACATACAAAAATATTACATTTTACATCCTTCAGTTATATTCCATTCTGAAATCACATTGTTGTTTTTATTAATATAGTTATATAAATCAGCATATACAGATTTTTTTTTTTTATAAATTTACATATGTTAAAATACGGTTATCAAGGGCAATAAACTCTAACACTCCACAACTTGAAACAAATCTTTAAATTTCGTGAAAAACTGATCCCATTTAGAAATCAAATTTGGTGAATACTGGACCCTATTTACCTAAGTTGTCACGTCAACACGCTGAAATTTGCCTATTTATCAATAGTCTAGGGCAATGACTCTAAAGCATGCACTCTTCAAAACTACTCAGACCCAAAGCATCACACCAAATTTTGATTTTCAATAAATTTATTGTCTTCATAACAATTAGCTATCAGACAGATGAAAAACGGGCTCCTACAGGCTTGCTTGGCCTTTGATCTGTTTGTAATAAGTACAAGAAACTTCAATATTTAACTTCTGATATATACCGTATATATATTTATTTTTTTTTATATCGAACCTGTATCATGTCAAAATAACCAATAATTAGAAAGCTGTGCAACTTAATACTGTTTTTTTTTTTAAAGAACATTTTCATCTAACCAATATAAAATTTAAAACAATATGACTCTGACAGTAGAGTTCTTCCAAAGCCTTATTCGACGAAAACCTCGACAAGCAATTCACTCAACAAGATAGTGAACCAACTGTTTATACCATCTTTTGAAACTCTTCATATTAAGTGGAACATATATTTTTTATAGCACTTTAGCAGTGTATCACAACAGCCAATGAATCCATCCTCGAGATGGAAAACTTACCCATCAATCCGCCAATGTTGCTCCAAGAGTTATAAGTGAAAAATATATTATCTACCACCCCAAGCCTTGGACTGAAATCGAACAAAAAAACATTTGCAATCATAACAATTATTACCAGTAAACTAAAGTTAAAATAAGGCCTAATTTAATGCATGTGCAACTTTAAATAAAACTGAAGCATATTATGAATATGGATTGAAACCTATCACTCTTCCAAATCACGTCTAGTCCTAGGAAACTAGAAGGGCACGGCCTACATGACGAGCCCTATTAAGTAGTCCAGTTTTTTTATTTGACAAACTCCAATGTCAATCTGGAGATAATCGCTCCTTACATACATGTACTTAATATTTAATTTAATTAATGTCATTAACAGTGGAGGAAGCATGTTGTGACAGAAACCGGACATGACCTATATTTTGTCCAAAGTAGGCCGCAGTGACCCAAATGTTTGCACATGATGTAAGATACATATAAGAAACACTCTGGTGGAATTTGGTGAAATTCTGCAAGAAAGAAGCAAGATACGCATGTCGTAGCGGAGACCGGACGTGACCTATATCGTCCGAAGTAGGCCAAAGAGACCCGAAAATGTTCACATGAAGTTAGATACATGCAAAGAACATTCTGGTGAAGTTTGGTGAAAATCCTGTCTAGTAATGAAGCAGATATAAATAAATGGAAGTCAGACGCACGGACGGATTAACAAACTGAAACAATTACACCTGGACGACATTGTGACCACTAAGCTAAGATACGTAAACAAGCTCGACAAAAGGTATTGTGAGATATATATATTGGGTTACATGATTTGTATTGTAAAGTAGCCCAAAATCTTCTTATAATACTTACGCACATTCATATATACATTTTTGCGTTGTTTCACCACAATTGAAGAGGTACCTAAAACAAATGAATTGGCAGTGATGAATAGCAAGTAGTTATACATTAATTTATCACATTTTGATATGAAAAATATCATGATTTCTTAGCAGTGCCAAAGCCACATTGAGGCGCACCGAGGCACTTGCCTGGTGGGGTAGGTGGGTGGGGACTGATATTTTTTATTTTTTTATTTCTCATAAATATTTGCATAAACATATTTTTTTTAATTTTCTTAATTATTTGACTGATCTCAAAATGTTTATAGCAGTAAAATGTTATAGCAGATACACGACAACATCAATCTAATTAACGGAAGGCAAAAGTTGATCATCTTTCCAGGACATTATTGTGAATGTTTTACCTGGATCAAATTTCTGTAACCAATTTATTTAAAAATAAATTGGTTATAGAAACCCGATCCAGGTTAATTAAAAAATTGGTTACAGAAACTCAATCCAGGTAAATTAAAAACATCAATTGGTTACATAATTCGATCCAGGTAAAATGATTATTTCAAAATACTTGATTTATGGAATGGCGAAATTACTTAAAATTACTCAAGCTATTCATAACTTTAACATCCGGTCAACTTCCAGTAGGTCGAGATATTCAGTAGGTGAAAATAAAGGGGTTTACTCGGACTTTATCCTCAATCTCTATATGAAAAATGAAAATATTAGACCATGCTTAAAATTAAATGTATCCACATTGGTGTTTTAAAATCAGACAACACCAAAAGAAGATACATAGATGTACACAAAAAATAAAGCTTTTAATATAATTATGACTACAAACTAGTTTTATAAAGGCTAAAGTCAGTTGAGCACCAACGATAAACACCGAGTTTACCACCTACCAGAATATGGAGGTCTTTTATTTTATTGATCACTGATTGGTCAAACTATTTTGATGATGTCATGTGAAAGTTATGAATATAAGAACTAGAATCTTCACAAATCTGAGAGTAAGTTGTAACCAGTCTACATTAAGTTTTAATTACAATAAGTTGTAATGACGTACAAACAATAAATTTGACTGTTACTTCTGGTGTTAATCTAGGGTGTAGTAATGTTGATAAGTGGCCAAGGTAGCATTCTAACGTCTAAGTATTGGCAATGTAGTTCTGAAAGTAATGGAGGTGTGTGTTATAATTAAAATGCTTATATGCACGAGGCACATACTTGTCATGTGTGGTTCTGATGAGTAGGGACTTTGCGAGCCCCCTTGCTCCAGTACATATGACATGCACAGAGAGTTCTGGTGACACAAGAACCTCCGTCTTCTTGTCCTTGTATTTCTCTATCCGTGACTTCTGTCGTTTCAACTTTTGTTCTGCTATCTGCAATATGGTAGAATAAACATTGTTTATGCGACATACCATGAAACAAAAGAGCAAAATGACGACAATCTCTACACTTACTGTAACCATCAGGGATTTCCTTAATAGCCAGTAGATAGATGATTTACTCTCCTACTTTGGAAAGCTGGCCGGCTACTTTTAAGTTTTAGCAGTCTCCAGTACAACAACAAAAGATAGGACTGAATCACCTGCTGCATTTAAAACTTTCCCCATTACTCAGCCACAAACCATAATGATCTAACTGAATGAAACCAGTCAGGGCAGGAAAATTTGTTTCTGAGTTACGCATCCTACCTTACTCATTGTACGTATTATTTCAATGGTCAAACTGATAAATTGTTAAAGAATTTATCTGAATTTCAACTCGTCAGGATGAGTGTACGGGTGGAATTTTCGTGCCCTGCCAGTAAACTTCAACACAGGCATGTTCAACACTACATGAATCTCCCTTCAATGACAAGATCTCAGTGAAGAAATTATATGTGAAATACTTGAACATTTTGAAGCCTGTGACGTGGCTAGTGCAGTTCTGTGAGCAGCACAATGAACCCCCTACTATGCGCAACACATTGAACGCCTACTAATGATTGACTGTATTCCTTTAGTTTCACAATAACTTCCGCCTTCGGTTCTATCGATGATAATTTTTCATACTACATCACATGTAACATAAAAAATTATTTCACATGAACCTAATTCGGCGATACAATTGTTATACTTTTCCATCTCGAAAGTATCATGATACAAAGCTGCTGGTGATACCCAGACCTCATGTCAGCAACGTGGTCGCTGATTGGTACGTTGTTATGATGATGGCATGCTTAGAAAGTAAATGAAAATCATCCGAAAATAAGGCTGTATCCGAAAAAACGTTCTACTTTACCAAGTCATTCATCGCTCTTCCAGGTTTTAATCTACGATGGTCACTCCAAAAATTCGCAGTAAGCTTAACTTGTAGAATTGCTTTTCTTTGTATCACTGATTTGATTAAAACAAAACGACTAAGTATGACAAAATTCATGAGTAGACCTAACGTGACAACATTGAAATCGCTTGAAATCTGCTGCAACCAGAGTTGTCGTTCCTTGCATCCACATGGAAGGAACGACAACCCTGGTAGGACATACCCGTGAGAAACGCTAACTGTGATAAAAACTAAACTCGACTCAGGCGCTCGGCCCGACACAAAAAAAACTACTATGTAGACGATGTTATCTAGCCTAACTGTTTTCACCTGTAGCCGAACCCTAGAGTACGGTCAATGGGGTTCAGCGAGCATAAGCCCATATACAATTCCTAGGTCCCCTGCAGGGATCAGTGGAGAAAAACAAGAACGAAACTCCATATAACTATAGTGTGGGGACTGCCCTACCTCTATATTATTTGTAATCCTCCTGTTTTCTGATATACCTAACATTTATAATCATGGCATCAAGTTTCAATACGCCAAAAAGTTTTCTCAACAAGAATTCTGGGTTTAAATCCAAAAGGTCACGGAAAAGCAAAAGGTTCATTGATTAATCCATGCACAAAATGTGATATTGAACTTAAAAAAAATGATGACTATTTGGTGTGTGATGGCTGCTCCCTAAAATTGTGCTTAATATGCACGGGAATGACGAAAGCTGCTTTCAACTGTGTCCAAAATGGGGAATTTGAGGACTTTACTTGGTACTGCAAACCATGCAAAGCTTACTACACCCACTTTGGAAAATATAATTAGTATGCTAAAAATATGCAAACAATTCAAAATGAAAGAATTTCGGTTGTTTAAAATAGAGTTGATCAAATTGCGTTCAACACGTCTAAGGAAATCGCTCAAAAAGATGAGGGGGTTAAAAAGGAGATAGTCTCAGATATTAGTGAGGATATAAATAAACTAGTAGAATTGAGATTTAAAGAAATGGAAGATAGAAAGAGAAGAGAATTGAACATTGTACTCTTTAATTTGAGTGAATCTAACAATGTAGATAAGGAAGCAAATATTAAATCTGATAAAGATAGAGTACTCTGTATAGCCCGCGGGCTAGGCTTAGATGACCTCTCAATAGTAGCCATATACAGGTTAGGAAAGCAAACACCTGGCTCCAAAAGAGTTACCAAAAAAGAGTATGATAATGGACCTTTGGAAACGGCCGAGCACGACACATACGAAATATTGCAGTCTAGGTTTGACTGAGACTGTTCATGAGCTGTAGTGAAATATGCTAGCTACCGCTCACGCCCTCTAGCCCCGGGATGAGCAAAACTCAATATTCATAAAATCAATAGTACAAAAGTTTAACCATCCCGAAGATGGCATGCATATGGCGCCACACATGGAGTATACTCCTTCCCCATGTCGTACGGCGTATGGTCCCAGTATCTAATAAAATGAAATGCCCCGAAGAGCGAAATAAACATAATGGAATTTAGTTGGGAGCAGCGGTTATGAAACCTGCGTATAAAAAGCACACAACATATCCTATGAGTGGTTAAACAATACCCAGAGCCTTTTATCGGCCGGAGTAGTGGAACCACCGAATCAAAAATTAAGTAAGAAAACCAAAAAATTGAAAATGCACCACCGATAATTAAATATAGTATCGGGCTCAGCGATCTCCAAAGATCGAATAATAACAGTACTGATTGCAAGCGCGGGGTTTTTGGACAATAAAAAACAAAAGAAGTTTTTAATAACTAACGCCAGATTCACAGCAACAAAAGTAGATGATGAGTATAAAAAAGTAATTATCAGTCGAGACCTAACAGAAGTGCAAAGAATAGAGAGAAGGAAAACTAGGTCCGAGGCTGCCCCTAAGGTGAATGAACTGGTGACTGAGGATATGGAAATACAACCAAGTCAGCTTAACCAGCACATTCTTACTAGTCAACACGACTCAAGACACATTCTGGACAATTAATTCAGGGGCGAAACATATCGGAGAGTAATATTGAACACTTACCAGGTGATCTTACGATAGTTGAAAAGCAACATCCTGAAAATCAACATCTAGACAACCCATACCTCTCTGACACATTAGGGCTCGAAACTACAATTGTGGGCGGGTTAACCCAAATACCATCTAACATGGATAATGATTTTTCATCTACATCTAATAGTGATGAAGAACATCCTGGATTACATGGACACTAGGACAAAGATTTTAGTCCGTATGAAGGACGTGTTTTTAATAAATCAAATACAGTGGGCAATAAGTTTGGCAGTTTGAGTGTTCGTAAACAAATGTCGAACCAAAGAGAAAAAATCTGAGCTCTCATCTTTAATTAATTCTAATCACTATAACATTATTGCCTTATCCGAAATTTTACCGAAATATTCAACTATAGTCCAGTGTGAAGAATTCTTTCAAATTGATGGCTTTGATATGCATACATCAGACCTACAAACAGGTAGAGGAGTAGTAATCAATACAAAAATAAGCTTAAATGCAATCTTGGTTGATACAGACTCTGATTTCAAAGAATCTGTATGGTGTGAAGTAAGACTCCACAATACTGACAAACTTATAATAGGTTGTGTATATAGAAGCCCCAATGGTGACTGTGCAAATTATCTCAAACTGCCTGGCCTTTTTGGCAAACTTTTATCAAATATGTATTCCCATGTGTTAATTATGGGAGATTTTAACTTTAAAGAAATCAAGTGGAATATTATGAGAACCACCTGTGGGTATGAGCACCCTGCAAATGTCTTCTTTGAAAGTATCAGAGATAACTTTCTGTTTCAACATGTTGTTGAAGCAACCAGCTATAGAGCTGGTGATGAACACTCTTTAATTGACCTCATATTTACAAATGAGGGAAATATGATTGCATCAATCAACTATGACCCAAGTCTATGGAAAAGTGATCACATAACGCTAAACTTTAAATTCAATTGTTATTTCGACCTTGAAGTCAACAATACACCAAAAATGAACTTCCATAAAGTTGATTATACTCAATTGAATAGTGATTTGGATGAGGTCGATTGGAACAATGTGATAGGGGATAAACCAATAACTGAGGCCTGGAGTAGCTTTGCTGAAACTATTATCAATTTATTAGAAAAATCCATCCAATGAGCAGAGTCAATCCAAGGTCAACCAGAAATAACCCTGTTATAGATAAAAATGCAATCAAAATCATCAGAATAAAGCACAGAGAATGGACAAAATATAAACACTGTAAAAATGAAAGAAACTACAACGAATATAAGTTAGCAAGGAATAATGTTGTCTATGAATTGAGAAGATGTAAATATGACTATGAAAAGGATTTGGCAACAAAAATCAAAACTGATAACAAACTATTCTGGAAATACGTCCGATCAAAACAAAAATGTCTGTTAGTAACTTAGAAAATATCAATGGCGGTATAACGAGGAATGACAACGAAAAAGCCGAAGTACTAAATAATCACTTTGTATCTGTATTTACCAATGAAAATATTGATATTATACCAATACTGGAAGAAAAACCAAACAATTCTAAATTAAGAAACATCAACATTACAGAGGAAATGGTCAACAAACTATTAATTCAAATCAAGTATTCTAAATCACAAGGACCAGATAATCTCCACCCTCGAATATTCAAAGAATGTGCGAATACATTGACTGCACTCCTTACAAATCTCTTTAAGACATCCATGGATGAAGGAAAACTACCAGAAATATAGAAAACAGCCAATGTCACCGCAGTCTTCAAATCCGGGAAAAAGGCGAAGCCGGAAAATTATCGACCAATCAGTCTTACACCGATATCTTGTCGGATAATGGAAACAATTGTTAGAATATAAATGGTTGACCATTTAATCGAGTACCAACTATTATCAATTCACCAACATGGTTTCAGACTAGGCTGCTCCTGTGCTACCCAGTTATTGGAGTGTCTTGATGACTCGTCAGAGGCTATTGATAGCGGTGAAGAAGTCGATGTCATTTATCTGGATTTCAGACAATGGGCATGTCTCAGAACTCAGGGATGTCACAAGCGGGGTTCCCCAGGGCAGTGTTCTTGGGCCTGTTTTGTTTCTTATTTACATCAATGACCTCCCAGATGCCATGTCCTGTACCACCAACCTTTTTGCTGACGATACAAAACTGTATACATGCATAAATAGCCCACAGCGTGAGATAGACCTACAAGACAGTATCTTCAATGATATTTAATGCTAAAAAGTACAAACACCTACATATTGGTAATAATGATGATGAATCCAATGTATTCTATATCAAGGATAATGCGAATAAAATAGAAGAAAGTTCTCCTATCATATAAGTGGTAAAGTATCTACGGCCAATAGAAACCTTGGCCTAATATATAAAACACTTTCACATACATGGATAGAGATATGTTCCTGTGTTTATATAAATCCCTTGTTAGACCACACCTTGAATACGCTACGGTGGTTTGGTCCCCATACCTAAAAAGGATATAATTGCTATAGAAAATGTCCAAAAAAAGAGCGACTAGGATGGTGGAAAACCTCAGTAACTTTCCGTACCATGCAAGACTCACTATGCTAGGGCTACCAACCCTTGAGTATAGAAGAGAGCGGGCTGACGTGATTCAGGTTTATAAAATCTTAAATAATATCGATACAGTTGACAAAAATAAACTGTTCACTCAGGCCGCTGATCTTGGAATAAGGGGAAATTCCAAGAAACTATTTAAAAAAAAGAGCAAGAATTGATATTAGGAAAAATTCATTTGCTTACAGAGTCGTAGAATCTTGGAACAAACTCTCGGAAACAGTGATTGAGGTACCCACCACCAATTCCTTTAAAAGTAGGCTAAATAAATATTGGGCAAATCATCCTAATAAATTCAGACCGAAAAACTAAAAGGGAACCGGAAGTCTTTCACTTATGAGAAGAAAAAATTCATAACCAGACTGGGAAAAAAGGGCCTAAGAAACCTGTTGGTTTACACCGGCTTCGACTACAGTATAAGACAGTATAAGATATATATTCGGCATCGTTAAAGAGGCTCTACCCGGGAGCGGATACAGGATTTGAGTTTAGAGGGAGGGACAGCTTTTAAAAAGAGGTTTTGACAACAAACAAAAAGAAAAACGCCTTTTAATATGCATTTCATATTTTAGAGGAGCTCGCGGAGGGTGCGCCCCTACCCACCCCTCGGATCCGCCCCTGCTACCGATTTTACTTACTCATTTATAAAGATTACTATAAACAAGAGGACCAGATGGAACTGAATCGCTCAACTTATGACCTTTGTCCATCAGTGGCGTACATACGCACATAAGCAGTTGCGGTTTTTTAAAATGTCAGGTTAAAACCTAGCATGCGGTTATAAGTATACGTATACTTACTCCCTGATATAACCCAATTCATGATCTGTCAACTTTATTCAGTTGAAATCAACGTGGCAAAAACATCAAGTATCTTTAATAATTTGAAAAGCGTGTTTACATAAATTTTAGATTCATCAATGTGTATACACTTTCACTGACACGTTATATAAAATCTTCCGTGGTTTGATTGATTATGTTTATGTTGATTTTGTCAGTGTGGCGGATAGTAATATATTTTGTAGTCAGATAACATTGCTCTGATATTGCTTGCAATTTATAGTTCACGCAAGTTATTATTATTTCACCTTATTAAAAAAGGCACGAAATATTTGCATGTAATCTTGAAATTCTGAAGTAAACTTGAAATGCCCTTGTGATACGTGATTTCAGAAAGTGAAAGTATACAGGAAAGAGACGAAACTTAATTTTGTATTTTTTTCAGGAACAATTTTCCCTATGTTAACAATTACAAATGTATTACCATTTGTCTGTCACTTCATTCATGTATAGGTCTATGTCTCATTATACAACTATAAAGGCTGTTGTCTTAAACTTTTAAAATCAATTCACGACTGTGTTTGTCATCAAATGATAAATCAGATGCATTCAGAAAAACTCACCGTAAAACAACAAGTGTTTATTGTTAAAAGGACAAACGGCAATCTTGATTTTTTTGTAAAACTCGCGGCGTCCCGTCAGCTTGCATTTGCTCAATCTTTAATATTAATTATAAAACAAGGCTAAAGCAAATTGTGTGTGCATATTACTAACTGTTGATTATATTTCACTAATAATACATTGAAAAACATGGTAGAAACACAAGAACACACGAAAAACCAAACTTTTATTTAAATATATGCAAGCAGGTTTCAAGTTAAAATGATACAGGATTAATAAATCGAGAGAAATTGTATTGCTTGATAAAAACTTCAAGATTGCCATGTGTCCCTTTAAAATAACATACTTAAAATTTATATTTAAAAAAATAAAGTATAGTTAAAAAACACGCAAGTGTTTATAGTTAAAAACACAAAAACACAACAGAAGTGTTTATAGTTTAAAACAACTCCTTTGATACCTCCTTTGATCTTTGTAAGTTCTATGAACAAAATGACTGAAAAGCACACACACCTACAAAACCGCTTATAAATGTCGCGATTTATACCTCTCAGTGATGTCTGAGCTTATCTCAAATATTGCACTAGCTACGCCTCTATTCTTTTTACACCCAGGCAACAGTAACAAAAGACGGTCAGATAAAAAAATCTGGTAAATTTAGATGAACATGTTTAAAAGAGCGTCCAATATACCTACTTTAAATTGGTACCCACTGCATGCTAAAATTTAACCCCAGAGGCACTATTTAAAAAAAACTTAGTAGCTTATGCTAAATGTAGAATATTAGACCTCTAGCTTTTGGAATTTCAGAGAAGATTTTCTTCAAAAAAAGTCCCCGCATAACTCTTATGTAAAACTGTGACCAATGGGACGGGCCAGATTTGACTCTAGGATCACCATTTAAACAAACTTGGTAGAGGACCGTACGTTTGTGCTACATGCCAATTATTGTTCCTCCAGTACTTAGAATTTCAGAGAAGACTGTTTTTGAAAAGATTTCCCCAGAGTACTCTCTGTAAAACGGTGACCTCTGATATATTTATATAATGTTTTTAATCGTCCGAGCGTTTAATGATAACATCATGTCTAAGATTGCTCAAGATGCGATTAAACAAAGAAGGAGCCAAACAGAGCATATTAAATCAATCTTTGACCACAACTCTGGTGTAATGATACGATCTAGCTGGTTTTCTAACATATCCGAGCCTTTAATAATATAACTATCTGACCAAGTTTGGTAAAGCTCAACACAAAAGGAAGGTGTTAGAGTGGTGAGTCCACAAGGCATAATACGGCATTTGTTCAGTAAACTATGGTGTTATTAACCCGATTTAACTCGTGTTCGAACTTGTCCGAGCTTTTAAATGATATCAACACTCTGACGAAGTAAACAAAGATCAAATATAAACTGAATGTGCTAGAATGTTCACAAGGCAGAATATGACATCTTTCAATAAATCAAGAACCATAACTCATGTGTTTCTAACCCGATTTAGCTGGATTTCGTGTTTGAGCTTTCAACAGGATCAACAATCTGACCAAGATTGGTAAGATTATATAAAAAAAGAAAGAATCTAACTGAACTTAATGTTGTTTAACGGTTCATCAACACAGTACAGGTTATTTAGAGCCGCCCCAGAGAGAGGGGAAGGATACATAGGAATCCGGGAACCTGCCCTACTCTTATTATCGAATAGATTCCTATGGTTCTTTAACGTGCTCGGATGATAGACCGATACACGGGACCGCCCGGTTTACATCCCCATCCGACGGACGAGGCTAAGGAAAAGTGTCTTGCCCAAGAACACACCGACGGAACTCAGTGGCACCACGGAGGATTGAACCCGGGGCCTCCGGTTACAAATCCGCCGCAAAAATACCCACATAGGACACTTGTTTTATCTTGATACTGGATAGTGTTGTATTTTATTTCAGGTATGTAAGTTAAAAAATATGTTGGTGGACTCACGCCAAACGGATCAAAATAATACTCATTACAGTAACACGTTCAGCGTGTACCAGGTCCAGTAAAATCATCAAGATTAATAATACCGCATTCTTGTTTATTTTGTTTTAGTGGTAATTTGTTTTTGCTAAAAACTCCCCTGAAGTGTTTAATACCTAACTGTTTAACCCGTTTCATTATATCAAAGCAGGAAGTACGTTATAACGTTATAACGTACTCCCTGATCAAAGTTAGAGATAGGCTCCTTTTTTTTTATACGAGTGCGAATCTACTTGTAAACCATTTCCACGACAACTCTTAATCCTTTCCCCTTTCTGCCTACTTGCAAACGTTTTCCCGTCAAGCTGCTACTAAGAGATCCAATTAAAGGAATTCCTAATATGCGATAGTCCAAGAAATCCTCCGTTTTGTTGTTGTTGCCTTGTCAGTTTATTAGGGCAACAACCTTTAGACTTTGCTATCTGTGTTCTTTATGATGGTGTTAGTGGATCGGATTTAAGTAGTGCTTGTTGTTTTTCCAGTATGTATAGTTACCATTCCATTTCCGTATAGTTTACCGATTCCATTACTTGCCGGACCACTAAGTGCTCATGTTGCTAGTGGTGCTAATACTTTTGGAGCAAATTTAGCGACTGACTGTTGGTAATTATTAATATTTTTTTAGTTAACAAACCAGCTAATGCTTCCAAAAAGCCTCCATTTTTAGACTGAGATCTCATTTGCGGTTTTGATATATTTATATCCAGTCCATCGCTTATAGCTTTTTTCTTTTTTTTTTTTAATATGAGTTGCTGTCAGCAGCAGAGGAAAATTCCCAGTTGGTTATTGTTACACCTTAGGGTTAATTTGTTATGCCCCCGAAGGGTGGCATATAGTAGTCGCACTGTCTGTCCGTTCGTGATTGTTCGTCTCCGTTCGTCGTCGTTCGTCTGTACAATCGTGTCCGCTTCATAACTCTGACAATATTGGATTTTCAAATAACTTCGCACAATTGCTCACCACAACAAGACGACTTGTCGCGCACAAAATCCAGGTCCGTGGCTCCAATGTCAAGGTCACACTTAGAGGTCAAATGTTGTCCGTTCGTCTGTACAATCGTGTCCGCTTCATAACTCTGACAATAATGGATGGATTTTCAAATAACTTCGCACAATTGCTCACCACAACAAGACGACGTGTCGCGCACAAAATCCAGGTCTGTGGCTCCAAGGTCAAGGTCACACTTAGAGGTCAAAGGTCAAAACAAAGTGCTTTCGTGTCCGGTTAATAACTCTGACATTCATGGACATATTTTCAAATAACTTGGCACAATTGCTCACCACAACTAGACGACGTGTCGCGCACAAAACTCAGGTCCCAGGCTCCAAGGTCAAGGTCACACTTAGAGATCAAAGGACAAAAAAGTGCTTCGTGTCCGGTTAATAACTCTGACATTCATGGGCAGATTTTCAAATAACTTGGCACAATTGCTCACCACAACTAGACGACGTGTCGTGCACAAAAACCAGGTATGTGGCTCCAAGGTCAAGGTCACATTTAGAGGTCAAAGGTCAAATTGTGTCCAGTCAGTAACTCTGGCATTCCTGGTCGAATATTCAAATAAATTGGCTTAAGTTCTCAGCACAACCAGACGATATGCCGCGCACAAAATCCAGGTCCGTCGCTCTAAGGTCAAGGTCACACTTAGAGGTCAAAGGTCAAATCATGTCCGGTCAATAACTGGCATTTCTTGACGGATTTTGAATTAACTTGGCACAAGTGCTCACCACAAAAACATGATGTGTCGCGCACAAAATCCAGGTCCGTGGCTTCAAGGTCAAGGTCAAACATAGGTCAAATGTCAAATCGTGTCCGGTCAGTAACTCTGGCATTCCTGGACGGATTTTCAAATTACTTGGCACAAGTGCTCAGCACAATAAGACGATGTGTCGAGCACAAATCCATGTCTGTGGCCCCAAGGTCAAGGTCACACTTAGAGGTCAAAGGTCAAATTGTGTGAGACAATAACTCTGGTATTCCTTGATGGATTTTCAAATAACTTGTTTTCATTTATTTCTTAATTGTTTTGTGATTTTTTTTTGATTTTTTTTTTATTGATTATGTTTTTATTATTTTTTTTTTAAAATTGATTGATTGATTGATTGATTAATTTTTTTTTTTTTTTTATTTTTTTTTTATTTTATTGATTTTTTAAATTTTATTGATTGATTTGTTTAAAATTTGTTTTTAAATTAATTTTTAATTGATTTTTTTCTTTTTGGATTTTTTTGGATTTTATTTTTCGGGTGGTGGGGGGATTTTTTTGTGGATTTTTTTTTTTTATTTTTTTTTATTTTTTTTTTTTTTTTTTTTTAAATATTGTTAAAATATATCTGTTGGTTTGATATTGCTCCAAGGTCAAGGTCACACTTACAGGTCACTTCGGGGGCATTTGCTAATATGCTTTTGCTAAACTCTGTTTTTGACCATCTGTTACATTTACTGAATAATTTTGGTAAGTCCTATATCGTCGATTGAGGTTGTTGTTTATAAATACGTATAGAAACAACTATTTAACTGTATAATATAATATAATAATAGAAACTACTGGCTTGTGATATGTAATAGATAGAGTATGGTCTCGTGGAGCTGGTTGATTTAAACATATATATATATACATATAGGCGGAGGGACTATCTTTTACTAAGAAATACCAGTGAAGTAATAAGAGATATTACTTCACTGGATATACAGAATATGTTTTTAAGATAATTAACTTCATTGATTGACAAGTATAATCAATATATTGTAATAGAACGTTATTTTGAACATTATTTTGAAATTGTGAAATAGGCGAACAATCCCGACTCGAATATGGAAATGGTGTAAATATTACGGTCGTGATGTAAATATTACGGGCGTGATATTTACCACAGAGCTTATAATACGGTTGTGCTATTTTTATGAACTTGTCAACGGGTAATCTACAAAAAAACATCGGAGGCTGTCACAACTGAAAATGAAAACTCTGGGCCTATTTTATGTCTTGTGGCTATTGTTTAGCATCGGAGAAAGCATTGATGTTCCATTGGAAGGTTTGTAGTAGTGTGTATAGGAGGAGAACATAATGTAATAGTTTTATCTTGGTGGCAGGTGCACAATTATTGAATTATGACCAATAATTATAACAGTCTAGAAAAAAGCAGTTTGGACTAGATATTGTGTACGTGTTAATTGTTATGGTGCGCAATTGTCAGATCCTCATAAAATTACTAATATTTACATTCGCTTGATACTTTCTGTTGATAAAACTGATGTCTAAAACAAACTTCTCTTTTCAGGTGTCAGGCCCAGGGCACAAATAATTGTTTCTTTTTCTTCCAATTGACTGATTCTTTTAAAGAATGTAATTGTCCTGTGTAAAACTTGCGCTATGCTGGTAAAAACAGTCGACTTCCATCTTCGCCATATATAATAGAATTATTGACAAGGCTGGAAGAATCTTAGCGGTGCATAGAATTACCGGAATATACCGGAATCGACTTTTTAATTACCGGAATACACCGAAATAGACTTTTTATAATTGATATAATATTAAATATTGATAGAATACATAAGTTGCAGTATTAGAAGACTAAAGATATAAATGTACTCATAATGATATCTACTTTATAAAATATGTTGTTTTTTAAATATTTATTAGTTTTTTTGTTTTGATATTGTTAAAAGGGCCTTGGTATAGATATTCACAATTTTGAGATGTTCTTTCGAACAATATTGTTTGGCTCTTAAAAGGGCCTTTATAATGCATAAAGCATTTATTTCCTGGCAGATAATAAACCTCTATGAATGCCACCTTCTTTGGCTCCAGGATGAACCAAGTCTTCGTCATAATGGCGAGGGAACTTCAGCTTCTTCATGATATTGATGAAGTCTTCCTGCAACATAACCCGCAGCCTCTTATTAACACTTTGTTGCACTTGATTGAAATGTGCGACAGTTGTGTTTTCAGTGCTTGACAAAGGGGCTGGCCTATGGCTGGCCCGCAATTTTTTGCTTGGGCCAGTAGAAATTTGGACCCACTGGCCCAAATTGAATGTTGGTGGCCCAAATTTTTTTGAATTGTAAAATAAAAAATAGCCAATAAAAAGAAAAGGGGTTGTTCCAATGTGTGATATTAGGTGTATAAACGATGTATAGCGACTACAAACGATTTATAGTGAGGGTTCTATAGTGACTACACCACAGGCACCCGGCACAGAGCTAGGATAGTAAAAGATGGATTTGAGTGGTTAAAATATTAATTAATTGAGTTCTGGACCGCCAAAAAATGGTTATCATACATGTGATATCTCCTGTCGGGAGCTAATCTCTCCCGGGATTTCATGGAATTTCCCGGCCTCCCGCTGGGAGCTCCATTTCTCCCGGTATTTTCTGCCGAGTTCCAAAATTTCGCTATTTGCGAATCCTTTTGGGTCATTGCTTTGATTTATTGGATCAAGACCGAGTTTTCCGAATGATCTAGAAAATAAACACCGCCATAAACACCAACCGTCTTATCTATATCTGTGAAAACATTGCTCCTGGGCAGGTAATTAAAAGGATTAGCATGTCAGCTAATTAGTTTATTGTGTGAAAATAATGATTGGACTGTTTGTTTATGACACGTGGCGGTGATATCTGTAATGTCCATGGGAGATTGATAGAAATATACAGACTGTAAGTGGGATGGTAATTAGCGAATTCGGCATCAATTGATATTTGGTATATTAATTGGATTATAATTGAGGACAATTAAAGGATGACGATTTCAACTAATTGATTGCAGTTTGTCATGATTAGAGAAGTGTTTTGTCTGTGTATAAAATGGGAAGCATCTTCATTATGGTTCTTACTTGCAAAATCAAAATGCCTAAACGTGATCTATCTCTGGAGTCTGAACATTCCACGTTAAAAAGTGGACAGAGTCTATATAAAGTGTTTAGTGTGTGCTATGCTGACTGTGACTTGTGAATATATCAACTTTTTATTCAGGTTTACCCAGTATGTCTGTTCAACAATTTATTTAATTAATAGGTGTATCAAGGGATTATTATGTGCTATGCTTAGTTTTGCTATGCTTAATTACATGCTATACTTAATTATATGTAATGCTAATATGAAATTAAGAGTATTATATGTATAAAATTTCATGTTTTTATGCTGATTTACCGCCTTTATTAAGGTTTATATCAGAAAAAAATCTACCGGTACGCATTACAAATTCGAGAATAAAAACCTCCGTTTTTTGTCAAATCTCCCTGGAAAAAAGTCAAATCTCCCAGGTAACCCTCCTGAAAATATCACATGTATGGGTTTATATATATGTATATATTATATACTGAAGGTATTTAACTCCAAAGATGGCCGAATCCACCAACAGTTCTGTACTAATTGTTATTTCTCGGTACGTAGGACAACCTGGGCAGCATAACCTGCTCATGTCACAAGTAGAATTATACATATAACCAATAAAACATAAACTGCCATTCAATCTCTCGTACTGTTTTTGTACCAGAGAAACAAATATGCCAACTTGAGTGAATTTGAGTTCAATGACAAGAAGATGGCACGGCTCTTACTAGATATAATCTATAATGTTCTATTCTATGATATGGCTGCTGGACTCAGATGTCTTCCCAACTCATGTAGGACACTTTTGTTCGATTTCAACTGGTATTTAGCGACAAAGCACATGAGCCGGACCCCTATGCTTGCATTTATTTATTAAAGCAAACTATGCACTCGCCCAAAGAATATTGTTTTGGCCAGCAGAGATCAAATTTCACTCGCCTAGCTGAGGTTTTACTCGCCGCTGGCGAGTGGGCGACCGTCTTTGTCAAGCATTGGTTTCTGACATTTCCTCGCTCGGCAATACAGCTGACAAACACCCGTTTCACGCCAGCAGCCTTCAATCTAAGAACTATGTCAATAATCCTATTGACAATGTCGGGTGCTGGTTTAACGTTCTAGCGATATGCACGTAACTGTTACTTGTTACAAACAGTTGACAGTGACCCGACAGAGAACACATGAGGCTCCCATTTTTATTGGACCTATATACTAACATGACAATAGCGACTTCGAGTCATACTGCCACTTTTTTTATCATTTGAAAATGAAATTAATAGATACACCAATGAACAAACTTGTTATTGGTAGCGACGACGAAGCTTTCCCTGAAGCAACACATGTTTCATGTACCAGACATTTACGTCAAAACACAATTGTGAGTCGGTCAACCACATATTAAAACAGACTGTTGACTGGAAATCAAAACCACTGACGGACCTGGTGCAGTCTATTAAGGAAATTGTGGACGGTCAGTTTAAGGACTTACGGAGTGCTCTTATCGGGACAGGTGAATTTCGTCTGGTCGACGGCCATAAAATATTTCGGGTTACAAAGAGTGAATGGATTACCATGACGGACGAACAGCGTACATAATTGTACAAACGTTACCGGCAACATATTGGCACTGACCCCAAGTACTTGACGTCGACAGACGGACGGTCGACAATAATAGCACCAAGGACACATGGGGAAAAAAACCAGGACAACGAAAATGGAAAATAAATGATCGGACCGTGACAGTGAATATTAAGAAAACGAAGACTGAGGATTAATGGGAATTACTGTGGGTGCATCTGTTGTCCAAAATAAAGACTGGAAAAAAAACAGGACAACGAAAACGAAAAATAAATGCTCGGATCTTGACAGTGAATATTAAGAAAACGAAGACTGAGGATTAATGGGAATTAGTGGGTGCATCTGTTGTCCAAAACAATCACTGGACTGGCTGTCAGGGGAGCATGTTGTATATATGTTTAATGTTCTGTTCTGTATTATGTTTTTTGTTAAAAAGATCATATCAAAAACATTTGTTTCCTGTCATATATGTTTCATGTTATAATGTTTTGTAGTATGTATTATGTTATCAATGATGTTTGTATTATTATCATTTGCCATCCTTCCTGTCGCTCGGTATAAGGCTGGTGACCGGTGTACAAATTATAACATAGTCTATTTCGGTCTTTCTCCGGTCATATTCCGGTATCTTTCGATAATTAATATCACAAAAACACATATTCATTAATATACTAATTAAATATCTATACATTTACGCCAATTTAGATCATAAATAGTGTATTCCGGTAATTAAAAAGTCAATCCCGGTAATTCGGTATATTCCAGTAAATCGGTGGATTCCGGTAATTCTATGCACCCGAATCTTAGTAGGTGGAGAAGAGAGGAGTCGGCAGTGTGGTAAGCCTGGCTCGGAACTCTTCTATCGTCAGTGAGTCCGTGACAAGTAGTTAGCAGCAGGTTCTAATCCCTAATGGTTCGAGGGTAGAAGGAGAACTTATGAATGTCCTTTGCAGCTGCTAGTTGATATATGCATTGTGTGCCCCTTGTACGGCTGTCGTTGTGTTGGATGAAATCTGAACGGATGTCTACTTCTCCGTGGATAATTTTGTACAGCATTGTCAGTCGGTTAATGTAGCGTCTGTACTGCAGGGTTTCCCAGTTAGGTTCTATACCATGGCAGTGACACAGTCTGGTGTGCGTTCGGTATAGTTGTTTAGTACAAAACGAGCAGCATGGCGTTGGACTTGCTCCAAGTTGTGGGTGTGGGTCCCATACTGTTGCTGCATATTCAAGGGTAGGGCGAACCATAGTTGTGTAGGCAGCTGCCTTCACATGTTTGGTACAGGCGCCAAGGTTACGTCTTATGAAGCCCATGGTCCAGTTGGCCTTGGCAACTGTATTTTCTATGTGATGCTTCCACGTGAGGTCTTCGCTGATGGTTACCCCCAGGTATTTACTGCCATCCACGACGTCTAGTGTGTGACCATGGAGGCTATATTGGGTTTGTATCATATGGCGCCTTCTAGAGTTTCTGAGTTACTCGTCCTATGTAATTGTTGAATGATAAATTGTTAAAGAATTCATCTGGATTTCTATTTGTCCTGCAACAATGAGCACTCATTATGGCGAACGGATGAGTGGAATTTTCGAGCCCTTGGTTATGTGGCTATTATAACTGCACATGCCTCAAATTTAGTCCACATTTTTAGACATCATCAGGGCTTTTTTCCACCAATTTGGGAAGAGGCACAGGCCTGTCCATTTTGGGAAAAAATAACGTGCTTTTTCTCATTTTGGGGAAAATATAAGTTTTCATAAATTCAATAAATATGACAATACTAGGCTTAATTTATATTTTCATCCATTATTTATTATAATTCATAACTTCTCTGAGTCAGAATTGATTTAACAGACAAAAAACATTGCATAAATTAATTTATGCTTTTTCTCAAATTCTGAGATAGCTAGGACAACACTTTCTTCTCATGTGCAATTTATATCTGTCGCAATAGTAATAGGTCATAAATATAGACCCTAATTTACTATTAAATAAGTGCCATTTTATTTTTAAGTAATAAAAAGATTAAACATCATTTTTGTAACATCTACCAAGAATATCTTTGTCAGTTCACTTCTGAAGCCAAATATCAGACTCCAGTTTGGTCGATCTCTATGAATTCAACAAGTGTGTGCTGCCATTTTTTGATTCAGTGTACCATGGTGGCCCACTTGCATACTTTATTTTAGACCAATTAGAAGACAGATTTTCATGTTATGGGCATGCGTGGCAAGTTAAAAGTGATGTAATATGAATATATAATTAAATGTGTGATTTGAGGTATCCAAGGGTGTATTTCAACTCATTAAATAATAGCAATCTTCAACATTGGTAATAACACTGATATAAAAGTGGATGAAGGTTCAGGTACCTCTATTAGGCCTTCTTTTATGTTATGAAATCATTTTCCAAGTCCTAGAATGGAGCACTTTTGGGCGCAAGGCTGTGCAAACTAGCTACCTTTTGGGCCTCTGCAGGCAGAAATGTACAGATTGGTTCCCGTTTTTCGCGGGAACCAGTTAAACACGTAATGCTTCTGGCTGAAGTGATACACACAATTTGACAGATAAACTTTATTGAAAGCTGGTGTTTAAATCGCTATAACTTTTTTATTAATGGTTCGATTTTGAAGATTTAAAAATGCATAGTTTTTGTGCAAACATACTCTTTCTTTTGGTGTAATTTATTTTACAAAATTTTGAAGAAAATATAGTAAAACTTACTATTGTCCTGGCTATCTAAGAGAATAGTGCCTTCTGATTGGGAAAGATTTCTGCCAAAATTTTCAATTGGGCCTTTTACAGGCTCTGTTATATAAGGTAAAAAAGTCCTGATCCTACACCAGTTCTCTTATGTTTAATCATTATTATTGAGATATTATAATTTATACGGTCGTCATAGTTACCCTGCCAACATATAAAAGATATGGTTGTCATAGTTACCCTGCCAACATATAAAATATATGATCATCATAGTTACCCTGCCAACATATAAAATATACTGTCGTCATAGTTACCTTGCCAACATATAAAATATACGGTTTTCAAATAGTTACCCTGCCAACATATAAAATATACGGTCATCAAATATTTTTTCATATTTATTGCTGCTGTGATGTCCGATGTTGTGTTTTCATTAAAAACCACCACGCAGTATACAATGACCTTTAAGATGATTGTATACAGTATAAACATGTCTTTTTTGTAGGTTTACCGAAATATAATAATATAACTACTGATTGTGAATAATTGTCATTGTATACAGTATATACGTGTCTTTTTCGAAAAAGTAACAAAATACTATGCGCAATTATACATGCATATATATATATATATATCAATCGAAATGACGTCAGTATGATATATTTCATGAATGGAGTTAATCGGATGTGCCGCTCAGGACGTGTGACCCAGATAACAAATTGGGAACTAAATGTTCGTAAATATTGTAGTTATTGCATACATGTGATACCTCACGGCGTGAGATTTCATCTCACGGAATTCTAACCCTCCTCTCGGCCCCACAGAATTGTGTGAAAAACTCCCGTAAAATTGCTAAAATCGATTTTTCAAATTTCCTTTGTTTGGTATGTTAGCAGATTTATCAAGGCGTTGTTGCTTCTAAAAATAGAATGAATTCAAGAACGACAACTCCTACGAAATTTCGTACTTCTTACTCAATTAGATTCATACTATTGTACATTGTACTCCATTAGATTCATACTATCGATTATTTTCCAGAGGGAAAGTTTTTAGGCAGCCAACCGTGCAGCCGTCTTGCATGGCCGTTTTTGAAAAATTAAACCTTTAACCTCATCAAGAAGGGCGACTCTCAGGACCTTCAGTCCTTTGATTTTGACTTTTCAGACAAAATTCCTCTACTACCTAAATAGGTGCATATCAGTGAAACAGACATTTTTTGTGGTAAATAAAAATACCTTACTTTTCAAAATCGGTTGAGAAAGAAAAACTTCATTTGCGAAAGCTATTTTTGATGGGTCATTTTCAATGCAAAATTCTGCTGCATGAACAGTTTGAATATTTATTTTTTTGAATTTTTGTTCAAAAATGGTTTTAAATTGTTGGATATTAGTAAATTAAGACATAAGGAATTGTAAAATATTTATTTCTCAACCGATTTTCAAAAGTAATGTATTTTATTTACCACTAAAAATGCCAGTTCTAATGATATATAATTGATGTACGTATTATTTGAATTGCTCAAGTTACTGCAGAAAAACCTTTGGCTGAAACAAGCACCCCAAACAATAGACCTATAACTTTTAATAAGTATGGTGTATAACACACGATTTTTTTCATCAGCTCTGTTAGTTTTTGTGGTCTTGTTCATATCATTAAAACTAGTGTTTCACTGGGGATTTAAAAAGGGCAGGGTGCTCCCTGAAAAAGGGCATTTTTAAGCGCGCAAAAATATGTAAAAATGGCAATTTCCAGCGCTCGAAAATTCCAAAATGAATAGTCAATTTTATTGTTGCAAAGGAACTAAAATATAAAGTTATTCTAAATAAAAAGAAACAGGAAATAGTTCTCACTCATTTATTTCTTTGATTTTAGTTGTTTTTCTAGAATCTATACTTTTTTTTATCAATGTAGTGAAGATAAAACTGAGCCGTTATTAGGGCCTCCTCTGACCATTGTTTTCCTTTCGCAATCAATTTTGGCAAATGAAAAAAGTTGGAGCAAAATTGGAGAGATTGGAGCCAAAATTGGCTCAAAGATAGCATATAATATTTTCGAAATAATTAGTTTTGTTTTAAATTTTAAGAGTTACACTGTGCAACACATCTATCTTGTTCCATCTTCTTGCTTTTTGTTTTGTCTTTTTTTGAAAAAACAAGAAATGTGTTATAACTGTTAAATTATAATCCCCGCTGTTCCCACTGAATATGGAAGAGTCACACCTCCACAGAAATATCTTGTCTTTTCTTATATATTTAGTAGATAACACAATTTTTGTTTCACAGTCAACTGTTGAAAAACTCAACAGAGATGGTATGTGGATCTTGTATAAAACTGAAACACTCATAGTTGATTATGTTAGCATTGTATTTATCTACGTTAAACAATTCTTTATACAAGATATATATGCTGGGTTTTGAAAAAAAACAAATATTTCTTTACAATTATCAATGAAGGCGTATTAAAGTAACAAAATAAATATTTTGACAATTTTGTAAATGTCAAGATTTAAAGGGACACACAGAAATCTAGTGTATTTGTAAATAAAATTATTTGAAAACCCTCAGATTTCAGAGAGCCCCTTTCATCAAAACTGTATTTTAAATCTTCTTTTGAATATTGTAAAGAAATATAAAAAAAAATCCCCATTATTTTATATAGTTTCTAATCAAGATATGCATATTTTTTTCCTTCTAAATAACTGTTTATATATAATAAATATTATGCATATTACATCTATATCTGTACGGTTTGTTTAGGGGTGGCCAACCCCGACCCTCACAGACCTATTACGGGGTGAATAAATGGATTACCATTAATTTGGTGATCAAATTATTATTATTTTTTTTAAAAATCGAAATTATTATTATGTATTTTTAAATGAAGTATGACCCATGAATAAAGCTGTTAGTAATAATTGTAATCATAAAACAGTATTTAGAAAATATTTTACTCATTTTTTTACATAAAAAATATAATTATTAACCTGGAAATGTTTCAGTTTCGAAATAAATACTGTACATGTATACAAGTACAAATTCTTATCTAGATTTATACTGATCACTGTTTTATTCTATCCTGTTAGTCATAATTAAAGCCTAATGTATACTTGACACCAAATGTGTGTATTTCACACCTCATCATGCACAAGACTTAGTGTTGCCTTCTGGACTTGGAAATAAGAGGTGCTAATTTTGGGAGAGTTATAAGCGATTATACAGGGGAAAATTAAGGGGTATGACGAGATTGGAAAGTAATACGCAACATTCATGACTGACAATGGATTTTCTTTCGCCAATCACATTCGCCAAAGTTATTTTTTTATCGCCACTTTTATTATTTTGTCCCATTTGGCTCCATTTGCGAATCCCTGCGTTATGTTTCTTTTTAAGTGAATAACATTTTTAAAAAAATGTAATTTGGAAAACGCAAAGTGAAAATAAAACATTTTAATGCATCAGAAATAAAGAGTATCCGGATTTACATCAACTAACTGCTTACGCCAATGCCAGGGCTTTTTTTCGTAAAAAGGGGAAGAGGCCCAGGCCTTTCAATAGGAGAGAAAAAGCTAGATTTGGAGTTAAAGGCAGAAAAGATTTGGGTGTGCAAATATGCAAAAGAGGTATATTTTCTTCTATAAATGTATCCCAAACATAATAATGTTGAGAAAGTTAGAGGGGGAAACATGTTAAGCAAAAAAACTAACAAAACAAAAACTTTTTTTAAGGGAATTTTCTCAGCCAAAGAGTGGAAAAAAATAGTCTTGTTTTGCTAAGGGAAATATTCGGCCCCTGTTTATGAAGGAAAAAAAAACCTGAATGTGTAGCGTTAATCGCATCAAATCATTATAGTTTGGGGGGATTTTTTTTTTTGAAAAATGGCGGCCAATATTTGGAGGAGTGGGTAGGTATATTCATATATTTTTTTTTTACTAAAGAATGCTTCCAAACTTTTACTTTCTCAATATTGTTATGTTTTGTAATGTATACATTTATAGAAGAAAGATGGTCTAAAATGCACCTTTATCTGTGAAAATAAATTACCCCAGAGACACCCACTTGTCGTAACGCGTGTTAGCAAATTATTTTGCACACCCTGTTTGCATATTTTCACACACTGTTCTTGAATTTCTGCCTAATAAACTGTCCAGTGATATTGATCCCGATCGGGTGCAGAGTGTGAAGTTGTATTTAATACAGTTCCCCATGTCCGGTGTGTAGTGCTGGGGTATATATACTGACAGTCACACAGAGCATATTCACATCACTTCCAGTCCAGACTCTTGTCACATTTATACCTGTCAGGATCGATGTATCTCCAACAGCCACCGAGCCTGTCCGATGCTCCTACTCTGCCACTTTTGAAATTGAAAAAAAAATTATAGTCAATTTTATCCTCATAATCAAACATATTGTCAGATTCGCACACTTCAGGTGATTTATTTGGTGGACGTAAATGTTTACGAAAATGGCCAGTGATTATAATTCAGAATTTTTTTAAATATTGCAATATTAGAGAACAAGTGATATAAGGAGATGGCGATATTGTGAGAAACCACTATCATTTATCTATTTGATTTCAGAAGGTGGAAGTTTTCTAGGAGATGTTGATGGAAAACTAAACAAAGATAGTGGGCTAAGTTTGACACCAGATGATAGCATAGCGTTGGCATCCGACAAAGAAATTCAGGTTGTACAAGAAGACAAAACAATAAACATAACTGAATTAACAAACATTGACAGTCCAACAGAAGGCATAGTTGATATAGAGGGAAAGGCCAATGGAATGATGACAGGGAATGAAGATTGGGTTAAGGAAGGCGATAAGAATAACAACGACATTGAAGAAGAGAATAAAGAACAGAAACTGTTAAGTGGATCATCTGCCAACACTGCTGAGTCAGCAGAGACATCTGAGGATGAAGATGAGGATGTTAGCAAAAGTGATTATAAAGATAACTTCTGGGAAAAGTCAGAAGATTATGATAATTGGAAGGAGGAGTCTGACCAAGTAACAAAAGCTGAAAACGGGATGGATCTTGATAGTGACACTCCTGACTACGATGATTCGGAGGACATGACAACAACTCCTGGCAGTTCGCTCAAACTAGATGAAGTAGACAAGTAAGTGATGCAATCTTACACAATACCAGTAAGGTTAATAATTGTAATACCTTAGCATATTATTATCGATTGCATTTGCTTTCACAATGCCATGAAGGTCATACGTTATCTATGCTAGTGGAATGGTAACGCATGCTTCGATTATGATATTATAAAAAAACAAAAGATAAACAGAAGAAAAGATAGTATTAAGGTTAATACATGTATGTATAAGACGAGACTGAAATCTTTAGACATGAGTTTTTCAGGTATTATGTCTCTCCCCACGAAGTGGAGGAGACATATTGTTTTTGCTGTGACCGTCTGTCTGTCCATCAGTCACAAATGCTGTTGCCACTACTCCTCCTATACTGCTTGCTGGATTTCGTCGAAAATTAACAGGAAGCATCGGTATAATGTCTAGTTGCGCATATCTTGTTTGTGTTCCTGTTCGATGATTTTTGACGGAGTTATGGCCCTTTGACGTTTTCACCTAACAAGGTTGCGCCCATTGTCGGTACCCACGTTCGATTGCATTCCTTTACTCTCTGTTCGTCAGTGAATCTATCCACTATCAAACTTATTTTAACTAGTTATGCAGTGGGGTGGGAGACATCTGTTTTTCTCAAAAAAAGAACTCTAGTTTTTGTTTTACCTATTCATGCATGATCTGTGCTACTGGAATGTCAGTACATGCTTCTGCTACTGGTGTGTCAGTACATGCTTAGAATACGATATTATAAATCAAAAAGTATGATAAATTATTAATATAACAGGGTTCTCAATAGACTTTAAAAGTGAAGAGTCATATGACCCTTGACTCAAAAATCTCAAGGGTCAAAATTGAAAAAGCAAGAGTCAAATATAAATCGAACAAATCGAAACGCCGTTTTACAAAACATCCTTTAATAACTTTAATTGTAGTGAATTCTGTAAATATTGTATTACAAAGAAAGGTGTGCAAGAATATATATACATGTGAACTTAAAAAACTACTATTCCATTTTACAATAATGTGTCATTATGTCAAAGATTCCAAAGTGATGTAAGGATGTTTTATAAATTGGGGTCCACATTTGTAAATATTATAAGTTATTGGTGTTATTATAACACAATCTCTGTTTGCACCAATTGTATACGTATGTATATTTGGAACATTAAACAAGAAAACAAAGGACAGTGTATCTTTAATGTACGTTTAATTCTCAAGAAATCTATTCTCATTTTATTTATTTCAAAAAATAATTCTGTAGTATAGTACACTCTATAATATTATATAATAGACGAAAATATACTTCTTTGCGCCATTTATTTGTGAATTTAACATACATGAATTAATAAAGTCCGTTACTCGACAGCACAAACAATGTCCGTAATCGCAAAATATCACAATGCGTAATGTCCGGTAAGTTTTGACTGAATGCCAACCCAGGTTAAAAAACGCTCTTTTTATGTACATTTCGCCGATTTATAAATTTTTAAATTATCCTCATTAAAACTATATTTCTTTATTCTTTAAAACGTGCGTAAAACAAAATTAACGAACAACAACACAAATCAACAAACACAAATAAAGTCAATTTTATTTTTGCCGATTTTACCTGTTCACACGTTTGACCGCTAGCTTCTGTTTTATCGCAATTCAATTTAATTAACCCCCTAATCAATCAGAAGCCGGTAGCAATCAATTAAACAGTTAATCCAATCAAGTCATAATAGTCTTCACCCGCGCAAAGCATCATAAACTTCAAAGATAATCATTAAATTATCAACACAATAGCAGCGATTAGATTGCACAGTGACACCATTTACAGACAGGTTATTTCCCCCCAAGATGCGACAGCAGCGAATTTGATTGGTCGAGAGGCGATCAAGGTCGTTGATTTGTCGAGAGGCGATCAAGGTCGTCAGGCAAGGTGTCAATCACTGTTTATGCAGCTGTGATGTAAATAGGTATTGGATTGATGCTTGGAAGCAAATACACGCGCGTCATAAAAACGCACAGGTCGTAAATTAGATGCGTCAGAAATGGGTCAAATTGAAATTCCATGCGTCAAAACGCGTGTGTACGCGTCTGTTGAGAACCCTGTATAAGGAAAATAGCGTTGTAGTTAATATATATATATACTGGAATCTTTAGACACACGTTATTCAGGAATTGTTTTGTTGTTGTCTTTTTTTCTGTTTCTTGCGTATAATTTGTTCAGCAGTTGGATCAGATCTGCAATTATTATTTGTTTCTGCAACATTGGTAAACTTACTTTATATATGCCGTAACATATAATTATGTCCATCAATTCTCGAAATTCCAAGGATTCAATGAAAAGTCTGCACAAAATACCGGATGTTTTTTACGATCAAACAGAGTGAATCGTTTACTATTGCCTGATTGGCCATTGAAAATCATGCGTTTTTTCAAATCATTACTAACAGTGAGGTTATAAAATCAGCCAATCAGCAGGCATCATGCAACCATTGGCTTTGTAGTTTGATTATAACTGCAATTTACTTTTAATATTGTTAATTTTTCAGTTTCATTGAACAGAGTAATTTATTGTAACAGATATTTATACAATCACATGATTTTTTTAAACATAACAAAATATGTAAAATTCTAAAAGGAATTAAAGGAGACTACACAATACACAAACTGCACAATGTATATTTACCGAATTACCGTAACATTGATAAACTGAAAGCTGTACTGTTCATTTTGGTAAAGGTGGTGAATTTGACCTTGACCTGACCTAAGGTCAGACCCTGGATTTGAAACCTTTGTTGACATAGATCTACACATTCTAGGCACCCAATGTGCCAAATACGAACACCCTCCTTCAACTGATGTAGAATGACTTAAGGTAAAGTCAAAAAACAATAAAAATGCATGATGACCCCATATGACCATAAGTCTCCTTCCCGATGAGGATGATCCTTACATCAAATCGCAAAACCAGTTCCAAATTGTATGTGTATATCATTACTCATCTATAGCATGTAAGACATTTCATTAAAAATATTGAATATTACCAGTTTAACCCTTAACCCGCTACATATATATAATGGACTTTTCTTTCTTTGAATTAAGACCATTCCATTTATGTGACAAAGGGATGACTGATCAGCAGCCAGACATCATAAACCCTGATCAACCTGCGATTTACTCGTAGGTAGTAACTCGCAGCTGTTCTGGGTTTACAACGGATGCAAAGGCTATTATAGTCGTGCTTAGCGGGTTAAGGGCTAATGTTCATTTTGGTGAATTTGACCTTTTGTCACAAGGTTCCTTGTAACCAGAATTCCTTCTTGGCCAGTTAAAGGAGGGTGTTCATATTTGACAAGTGTTTCATTGGATAAGAACATGGCAGTGAAATGCGGATATTTGCGATGGGTCCCCATCAACTTTGCTCCAATTTAGGTTTGAGGATAAAGGCTTGTAGGTACTGATTGTAGAATAAAATCAATAAATATATTACAAGTTTCAATTTAAATTCCCATGCACTTATCTTCTTGGATCTCTTCCAGTCTTTCTGTAAATAGCATTAAGCATTCAATTATTTAGTTGATCGTTAGACATGAATACATAATTGTCATTGGCGTAGCTGCCTATAGGCACTGTAGGCACGTGCCTACACATTGTCCCCAGAAATCAAAAAAATAAAAATGCAATAAAAACTTAGTGGAGGGGTTTGGTCAGCTCAAAGCAATTTTTACTTGTGGTCTTTTCAGAAAAAAAGTCTTAACTGTTTTCACTTGCGGTCTTTCGAGACCGAAAACTCTCTACTACTGATAAATCGTTCAATTCTATTTTGTTTTGAACTTGATATATTTCTTTGAGATTATGATGAAAGTTTTTTTCACGGGATTGTTTTGATTTGCAACGTCCACATGACTAATCTTGGGCCATCGTATCCAAACATTGGCTGCGACCATTTTAATCGTGAAGACAAAGAAGTAAAATCACGACTTTTGACAGAAAAATGGCAAACCAATGCGCGTAGCTGCCCATACATTACTGAACATTACATTGACATAAAACAAGGGAAATGTGTTTCAATCAATAAGATCTCATCGTCGGCAAGGAATACATCTGATAAAAATAGACACATTCTTGAGAAAATAATAGAAGTTATACTGTTGTGTGGAAATCAAACTTCTTCTTTTTATACTTTTCTAACTGGAGGGCAATTCTTTAGTGACTTAAATGAAAGAGACATTACAAAAAATGCAATAAAATTTAAATTCTAAAAGATAAATGTATATCTTGCGTGACCATTATATATATTATATAGAATACAAAATTAAAGTAAAATATTCAAGCTCCACATTCATGTTTAAATATACAGGCTCATGAGAAAGGCTTCTACAAATGTAATATAAATTTAATTTAATTTCTCTACCAACCCATCATAACCAGGACTAAAATGCTGTAATTAATGGGCAAATAAACTTTATTTTTATACCCCTGCTTTCACAGAGTTGCATCACGACCTGTCCCATCGCGTAACACATTTTTGTGTTGCTTTTTTGAAGAAAAATGCGATACATAGGGATCACTTTGTTGTCTGAAGAAAAATACGATACATAGGGATCACTTTGTTGTCCGTCAGTCTGTCACGAAAACAATGTTGGCTATAACTTTCTCATTTCTTGATATTTCTTCCTCAAACTTTCAATATATACTCATGACAACATCGACATGACCATACTAAAATATAAAGGTCAAGTCACAAAGAAGGTCATGGGATAAATACTCATTTTTTTCTTAGCGAAAACTTAATGCTAGTTATAGCTTTCTCATTTCTTGATATTTCTTCATCAGACTTTCAGTATATACTTATCATGACAACATCGACGTGACCATACTAAAATATAAAGGTCAAACTAAACGTTTGTAGGGCTGACTATTGAAAGGACAATTGACTATGGCAATAGTATTTCTATTGAAGAAATTGCAATATACTATTACTATTGTGATATACTATTGCAATACTATTGCGGTACTATTGATAAAAATGAAATGTGTATGAAATTTTTAAAGCTTACACTTTTTATTAATTATTTGAATTGAATTGAATGTTGTTTAACGGCTCATCAACACAGTATAGGTTATTTAGAGCCGCCCCAGAAAGAGGGGGAAGGATACATAGGAATCCGGGAACCTGCCCTACTCTTATTATCGAATAGATTCCTATGGTTCTTAAATGTGCTCGGAGGATAGACCGATACACGGGACCGCCCGGTTTACGTCCCCATCCGACGGACGAGGCTAAGGGAAAGTGTCTTGCCCATGAACACAGCGACGGAACTCAGTGGCACCACGGAGGATTGAACCCGGGGCCTCCGATTACAAATCCGCCGCGCTACCGACTGCGCCACGCCAGCCCTCTATTAATTATTTGAACAATATGAACTATAATAACACAACTTAAATGTTTTGTAACATTGTTAGTTGTGTTGTTATAGTTCTTTGATATACCCGAAATTTGACCAAAAAGGAGCCTTTGCATTCTTATTTTTTACAATTTCAAACTCGCTAGTGGTAGTGGCCATATATGTTGTTGCTATGTGACATATATATCTGTAACTACTAAATGAACGGATTCAAAAATTACACGGGATTGACGGAAAACGGTCCAGTAAATAGTTGATAATGTCCAAATCAAACTAATATACTCACCTAAGTTGCTTTAATATAAATTTATGTTAACTCAATATTTCTGCGGTGCAATAAACCATTTGAAAGTATCAGTTTTAGGGTTTTACTTTGTGCGAATTCAACAATCGCGTATCAATCATCCTGTCTTTCTTGTAGTCACCATATGTTCGGGAGGAATCCCCAGATTAAATTATTAATACTGCCGTATCCCCCTCTAGACCATAAATGAATTTCATGCGCGCATGCTTTCCGAGTGTGCTATTTTGGGAGAGGCAAGCACGACTTAGAAAATGTAAAAACACTGAAATGAAGTTATTGATCAGATTATTTATTGAAATATAAATATTAACTGACTATTGAAACTATCGATAGTTCAGCATACTATCGGCAATGGTATTTGAAGAATAAGAGAGCTTATGTAATCACCCCGGCATTGGCGTCGGCGTCCCACATCAGGGTTTGCGTGTAAGCTGTGTCTATGTTTCTTACATTTCTTATCATAGCACAACCAAATTTGGCCATGGGCTTCCTTATAACATTATCTTAAGGGCTGCATAAGTAATTTTGGTTCCTGTAACACATGGGCTCCCATGGAACCCAAATTCTGATAGCCCTTTAAAATGTGTCCGATTTCACATCAGGGTTTGCGTGTAAACTGTGTTTACAAGTCTATGTCTCTTATATTTCTTATCATAGCACAACCAAATTTGCCGATGGGCTTCCTTATAGCATTATCTTAAGGGCCGCTTAAGTAATTTTGGTTCCTGTAACCCCTGGGCTCCCATGGAACCCAAATTCTGATGGCGTTAAAATGTGTCTCATTTCACATCAAATTGTGCGTGTAAGCTGTGTTTACAGGTCTATATGTCTTACATTTCTTGTCCTAGCTCAACTAAATTTGGGAATTGTGGTTTCTAATAGTACGTTCAGGCGCGTATCCAGGCATACGCACGTACGCTAATGCGTACAATTCGTCAGCAAAAGTGAAAAAAATAAAAGTTCAAAATGCCATATTAACGCTGAAATATAGCTTGAGAACACCATGTGCCTCCTAATTTTCAAAAATTTCTTGGCGGAAGTCCCCAAAACCCCTACCGGCGCCCACACCTACCCCACCACTCGCAGCGTCGCTGCTCGGTTCGCAGCTACGCTTCTCATATCTGGCATACATTTCAAAATGCTCCAGGTACGCCCCTGACGTTGTAAAGGGTTGTGTAAGTAATTTTGTCTTCTACCCATGGAACCCAAATTGTGATGGCCCGTAAAATGTGCAATAAAGGCAGATCAAGGTTTGCGTGTAAGCTGTTGTATATATCTATATAATTTTGATTTGTGATTTCTTATAGCATTATGGATCTTATTCACACTTCACTCATATTGGGGCATTTTTAATACCCACCCCAACCACCCACTCGAAATGCGTTTTTGTTTTCCCCTTCATATTTCTATGTTGTTTTGATCAATTCATATATATGTTGCCCCCGTCCGCCCCACCCCAACGCCGCACTCGAAACCCCAGTATTTTATTTTATTTCTGTGTTGTTTTAGTCAATTCTTACACATACAAATATGTATCCCCCCCCCCCTCCGTCCACTTGTCTGTCTCCCCATTCTCTCTCCATTCACTCGTTAGTCCAGCCACTTGTCTGTCTCTCCAGCCACTTGTCTGTCTCTCCAGCCACTTGTCTGTCTCTCCAGCCACTTGTCTGTCTCTCCACCCACTTGTCTGTCTCTCCATCCACTTGTCTGTCTCTCCATACACTTGTCTGTCTCCCCACCCACTCGTCTGTTTTACCATTCACTTTCTGTCTCTCCATCCACTTGTCTGTCTCTCCATCCACTTTTCTGTCTCCATCCACGTTTCTGTCTCTCCATCCATTTGTCTATCTCCCCAGGACCCCATCCGCTTGTCTGTCTCTCCATCCACTTGTCTGTCTCTGTCCACTGGTCTGTCTGTCCATCCACTTGCATGTCTCTCTATCCACTTGTCTGTCTCTATCCACTGGTCTGTCTGTCCATCCACTGCCAGTCTGTCCATCCGCTGCCAGTCTGTCCATCCACTGCCAGTCCTTCAATCCACTGCCAGTCTGTCCATCCACTTGCCAGTCTGTCCATACACTGCCAGTCTGTCAGTCTGTCCATCCACTGCCAGTCATTCCATCTACTTCTCGAGACACTTCATCCACTTGTCCATCTCTCAAAAAAATTATATTTCCGCTGATTGTTTTCAGTGAGTAAGGGCATCCGTGTCTCGTGCACACATTTCTAGTAATTAATACTGATTGAGTCAACTCTGTTTTGCAGATATTCTACTACCGAGGCTAGTATCTCAACCGAGGCTAGTATCTCAACCGAGGCTAGTATCTCAACCGCAGGTATGATGAAACTGCTTAATTTATGGATAGGTTATATCCCAGCAATAGTCTGGTAGTTCAAACACAGGTAGATGAATCAATAGTTTATAGCTCATCTACCAGTAGTCTGGTAGCTGAATCACAGGTAGATGAATCAATAGTTTGTATCTCATCCAGCAATAGTCTGGTAGTCCAAGCACAGGTAGGTGAATCAATAGTTTATCATCTACCAATGATCTTGTAGCTCAAGAACAGGTAGATGAATCAATAGTTTATATCTCATCCAGCAATAGTCTGGTAGTTCAAGAACAGGTAGATGAATCAATAGTTTATATCTCATCCAGCAGTAGTCTGGTAGCTCAAGAACAGGTAGATGAATCAATAGTTTATATATCATCCAGCAGTAGTCTGGTAGCTCAAGAACAGGTAGATGAGTCAATAGTTTATATCTCATCCAGCAGTAGTCTGGTATGGTAGCTCCAGCACAGGTAGATGAGTCAATAGTTTATATCTCATCCAGCATTAGTCTGGTATGGTAGCTCCAGCACAGGTAGATGAATCAATAGTTTATATCTCATCCAGTAGTAGTCTGGTAGCTCAAGCACAGGTAGATGAATCAATAGTTTATATCTCATCCAGCAATAATCTGGTAGCTCAAGCACAGGTAGATGAATCAATAGTTTATATCTCATCCAGCAGTAGTCTGGTAGCTCAAACAGGTAGACAAATCAATAGTTTGTATCTCATCCAGCAATAGTCTGGTAGCTGAAGCACATGTAGGTGAATAAATAGTTTATATCTCATCCAGCAATAGTCTGGTAGTTCAAGAACAGGTAGACGAATCAATAGTTTATATCTCATCCACCAGTAGTCTGGTAGCTCAAGAACAGGTAGATGAATCAATAGTTTATATATCATCCAGCAGTAGTCTGGTAGCTCAAGAACAGGTAGATGAATCAATAGTTTGTATCTCATCCATCAATAGTCTGGTAGCTGAAGCACATGTAGATGAATAAATAGTTTATATCTCATCCAGCAGTAGTCTGGTAGCTCAAGAACAGGTAGATGAATCAATAGTTTGTATCTCATCCATCAATAGTCTGGTAGCTGAAGCACATGTAGATGAATAAATAGTTTATATCTCATCCAGCAGTAGTCTGGTAGTTCAAGAACAGGTAGATGAATCAATAGTTTATATCTCATCCAGCAGTAGTCTGGTATGGTAGCTCCAGCACAGGTAGATGAGTCAATAGTTTATATCTCATCCAGCATTAGTCTTGTATGGTAGCTCCAGCACAGGTAGATGAGTCAATAGTTTATATCTCATCCAGCAGTAGTCTGGTATGGTAGCTCCAGCACAGGTAGATGAATCAATAGTTTATATCTCATCCAGCAGTAGTCTGGTAGCTCAAGCACAGGTAGATGAATCAATAGTTTATATCTCATCCAGCAATAGTCTGGTAGCTCAGGCACAGGTAGATGAATCAATAGTTTATATCTCATCCATCAATAGTCTGGTAGCTGAAGCACATGTATATGAATAAATAGTTTATATCTCATCCAGCAGTAGTCTGGTAGTTCAAGAACAGGTAGATGAATCAATAGTTTATATCTCATCCAGCAATAGTCTGATAGCTGAAGCACATGTAGATGAATCAATAGTTTGTATCTCATCCAGCAGTAGTCTGGTAGCTGAAGCACAGGTAGATGAATCAATAGTTTATATATCATCCAGCAATATTCTGGTAGCTCAGGCACAGGTAGATGAATCAATAGTTTGTATCTCATCCAGCAATAGTCTGGTAGCTGAAGCACATGTAGATGAATCAATAGTTTATATCTCATCCATCAATAGTCTGGTATCTCAAGAACAGATAGATGATCAATAGTTTATATCTCATCCAGCAGTAGTCTGATAGCTCAAGCACAGGTAGATAAATCAATAGTTTATATCTCATCCAGCAATAGTCTGGTAGCTGAAGCACATGTAGATGAATCAATAGTTTGTATCTCATCCAGCAATAGTGTGGTAGCTGAAGCACAGGTAGATGAATCAATAGTTTATATATCATCCAGCAATAGTCTGGTAGCTCAGGCACAGGTAGATGAATCAATAGTTTATCTCATCCATCAATAGTCTGGTAGCTGAAGCACAGGTAGATGAATCAGTAGTTTATATCTCATCCAGCAGTAGTCTGGTAGCTGAAGCACAGGTAGATGAATCAATAGTTTATATCTCATACAGCAGTAGTCTGGTAGCTGAAGCACAGGTAGATGAATCAATAGTTTATATCTCATCCAGCAATAGTCAGGTAGCTGAAGCACAGGTAGATGAATCAATAGTTTATATCTCATCTAGCAATAGTCTGGTAGCTGAAGCACAGGTATTTGAAACAATAGTTTATATCTCATCCAGCAGTAGTCTGGTAGCTCAAGCACAGGTAGATAAATCAATAGTTTATATCTCATCCAGCAATAGTCTGGTAGCTCAAGAACAGGTAGATGAATCTATAGTTTATATCTCATCCAGCAATAGTCTGGTAGCTCAAGCACAGGTAGATGAATCAATAGTTTATATCTCATCCAGCAGTAGTCTGGTAGCTCAAGAACAGATAGATGAATCTATAGTTTATACAGTCAAACTTGTAATAAGCGACCACTCAAGGGAATGTCTAAAAATGATCGCTTACTAAAATGGTCGTTGAACACAACGAATATTAAAAACATATCTGGAAATAACACTATCCGAATTTGATTCTGCGTATAAACTACCATGACGTACCATGAAAGCAAATATTCAGCTGAAAATTACATTGTAAATGCACGTTTTATGATATAATTGTCAGTGAAAATCATAGATCCATTTCAAACATTTACTTTTCTGAAGATTTGGTAGATCTTATCAAGTTGAACAGTCGTCTGTCAACTATTGTTGCAGTTGCATGATTGAAGGAAATTGCATGTTTGAGTCAATGCTTTTCTTTGACTGACTTGCATCAAGATATGTTGTTCGCACCTTTCTCCCGTCATATAATAACAGCAAATAAAGGCGTGATTATCAAATTTGAACATAATAAGACGATAATTTACGACTTTAAGTCCATTGATCTCATTAGTGGTCGCTTAATGATCGAAATTGTTGATATTTGGTTTGAAAACAAGCAGTCATTGGTCGCATTAGACAAAAGTCGCTTAATGCACTTAAAATATTAAAGGAAAACTATCGGGGAAACTCAAAAGTGGTCGCATAAGACAATTGGTCGCTGAATGCATGTGGTCGCATGAACAAGTTTGGCTGTATCTCACTTAAGTAGCCTGGTAACTCAAGAACAGGTAGATGGATCACTAGTTCAATGGTTTGTTTGGATATACATATGTAGGTGTACTGAAAATACACTTTTAAATAAGGAATTACGGGTGAATGTAAAATATTTTGTATTCTTTTCATAGTAACATTTTCAGATTTATATGCAAAAAAGTGAGATTGTTGGGCGACTATCCCTTCACTTTTCGCTAGTTCACACAAAGTTGTGCTTTGTTTTTAAAAATTAAAATTAAAATATCATTGATCAACCAACCAATGTTTTGTGTAATTAAGATAGTTGTTACAGGCATTCACTGTTCTGTATGTGTTTATTTAAATTTTAGCTGCTTACACAAGCGTTGATGATGATGACGAAGACATTAATGATTGGGATGATGATGATAATGATGATGATGATGATGATGATGATTCTAGTTGGAATGATGAGGACTCTGACTGGGATGATGATGGTTGGTTCGATAAATACTATAATTATTTTACCTTAGGCCTAAAAAAAAAAGAAAAGTGATGTTTCCTGTTACATGCCCAAAAAAACGGGGGTTCAGTATATTTTGTCACTTATATTCGGAACTAAAAATTATTCCCCCTGAACAGATACACACTTTTGGAGTCGCGCTATCCATGACGTTAACGCAGCAAAGTAGTCTCCCCTTGGTATACTGTTAAAACACTGAAATATTCCGGCACCAAGGGCACTTCTGGAAGCATAGCGTCTACCAGAGAGGTTTTTCTTCAGCAAAGGGAATAGGAAAAGTCACAGGGACTAAGGTCGGGAGAATAAGGTGGGTGTTCAAGCTGTACCACTTTTTCTTGCTCCAAAAAAGACTGCACAATTTTCATGACTCAGCTGGTTGCCATTCAAAACTTTACTTGGGCATTTTTTCTTGTAATTATTTTTGACTGCTTTGAGAACTTTGTCCTTGTAAAATTTGGCCGTGATGGTTTTTCCCTGTTTGCATGAAATTTGTGAATCTTCTGATCTGATATTCATTCGCCTTTGTTCTGTCTGTCCTCCTCAGTCTGACAGGACTCGCTTGGCACGGTGGACATAAATCAAGAGGACCCGTGGTTTAACGCACCAGAGTTGCATAGCTGGGCACCAGGGGCCCGTTTCATTAACTTTTATCATACGTCAAATTCTTAAAATCCTTTTTGCTATTTAAGTAACACAAGTAATGAAAATTGCATTTGATTTTCTAATATATAGTTTTGCATTATCTCCATATATCGTTAACTACCTCAAATGCTAAGGAAAAATAATAGGGACAGTTTCTAAATTTGGACTTACGAACAAAATTATCGTACAATGTTAGTGAAACGCCCCCCAGTGGTATAATCTAAAAATGTGCTCAATTAAAAGACCTTCAAGCTTTAATAGAAGACTTGGATTATACCTATTGTGTGGACAGACAGTACTGATATTAATTACCGTACAAGTCAATGTCTAGATGGTGTTATGTTGGAAAGAGTAAAATCACCACACCACACCATACTAAACCACACCACACCACACTACACTTGTGTAGATGGTGTTGTGTTAGAAAGAGTAATTTACAATCACCACACCAAACCACACAGGTCATAATCTTTGTGTAGATATGTACATCACCGCACCACACAGGTGTCATGTTGGAAACAGTAATGTACAATCACCACACCACACAGGTCATTGTGTAGATAGTGTTGTGTTGGAAACAGTAATATACAATCACTACACCACGCAGGTCATTGTGTAGATGGTGTAATGTTGGAAACAGTAATATACAATCACCACACCACACAGGTCATTGTGTAGATAGTGTAATGTTGGAAACAGTAATATACAATCACTACACCACGCAGGTCATTGTGTAGATGGTGTAATGTTGGAAACAGTAATATACAATCACCACACCACACAGGTCATTGTGTAGATAGTGTTGTGTTGGAAAGAGTAATGTTCAATCACCCCTCCACACCACACAGGTTATAATCTTTGTGTAGATATGTACATCACCGCACCACACAGGTGTCATGTTGGAAACAGTAATGTACAATCACCACACCACACAGGTCATTGTGTAGATAGTGTTGTGTTGGAAAGAGTAATGTTCAATCACCCCTCCACACCAAACCACACAGGTCATTGTGTAGATAGTGTTGTGTTGGAAACAGTAATATACAATCACCACACCACACAGGTCATTGTGTAGATAGTGTAATGTTGGAAACAGTAATATACAATCACTACACCACGCAGGTCATTGTGTAGATGGTGTAATGTTGGAAACAGTAATATACAATCACCACACCACACAGGTCATTGTGTAGATGGTGTCATATTGGAAACAGTAATATACAATCACCACACCACACAGGTCATTGTGTAGATGGTGTCATGTTGGAAAGAGTAATGTATAATCACCACACTCCATATCACACAGGTCATTGTGTAGATGGTGTCATGTTGGAAAGAGTAACGTACCATCACCACACCACACCACTCCACACCACACGAGTCAATGTCTTGATAGTGTCCATGTTGGAAAGTAATTTGCTGTGTCAATACGTGTGTTTTGTATTTTCATTGACTTGCATGTTACTTGGTCTGTATAATATTGCAAGAAGAGTTGAATTGTTGTCTGCATCTTCTCCCAGCAGACATGCCAGTGTCCACCATCAGCACGGCCGGAAAGGATATGTTCGAGAGTGGACATCACTTTGATTCAAACATTGGTGTCCTGGGAGGTGCCAAATTCTGTAAATACATTTATAAATTCTGTATGCTGATAGAAGAACAGAGCAAGAGAAAGAGTGATTATCACAAACAAATACAATGTACTTACAAAGTTAACCATGGCAGCATTGTTCTAACCTGATTTGTAGTAGGATTGTCCACATGTATGTCAGACAAAATGCTGCATTACTCATTAAGGCCAGATCAATACCTGGTGGGCGGGACTTAAAGATCATCAGTACCTGTTAGCCTTAGGCCCACAGTTTCAATGTGTTTCAAGTCCCAAACACCAGGTTTTGATCTCGCACAATAAAAACCTGCTAGAAATATTTCATTTCTTATCTGACCAGGATTTTTTTTTTTTCTTGCATACCAGATAAGAGTATCCATGTTTTACATGGGGGATAGAAAGTCTTATCTTTATGGGTAAAGATAAAAGTTTATCTTTATGGGTAAAGATAAGAGTCACGCAAATCAATAATGACGTCAATAACGTGAACATATGAATGACATTGTGCGAAAAATGTTACTTATTGGCGACGTCAACGCACAAAATGTCAATGATATGCACATAAAATAATCTGTCAGGTGTATTCGGTGCAGATAGGGAATTCCAACCCTCGGTATAAGTGTTTTAATCGGAACCGAGGCTCTGCCGAGGTTCTGATAAAAACACATACCTCGGGTTGGAATTCCCTATCCTCACCGGATACCCATGATAGATTTGTATGATATTTAATACACACATTTTTGAGAGATTGAACATAAGACACTTTTAATAAACAGAGATTCATCTATAATGTACACCATGTGAAGCATGTAACACCTTGCTGTTTATTTATTGTAATTTATACCAGATTTTAATCAAGTTATAAAAGATTATGATATCAGTAATGGGTTGTAAATTTGTTCTGGGGTAGAAGTCAACGCAACCCTAACTCCCTGCCATGGGCAAACTCAATAACCAATAATAAAGTGTTTTTTTATGTGTTTTGTGAATGCAGCCTGTGCCTGTGCCATTGTGAAAGATAGCGTCATTTTTCTAGAAATTGTGAAATATTATAACAAAAGAAAAATAATTGTTTTCCCTTTTAATTTCACAGTTTAATATCCCTTGGTTTTAAGTTTTGTTTTTGGTAAATACAGACTAGTTTTAACACCAGCGTATATTAAGACTTGATTTTTTGGATATAATTGTGAAAAAAGTATACTTTTTGGCAATGTGAATGGGGCCGAATAATGGCCCCAAATTAGGTATAAAAAAAAACCTGTAATACATTGACCAATCATTTTACATGTGGAAACTGAAACATGAATTTGTTTAATTTCAGTTAAGAAGAACAAGCCAGAATTAGAGGAGTCAGCTGTTGTTAGGAGCTATCAAAGCGGGGAGCACAAGTCGTTTATGTCAATGTACACGTGGGTGTTGTTCTGGAGCATCTGCGTTGTAGCCTTCATATTTGTAATCTACTGGAACAGGAGAAAGGTTAGCCAGTCAATTCCATACATTTTCATTTTGAAGTGTTACCCCACCCACGAGAGTGTGTAAATCATGGATACATTTGATCTTTTCTCTTATTTTTAGCCTACATGGACCTGAGCAGTGCTCACATGAGCTGTGGCAAACACCTTTTGTCTGAAATTGGTGAATCAGTGACTGTAAGAATCTTTCATGGGTGTCCGCCGATTCCGGTGAAGGTCGGGAATTCCAGCACGAGGTATCACTGTTTTTAAAATCCTACGAGGGTTGGAATTTCCCTATCTGAACCGGTTACCCATGATTGATTCTTTTTCTTGCATATCATTTACATTCTGCGCATTGACGTTGTCAACTACTAATGTTTTGCATGTTAATTTACACAATGACGTCATGCAACTGTCATTGTTGATACCAGCGCATGACTTTTATCTTCCCCCAAGTGTAAGATCAGGCTTTCCATAACCCATGTAAAACATGGATTATCCAGTATGCAAGAAATTAATATTTTGCATGAAGCAGCTTTAATTTTGTTTATACAATGCTAGTCTCTTGCGTTAACACTAGTCTGTAACCTTCATTAACTCATCCATAACAATATAACACATGTATATAACCTTTAAAAATGGTACCTCTGACGTCATGTACGTGAACCGTTAAGATGTCATTTTAAACGCCAGAAAACACGTTAACAGTTGAGACGTCATTTTAAACGTCAGATGCAAAATAACCACGCAATGGAATGCGTTGTTTAAGCGATGCTATGTTCCAACACCACATTTAATTAGGATGAAGGTGTATAATCTCATTCGTTGTTAAAAGATAGGTATCAAAAGTAAGTTGAGAGAATTTGTTTGTATTTTGTGCAATCTCTTGACAAAATATGGATACATAAAAATCCATGTCAGATAAGAAATAAAATATTTCCAGTGGGTATATTGTGTGAGATCAAAACCTGGTGTTTGGGACTTGAAACATATCGAAACCGCGGGCCTGCAGACTTGGTATAGAAGAACTTCAAGTCCCACCACCAGGTATTGATCTAGGACAATATAAACCTGCAGTGCTGGAAATATTTTATTTCTTAATTAAACACATGGTTTTAACTTTTATAAATGGGTTCATAATCTTTTTACTTATGTCGGTAACCTTTATAACTGTTTTACACATGTTTGTAACCATTATAAATGTATTAATAACCTTCTTTCATATGTCTATAATCTTTGAACACATGTTTGTAAGCACTGACTACATGTCCATAAGCTTTTAACACATGTCTGTAAGCATTGAACACATGTCCATAAGCCTTGAACACATGTCTGTGACACATGTCCATTATCTGGGAACACATCTGTATGTTTTGAGCACTTAGCCATAAGCTTTGAACACTTGTCCATAAGCTTTGAATGCTTGCCCATAAGCTTTAAACACACGCCTGTAATTTGAACACATTTTTGTAAGTTTTGAACACATGTATGTAAGCTTTGAGCACATGTCTATAAACTTTGAACACCTGTCCATGAGCTTTGAAACACATATTTGTAAGCTTTTATCACATGTCTGTACACGTAAAGTGTTCCTCATTGACGTGAAGCTTTTTATGCCGGCATATCGTCCTGTGTCACTATTGATATTGCTGTAAACCCTGATAGTGCTGTGAACAATATTGAAATCCCCCGTAATGCTTCTGCTATACTTTACAGGTGGGGAAATACTTTGGCTACCCGAGACATCGTGGCATGGATGCAGAAGACCAGAAACACCTTCTACAGCCAGAGTATATTTAAGCGAGAAATACAACAATGCGCATGTTTACACAGAATACTCACTCCATAGTAACTTGTACAAATAAGGTCAGGGCTTTTCCTAGGAGTGCCAGTGGCAAAAAAACACTTTTTTTCTTTCTATTTTCCCCCAATTTAAAGCAAAAAATCCCAATCCCCCACCCCAAAAAAAAAAGTTTTAAAGATATTTTCTATTGTGTTGGTGTCACTCCACACACTAATTTCAGTAACTGATTGTTGTTACCACTAACGGTTGAAATCACTATTTAAATGATAATTTTTCATAATATACTAATTTCCCAATTTTGGCAATTTGTCGAGAAAAAAATCCGAATTCAATCTAGGGGCTTTTTTCCCAAAATACCTAGGAAAAGCCATGAAGCTGCTCAAAATTATCATCACATACTTTTTTAATAAAATATTTCTGTTGTTAATTATGAATTACAAAGCATTCTGATGAATAGTAACATGTGTAGATGTTAGTGAGACTCATCTAAAATGGAAAATTCAGTGAAATATAGAATATTGGAAGTATGTACAAGTTACAGCTATGGTAATTTTGTTTACCATATACTGAAGGATATTGAACTTTCACAGAAGGTACCTTTGGGGAATGCACATTATTTATAGTTAGTTTATTCATTTCAAACATTTTGGGATTATGAGGCTGGAATAAAAAGTATATTCTGGTTTATATATTTGCAAACATTACAGAGAATTGTTTAGTATACATTAACGTATACTAAACATGTATGTAATTTTAATTTTTAATATTCATCTATAGCTGAGTTAGATGTCTATCTGTTTAAGTGTGTGAGTGTTCCGACATAGTTATGTATGTGCTAGATTTTGGCCACTTAAGTTTAATGTACTGTGCATTTCACCAAACCCAGAGAACGACTTTTCTTGGATTAAAATATTCCAAAATTAGTAAAGTAATATTTTTTTCAAGCATAAATTATAATTTGGGTGGCCTTTTCGATGCAAAATTGCCTTGACGGAGGGTGTAAAATTAGTGAACATTTCACAAAAACACAATATTTTCTTAATTGGGGTAATAACAAAGGATTGATGTCAGAAAAATGAAAAATTTAATATTTGAATTTAATTTCACCAAACTAGGCATTGGATCTGCCCTCCTTTTAATATAATTTAAAAATTAGTCCTGTTTAAAAAAACATCAAACAACAAATCCATGTTTCAGCCAAGTTTCATTAAAAAAGTTCAACTAGTGAATAACTTTAGAAACGTTGGTCACTGGAGCTGGTGAAAAAGCACAGTAGGACATATAAATGGTTATTGTATTATTAAGTCATTAACCTGCAATCATAAGATATCTGCTGACCAATACTGCGTACCGGGTACCAGCGTACCGGGTACCAGTCTGCTTGGTTTCCAAACACATAAGGTATTAGTTTAACTTGTAAAGTAAGTAAGAAACCGATTACCGTGCAAGGGTTGATGGGCTACAGGCACATAGCTAGGCTGAGGCACACCGAGGCAGTTGCCTCTTTCGGGAATGTACGTACTTAACATATATTGATAAATAATCTTTATCAAGCATTGACACAAATGTCTAGCGTAAAACTGTAATCTTGTCAGGGACATGCACTAAAACGCAGGAAATCGCATACAAATCGTAAAGTGGGTTGAGTGGAGGGTGCATGCCACCGGACCTCTATAGAAATGGATTTGCCTCGGGTTACATTTCAGGGCTGGCTACGGGCCTGGATTAAATCTGTTTTATTGTATAGACATCATGTATTAAAGAAGGGTATAGTGTGTAAAGTGTGGGTATAGTGTGTAAAGTGTTCCTTTTTTATCGTAGCAACGATTAATGGGTTTCCATGTCATTCCTCTATGTACTCATGTCTTTCTCTTTAACATATGTTTGTGTGTTCTTTATGTTTGTGTGTGTCTTAAATATTTTTATTTCGTATTTGTTCTTTACATGTTATATTTGCTTTTAAGTATATTGTGTGTGTAAAGTGTAAACAGGTCAAGTGGTTGATGTGTGTTTATGTTCGTTTTTTTATTGTAGCAACGATTAATGGGTTTCCATGTCATTCCTCTATGTACTCGTGTCTTTCTCTTTAACATATGTTTGTGTGTTCTTTATGACTTGTCTTAAATATTTTTATTTCATATTCGTTCTTTACATGTTATATTTGCTTTTAAGTATATTGTTGATGAACAAACTAATTTTCATTTCTTCAGGTTGATTTCCGATGGTCAGTTTAAGCAAATTATGTTTGTAGAAATGTCTTTCTTTAACAATTTATGTATTTGTGTCTTGTCTCTGGAATCAATGAATATCCACATCATAAAAATTAAATCCATGTTTTCTGTTTTTAGAAGTGATATTTGTCTTTAAATATATTGCGATGAACAATCTTAACACATAAATATTTTTACTCGCATTTCGTGTATTTTTTCTATGACCCATTTTAGATGTTAGAAAACATTCTAGCAGTTCAAAAGAGTGTCTTTTTATGCACTTTTATTCATTGTTGTGAATTAAACAAAATGATTTTGAAATCCAACTTTTTGTTAGAAAATATGTAAAGAGTATTTTAGTTATGTATACATAAATATAGTAGATTATTGATATAATTAAATAACCATGATAACAGGATGCAAATGTAATGTAGTATGCTGCATGATTCATTTGTCAAGGAGGCAAAATATAACGTGCTAATGTATATCCTAGCCTGGGTTCCTATTTATCAATTTAAACAAAAACTGACACATGCAGACACCTTTATCTCGAACATTGTTGTCACGAGTCGCACATGTTGCAGTGTAACACATGTACAAATAGATGTAAAACATACCTTACCAAGAGGTTAAGCATAACATATTCAAGTTTACAGATTATTTCTTTCACAGCTATAGATCTTATATTGCAAGGTGTTGACTTGCAGCAAGCTGTTACTTATTTCATCCCATGAGAGGATGTTCTTTAATGTATACTCATTGTTATTACCATCTGAAATAGTATGATTTTTTCTTTCACAAAATATCTATAGTTCTTAAAATGAAACAATTCTTTGAGTTTTCTCAATTGAGATGAGTGATAATTGAACCTTGTCAGAAATATATCATCGTTGCTGTACTACAATTGGCTTTTAAAGTAAAGTGATGACATTTCTGTCGTAAATAGAGGATCTTACATGAGTACTCATTCATTATTGAATTTATTAAACAAGTTAGCAAAATGATATAATGCGAGGCTAACGAATGAGAACGAATGTTAGATTCTCACATATCGACTTTTATTGCATTTTGCCTGTCGCATTAACACGCGAAACAGACATAAACCTTGGGAATTGGATCATAGTCATTATCAATTTTTTTTGACAGCGCATACTAGGCTCATTTGCATACTTATATAACTAGAGGTATATTGAAAATATAAAATGGTGTTATTCCACACCCACACCGTAAGTTATGTGATACATTTGAATATACCAAGCTAAATTGGCTTATAATATAAAAATACCCTCCGAGTCAGAAGTATACTACTTAATAGACAATTAGTACTTGGGGATTTGCACTAATTTGAATGTTGACCCTGGTATATCTCACATAGAATCTCGCATAGAATCTCCATGTCTATGATAGTGCACTAATTTGCATGTTGACCCTGGTATATCTCACATAGAATCTCCATGTCTGTGATAGTGCACTAATTTGCATGTTGACTCTGGTATATCTCACATAGAATCTCGCATAGAATCTCCATGTCTATGATAGTGCACTAATTTGCATGTTGACCCTGGTATATCTCACATAGAATCTCCATGTCTGTGATAGTGCACTAATTTGCATGTTGACCCTGGTATATCTCACATAGAATCTCGCATAGAATCTCCATGTCTATGATAGTGCACTAATTTGCATGTTGACCCTGGTATATCTCACATAGAATCTCCATGTCTGTGATAGTGCACTAATTTGCATGTTGACCGTGGTATATCTCACATAGAATCTCCATGTCTGATAGTGCACTAATTTGCATGTTGACCCTGGTATATCTCACATAGAATCTCCATGTCTGTGATAGTGCACTAATTTGCATGTAGACCCTGGTATATCTCACATAGAATCTCAATGTCTGTGATAGTGCACTAATTTGCATGTCGACCCTGGTATATCTCACATAGAATCTCCATGTCTGTGATAGTGCACTAATTTGCATGTCGACCCTGGTATATCTCACATAGAATCTCCATGTCTGTGATAGTGCACTAATTTGCATGTTGACCCTGGTATATCTCACATAGAATCTCCATGTCTGATAGTGTACATCATTTTATATGCAAAATATATTCATCGATGTGTACATCATTTTATATGCAAAATATATTCATCGATGTCTGCAAAATCTTATCTTCAGCAAAATGTTACATTTTTACTAATTGATGCCCTTTGTATTCAATGAGACAATGTCATCTCATCTTTTTATGTATTAAACTTGTAATATCATTTTGTGTGACATCACTGCAATGAAAACCTTGATGAAACGTTTTTAAAAAAATGCAAAACGATAAAATCACGTGAATTAAAAGAGTCGTACATTTATTTGTTGCTTTAATACTTGCTTAAACTTGTTTAAATTACAGTTTACTAAACTTGATATGATATGGAAACTCGTTTTAGAATAGATGATTGCAACTTGAGAGTATTCAGTCTGTATTGTATACCATTACTGATTGTGTATACATATAGATTACATCAGCTGCGCAATCTCCACCATATGTTGTTGTATAAAAAATAAAAATCAATAAATTTCCTCTTTTAAAACACCAAATCTGATTGGCTTCTAGTTTCTTTCTGACAGCCAATCAGATTTTCTCTTTTAAAACACCACATGCTGGGCAAGAAGTAAATAAACATTCAGAAATCAAATCAGATACCTTGTAAAATAATAACAGCAGTTATTAGTAGTAGTAAAAATAATTAAAGTATTAAATGGAAAAAAAACACCCAATGATCATGTTTTGTTAATTTCTTTGATATTTCTGTTGGCTTATTGTACGGAAAATCTTGTTTCCAATAGCTCTTGTAGGTCTGCTATATATTTATGAGTCTACCATGATGTACGTACACAATATAACATAGTCTGGAAGCAAGTAATACAGATTTATTACATTTTTATTGGTGAACGATGGGGATTTCTCAGTGAAAGAATATTCATAATCGCAAAAATAACTGTGACGTTCGAGTTATGATATTTTTATTTAGGTTAAAATTATACATAAACTGATTTAAAATGTAATAAATAGATAATTTAACTGCTGGGTTCAATTATAGGGAAATCCGTCTACGATCTTGTGAAGGAGTCGTTCCAAGCAGTTAAATAATCTCTATTTTAATAATTGATTTTTGAAAAGAAAATCCTAAAAAAAAAAAAGAATTTCACTTTTATGCAATAACAGCTGTCTTTCTTCATCACTTGTAAGAATCTGGTAACTTAAGAAAACAAGTTCCCTGTAGGTGCCATAAAACCTTCTTGTGTTGGTGCACCGTAAAACCCCAGTTCAATTCAATTCCAAAAAGTAGCCAGCTATGACTTAGAAAATAATAATATGTCCTGCTTCCAGTCAGTTGATTCAGTGGACTGCAATACCAGTTATTATTTTGCAGAGCATTTTGTCATAGTATTTTGGGTTTAATAGATCATGTGTTTTTCTTTTACCTACATAAGTCTTTATTTTGCATTAACTACAATTATTTGGAAAGGTTGTACAAAACTTATAATAATGTACCGATATATCAGCTTCCATTCTCTTAATAAAACGGTGTTGAAAAAACAGTATATATAGGAGAGTAGTAATGTTCACAGTTACCTACACGATGTGCATTTTATAAAAAAAAACAGGTTCAAGCATAAAAATTGGTGTTCAAGTATTGAACAATGTGTAGTCCCTTTATGCAAAATGACCAATGGCCATTTTAAAGGGACACACGGTAACCTTGAAATATTTATCAAGCACTAAAATTATACATCTATTTGTTAATCCAGTATCATTTTGACTTTAAACCTGTTTGCATATTATTACCGTATAATCCCTAACAAATGCCACCAGGGGCGTAACATTTTTAAAAAGTGGGGCGTTTATATTTGAGACCAAAAATACATAACTGAACATTTAAATCAGACATTATTTAATAATTTTCTTTATCAAAAACAACAAAGTCTGCATGTCAGTCATTCAATTAATGCATCGGATTTTAAGTTTTCTAGTGATTGTGTGTGTTCCATTGTGAATGAAACTGAATTGCATCTGTTGATAAGTTTAAAAAAAAAAATCTGAAAAAAAGGTGGTGGTGTAGCATTTATTAGGGGAGGGGTGTTTATTAGGGATTATTTGGTAGTAATTAAATAAAAGGTACTACAATTCGGAGTTTACATTTTTCTTCCTTATATTCTACCATATATGTTTAAATTTTTGGTTCAATTAATCAAAAAGTGATTACATGCAAAATGATTTGCTTTGAATTATTCAAGTAATTATTATAACTATGTAAGTTACGGTAAATAGAGCATAATCAACAGTTTCAGTGCGATACAAAAAATATGTCACGAGAACAGGTAATTCGGTTAAAAAACGAGGGCACCTCCTTGCGTATTCCGACATATACTTAAAAGAAATAGCAATCTACAGTAAATCCAAAAATGGTAAAAAAGTAGTCCAGGCAAAATGATACCGCTGGTCACCAGATATAGAAAAATGATATCGTCGCACGAATCACTTTTGGCTGATACTAAAAATAAATCACGGAGAAATCCTTATAAATCACTGATAGGTATATAATAAAAAAAACTAACTGGATGCCAGAGTTTTTAAAAATATCAAGATTGCCATGTGTTCCTATTAATTAACACGTACATCGAAATAGTATATAGAGGATCTGACATGAGTTGTCATTTCATACAAAATTTTATTAAACGAGTTCAGGAATGTGTTATTAAGTGAGCTTCTGGCGAGCTTAATAACAAATTCCTGGACAAGTTTAATAAAATTTTGTATGAAATGACGAGTGTCAGATCCTTTTTATCAAATGGCTCAAAAACGACAAGAAACTACACATTATTGCTTGTGGTGAATCTACATACGGCGGACTGTTACCCTCACAATATCGCCGATTCAGTGCTATATCCACGGACTCCACGGACTAAACGGGTGTTCCAGGACATGGACTAGACGAACGTACTGACACTGCACTTGATTCGGGCGCCTTGTATTACACATGGTTAATATAAGGAAATACGTAATGGGTATATTATACGGAATACAAGCAGTTCCATGTGATAAAATTATGTTCTTATTGCAATGTATTGTAGTAGCTACTGTATTGTAATCTGAGGGCATTCTGAAATAAAAAGTTTATTTTTACACTGTTTGTTTTTATATTATTTTAGTTTCCACATGTGTGTATCTAAGACGCTGTCTCCATCCAGATTTCAACACAGTTGCTGTGGTTAATCCAGTTAAACAAGAATTTCCCCTGTTTTGAATCGATACACAGACAATTTAAAATCTGTAAATCCTGCCATCAACGAATGAGTTTTTACACAGTCTTTTTATGCTTCCTGAAATTTTCGAGGGAGCATACAGTTGCCACCATGTCGGTGTGTATGTCTGTACGTCCGCCTGTCCCAGTTTCTTATCCTTTCAACACCCTATGTTTTTCATCCGATTTTCATGAAACTTCACAGGAAGTATCAGTAGCGCATATTGTCAGGACATTCTGGTTGAATGATTTTTGGCAGAGTTACGGGACTTTGAAGTGTTTCGAATCTAAAACTTGTCTGCTCAACTCTTATGTTTTTCATCCGATTTTCATGAAACTTCATAGAAAGTATCAGTATGATGTCTAGCAACGCACATTGTCAAGACATTCTGCTTGAATGATTTTTGGCGGAGTTATGGGACATAAAAGATTTTCGAATCTAAAGCTTGTCTGCACACAACTCCTACGTTTTTTATCCGATTTTCAGGAAGTATCAGTCTGATGTCAAGTAGCGCATATTGCCAAGATGTTCCAGTTGAATGATTTTTGGCAGAGTTACGGGACTTTGAAGTTTTTCGATTCTAAAGCTTCTGCGCTCAACTCCTAAGTTTTTCATCCGTTTTCCATAAACCTTCATAGGAAGTACCAGTATGATGTCTAGTAGCGCATATTATCAGGACATTCTGGTTGAATGATTTTTGCTGGAGTTGAGACTTTCAATGAAGATTTTTAAATCAAAAGTTTGTCCGCTCAACTCCTACATTTTTCGTCTGATTTTCATGATACTTTTTAAGAAGTATCACTGATGTCTAGAAGCGCATATTGTCAGGACGTTCTCTAGTTGAATGATTTTTGGCAGAGTTCTGGGACTTTGAAGTTTTTCAAATGTAAAGCATTTCTGCTCAACTCCTACATCTTTCATCCGATTGTATTTCATGGGTGTACCTTTATTCGTGGAGCATCCATCAGTTCTACCGATTTCTTGTTATAATCAGTTGCCACTTGGGTGTATCTAAGACACTTGTCTCCATCCAGATATTAATGCAGTTGTGGTTAATCCAGTTAAACAAGGATTTTTACTGTTTTGAATCAATATACAGACAATTTAAAATCTGTAAATCCTGCCATCCTTCAACGATTGAGTTTAGTTGAATTGGGGTTTTACGGTGCACAAACACAAAAATGTTATACGGCGCCAACAGGAATGAACATTCCAGGCCCACTCTCCATTTATATCTAGGTAAAAATATGCAGAATGGGCATAGAACCTTCTCATGTGCAGAACTGCCGCAAATTCTATTGTTTACACTCCATTTTTCGCTGGACCCACGATCATTGTTTTCTGCCACCACTCGAGTAGCACCTGAAACAATACAGGGATAATGAAGGCCTTTAATGAATATGAACATGGCGAAAATGAAAACGACACACTTTGACCTGCAACCTACCTTGGTCATAACTTGAAAAAAGTATTTGACCTATGTTTATTAAACTTCACACGTATCTTCATCTCAACCCAAGGAATGTTGTTACACATGTCCAATAACTCTTGACTTTCATTTTGTTATGCCCCCTTTTATAAAACTTAAACCTGCAACTTATCCAAGCTCATAACTTAGAAGTATTTGACCTAGGTTCATGAAACTTCACACACATATTCATCTTACCACACAGCATATAGTTACCTATGACCAATAACTCTGACTTTTATTTCAGCAGAGTTATGTCCCGTTTCATAAAACTTTAACCTGCAACCTAACCAAGCTCATAACTGGCCATAACTTAAAAAGAATGCGACCTATTTTCATGAAACTTCACACACATCTTCATCTTAACCAAAGGAATGTTGTTACGCGTGTCCAATAACTCTGACTTTGATTTTGGCAAAGTTACGCCCCTTTTCATAGAACTTTAACCTGCCACCTAACCTAGCTCATAACTTGGCAAAATAGTGACCATGGTCATGAAACTTTATACAGTTCTTCCTTATCAATTATCCAATGCAGATAAACTTTAACACTTAAAAAAAAAAAGCTCCATTATTCATGAAGGACTGCACCCCCTGTCTTCAAACTTTATAGTTAGATTGTACTTGCTGAAATAAGGACACAGCGGGCGACACAAGTTTTCCATGAAACAACCTTCAAGTGTATTTGATCTTTACCAAACTTGGCCGGATGAAAGCGCGGACACATTTCAAAACCAGCTACATGTATATCTAATCAGTAACACCAGAGTCATGGCCCCTTGAATTATTGAAGATAAAAAAACCATATTCAGCATTGTGAACACCATCACCTTCATTTTGTATTCATGTTCTTTAGACTTTACCAGATTGATGATATTAGTGAAAGCTCAGACAAGTTCGAATTCCAGTTATATATGATAAGTAACACCAGAGTTACGGTCCTTGTTTTACTGGAAAATGCCATATTCACTCAAGCACCTTTATTTTGTATTTGATCTTTACCAAACTTGGCCACATTGTCGATAATTAATGAAATCTCAGACAAGTTCGTAACACCATAGTCATGGCCCCTTAAATTATTGAAAAATGACATATTCAGCCTTGTGAACACTAGCACCTTCATTCTGTATTTGATCTTTGCTAAACTTAGCCAGATTGTTATCAATGAAAGCGCAAACATGTTTGGAAACCAGCTATATCGGATTGGTAACACTAGAGCTATTGCCCTTGATCTATTGAAAAATGCCATACTGTGCCCTGTGAACACTCTTGCACCTTCATTTTTTGTATTTGATCTTTACCAATCTTGGCCAGATTGTTGATATTAATGGAAGTGTGGACAAGTTCATAAAATCCAGTTATATGGGATAAGTAACACCAGAGTTATGGCCCCTTGAATTATTGAAAATACCATAATCAGCCTTGTGAATACTAGCACCTTCCTTTGTATTTGATCTTTACTAAACTTAGCCAGATTGTTGATATTAATGAAAGCTCGCACAAATCCGAAAACCAGTCAGATCAGATTAGTAACACCCGAGTTATTGTCCTTGGTTTATTGAAAAATGCCATATTCAGCCTTGTGAACACTTGTCCCTTCATTTGGTATTTAATCTTTACTAAACTTCAAATAGCCAGAGTGTTGTTATCCATGAAAGCTTGAACGCATTTGTATTTAATCTTTTGAACTTGTAGAGATATTGGAACAAAACTTGCTGTGTAGGTAGCTTATATGAAAAGATCATTTACCAAGTTTGATCAACTTGTGTCTCTGGTGTCAAATCTGGCCCCACACTGGGTGTCAGAGTTTTACATACTAGTATACAATCATGTAGTTTTAAAGAAACCATTTAAAAAAATAAAAATTATCTTCAACTACAAGAGCTCGAGGTCTAGTCGTTTGCATGTAGCATAAGCTTATGGTCCTCTACCAAGTTAATTTGTGATTTTTTACTATTCTAAGTGGCATAACAGTTACTCGGGAATTACTTAGGTGATGGGGCTGATTATAAAAATTGGTCAAGACATGGTGCTCATATACAAGTTTGGATAAGATTGGATAACAATTACCTAAGTTAGTCTGGACAACATTTTCAGCATGTCCGGACGGATAGGGGTAACACTATATGCACTTCCTCCATTGCTCATATACAAGTCTGGATAAGATTGGATAAGAATTACCTGAGTTAAAGTCCAGACATATTTTCCATAGTCATAGAGCTCTCATATATTGCATGCTAGACATCTAATATTTTGCATCTATCAAGTTTGTTCAAATAGTGATCCTGGAAATTTGATCATGTCCAGGGGTACTATTTTAAAATAGTTATATTGGAAAATATTAAAAAAGTCTTAAGAAATTACCGACCTGTTTTATCTGACACAATTTTGTTCATGTTGCAAATGTCTACAATGGCCAAAGGTCATCAGGTGACTGATTCAGGGCCAAATATTCAGGGTCATTTGTCCCTATTGTTTAAGATGTTGATGATTTGTAGTAACATTGTGTTACAGGTTAACTGTATCAAGAAAGGAAGTGCAAAACCAGCATCACCTTTTTTTAAAAAAAATATAACCACTAAATGTATACAGATAGTACAATGAAAGATATTGACTTTAAGAATACAAATAAATTAGATCCAGTATTCCTTTAAAATCCAAACTATAGTATAATGTCATAATGATACTGTCAAGGGTTCCTTTAATCCAAATTGTCAAGTGTCCCTTTAATCTAAATGTTACATTTAATATTCCCCGGTATAGTTCTCCACAAAAGTTCAAATACAAACAATTTTTAGTATAAATCCTCTCACAATATTATTATTTTTTAATCCAAAAACATTCAATAGAATTCATATTTCTCTAACTTTGTACTGAACAGCTACCAATTACAAAACACCTTGTTTGTATACTGCCATAACATTTGCTAGATGTTTCTGTCCTAGAACATTCCAAATCAGAATGCAATAGTTACATTAACATCTTTAAAAATTATCCAGAAACATCTACATGTTACTAATTTTAAATCGCCTTGGATGACAAAATCAGTAATGGTCATGTACATCATGCAACATCATAAACAAGCAGATATAGGGGTAACAGGTGTCCATCTTGGATGTTGCATTGGTCTAATAACTTGAAAGCCATTGTTAAATTTGGTCAAAATTGACCAAGCAGTTTCTAAGAGGTCATTGAAAGCAAAAAATATTACCGGACCGACGATGGACAAAAAGGATTACAGCAGGTGAGCTTAAAATAACGTGTTAACCATTTTTCCCTATTCAGATTTAAAAAATAATGATACAATTTATCTGCCTGAATGCCACTTACACTCCATGTTTATTCAATTAAATTGCTCAAGTTTTATCCATATTTTATCCAAGATTTTCGACAGTGGGTATAATCATTACTTGTTGAGGTTCCTAAATACGTTTATGTGCTCATGTACATAATTAAACCAACCATGGATTTTAGGTCATTATCTACTGTCCGTGTTTAAACCAACTGGAATGCAATTGACAACAAATACATTTTTTTTTTTCTTAATTTATTCAATATTTTTTTAGATGCTTTAATATATAAAATGTTATGATTGCATGAACATGGAACGTGAAATAAATAATATACTACAAATAATGAAAGGAACATGAAATAAATAATAACTATAATACAAGTAAAAATAAAACGAAAAAAAGAAAAGATCTATACTCAGATTCAACAATGGGCAAAACAAGAATAAGTGGAGTTGTTTATCTCGCCTAACAAGGACTAGAATTCATGAATTTTTAAGTCTAGAAAAGGGCCATAATTTTGCTAAAATGCAATACAGAGTTATGGAACTTGTGTGTGTGTGTGTGTGTGTGTGTGTGTTTGAGTGGCCTTGACGAAACTGAAGACATGCAAAGTCTGAATGAATTTAGAGTAAGCAATGTTGAAGATATTAGAATCTGAAAAACTTCCAAAACTGAATCGTATGTAAGTGATGACGTCTAAGGAAAGACAACAAACCAACATACACACTGCACCTTACAAGCATCCATAGATTGTTTTCTCCTTTCCTCTTTTAGTTTTCACTATAGTTTACCAGGTACTTGCCGATATATACATTATTTTTAAATCGCTCAGGCAAAACCATGATTCATCATCATTTAATCGGTATCAAGTTGAATTGGGGTTTTACATTGCACCAATACAAAAATGTTATATGGCACCAAAAGGTATGAACATTCCAGGCCCACTCTCCAATTACATCCAGGTAACAATATGCAGAATGGGCCTAGAACCTTCTCACCTGCAGAACTGCAAAGTTGCTGCACCTTTTATTGTAAACACTCGGCAGCTTTGTAACATAACTTTCAGCTGAAGACAGGAAGCTTGTGGCGTTGCATACATGCTGTACTATGAAGCGTGCTGTAATCTCATTACAATACAGCTTAGTTTAAACATATTTATTTTACATCTATTGCGAAACAAGTCATTGCAACTTAGATTAATCACTCTCGATGGCTTCCTGGGTAGAACCAGTACTAAGCAATGTGGATTAATTATCTTGCTCAAGGTGTTAAGTATGGAAGGCTTTTGTAAGTTGTTGCACCGGATAGGTATACCAAACGGCGCGTATTTAAAAAGGTATAATTATTAGACAGATCCTCAGTGAGTTGATGTAAACGTGGGGAGGCAGCCAGGAAAGGAAAAACACCCAGGTATAGACCCTCCTTTATATTTTTCTTTTTTATGAACATCTACATCTATAACTAATAATATGTAATTGTATATATATATGCTGAATAAAAACAAAAAACAAAATATCAACATAAATCATAGTAAACTTAATCCAAATAAAAGAAAAAAACAGGACGGATTTACTTTAATAACAATAAGCAACAACTGACAAAAGCAGACGGCACTTTCGTATAAACCTAATTCTAGCATTCAATGCAACTCTGTCGTACCTACGGTAATAATAAACTAGAAGGCTGTTCCATGGAACGCTTGTGTCGCCTGCTGTGTGCTTATTTCAGAAAGTACAATCTAACTAAAAAGTTTGAAGACAGATAGTGCAATGTTTAATGAATTGTGGAGCAGCTTTTTTTTAATTGTTAAAGTTAATGAAAAGGTGCAAAACACTGAATTGGATAATTGATAAAGAGGAACTGTTTAAAGTGTCATGACAATAGGTCAATACTTTGCCAAGCTAAGAGCTAGGTTAGATTAGGTTGCAGGTTAAAGTTTATGAAAAGGGCCTTAACTCTGCCAAAATGAAAGTCGGAGTTATTGGACATGTCAATGGCATTGAATAATTGATAAAGAAGAACTGTATAAAGTATAAACTGTATAAAGTTTCATGACCATAGGTCAATACTTTGCCAAGTTATGAGCCAGGTTAGGTAACAGGTTAAACGTTTTATGAAAAGGGGCATAACTCTGCCAAAATGAAAGTCAAGGGTTACTGGTCATGGATAGCAACATTCTTTACAGTAAGATGAATATGTTTGTGAAGTTTCATGAACATAGCTCAAACACAAGTTATAAGTTAGGTTAAAGTTTTATGAAAAGGGGCATAACTCTGCCAAAATAGAGGTCAGAGTTATTGGACATGTTCAATGACATTCCTTGAGATAAAATGAAGACGTGTGTTTACTTTAAGGAACATAAGTCAAATACTTTTCAAGTTACGGCCAAGGTTAAGTTGCAGGTCAAAGTGTGACAGACAATGACGGACGATGGACAAAGTGATCCTTCAGTGTTTGCCATGCCACAATAAATAGGTAAATACAACAGTGTTGCGATGACCTCAACATATACATATATTAAGCTATACATAAATGCTTTGGTTTTACAGGCAAATCTATATAACTATTACTATATAAACTAAATAAATAGTTTATTAAAAATATATATACAGCTTCCAACATCTTTGAACTAATGCACAAGTGATGTTATAAAGTTTATATATGGTAAAATCTGTACAATGCAAGGGGAAACAGGTTTCTTGCATACCAGACAAGGAGTTATATGAGAGCTGGAAAATAACCGATGTTACACATGGGGGGCCGTTAATAGAAATGAACACTTGCATGATGTTATTTAGTAAATAAACATACACAACTTTGATTGTTGGCAACATCAATGGGCAAAATGTCAGTGGTATGCAGGAAAAAGAACCAATCATGAGTATCCGGTGAGTTAGAGAACAATTTCAACCTCAGTATAAATGTTTTAAAAGCAGTTGTAACTTTCCTGGCCTGGAATTCACCAACCATTCTTGAGAATATTCTTAGACTTAAGCCCAAGTATGCAAACTGCAACCACAAATATTTCTATAAGTTTAAAGTATAAACGTTCATAACAAGCTGATATGTATAACTATGATAAATACTAATAAATACCAACTTCATACGATTATTATCTTTGAGGGTCATGGGAATATCTGTGTATGAAATTTGAGTACTTGAGCTCAAGTCTAAGAATAGTTTGAAGAATGGTTGGTGAATTCCAGGCCAGATCTTCACCGGATACCCATGAAAGATTCTTATAATCCAAACTAATATCATTATTTGTAATATGTAACAGTAATAAAGTATATCAACCAATGACTTTTATGGTAATTTTCTACCATAAAAGATTGGCACCTCGAGGGCACAACTATTGTATAATGTTCTTTATTTATATAAAGTTACAATAGCTTCCTGCTAGTGTGTCTGCGGCACATTTAGGGAGTGGTGTTTACACTTCCATAAGTCATTAGCACTATTTGTTGAGGAGCTGTTTCCGCTGTTGTTGTAAGAGACCCTCCAGATGGTCGGCTCGTTTTAACGCGGCCTGGTACTGCTGCTTCAGCTGGTTGACAACGTCCTCCTTCTTGACTATAGCCTGCTTTACTCTGTAAATATAGCAGACGGCAATTGAGTAGGGTTTGAGGGTTAGGGTTAGTGTTGATAATTAACAAAGAATATCTCAGCGTAAGAAAAAATTAGAATTGCAATTTTTTATTTTATTTAATACTTTTGAAATAACAAGTCGAAGGGTTAATGATAGAGTTCAACAAACAGTACAAATTACACACAGAATCTGATTTTAAAATGTAATTTTGTTTATTGTAGTTTTTTGCAAAATAATTAGCCTGAAAACCGGCCCGTTTTCTAACACTCACTTGTGAAATAACAAAACCAGTCCGCTTGGTTTAATGTAGAAATTCTAGACATTATAAAACAAGAGGTCAATGACCTTGAAGCTCTACTGGCAGGTTCTGATAGCTAGATCAGCATTCCTGTAAAGTTTCATGAAAATCTGTCAAGTAGTTTCAGAGTAGTCGTTACAAGTTTTTATATATAACTCTATGTAAACAAAGATGACAACTATGTTTATCGAATCAAAATAATTTTCAACAAGGACCAACATCATGTCATGCTGATCATTTTAGAAAAGGTCCCATATCAATATCACTTAGTTTTCAAGAAGTAGTCGCTAAATACTTGTTTTTTAAAAATCTATTTTTAGCTTTGGCGGCCATCTTGAATATGACTTTTTGCTAGGATCAACTAGACTTCATAGGCAACATTTCTGTAAAGTTTCATGAAAATCCATCCATTAGTTTCAGAGGAGTAGTCGCTACAAAAAAAAGTTTACTGACGGACAGACGGACGACAGACACCGCACCACGGCATCTCTGATCAGTAGAGCTAAAAATTAAACAAGCAAATTACAAAATTTAGAAAGTAATAAAAATGTGTTATGCGCTGGGACGGGACACAACGGGATGTGATGCCCGTCGCATCACAGCCGGATTCCTATACAGCCCCACTTCACTTTACAATACAATATAATACAGGATGGGGTTATAAAGTTATACTGGGACAATCCACCTTGAGAACACAAACTATTAAGAGGACTAGCTGTTCTGACAGACAGGACATTGAATATCAATATAGACTAGAAGGGTGTTCCGCGGAACATTCGTGTAGCCTGCTTCATCAAGGTCAAATTTTTATAAAAATGGGCATAACTCAAAGCCAAAAAGGAAGTCAGAGTTATTGGACATGTGTAACGACATGCCTTGAGGTGAGGTGAAGATGTTTGTGAAGTTTCATGAACATAGATCAAATACTTTTAAAGTTATGGCCAAGGTTAAGTTGCAGGTAAAATTGTGACGGACGGACGGCAACAGCAGACGACACACGACGAAGGACAAAGTGATCCCTAAGTGTCTGTCATGCTAAGCAGGCGACACAAAAAGTGACAAGTAGTGGCTACTTTTAGACATGCCACAAGCCAGCATGAATCCAGCAGAAATCTGTAGACATAAAACTACCAGGCAAAGGGCACATCGTTAGAAAACGAGGATACCTTCCGCCCTACTTAGTAAGACCGATTCCTTTTTCAGCACCTTTTAGAATTAAAATACTGCCATTTATCAACATACCTTTTATGTACTTCCTCCATTTCTTCATCCTTCTGTCTTTTTATTTCTTCCATTTCGGCTTTTGATTTATCCATTTCTATCCTTTGCCGGGCCTTCAACTCGGATATCTCATTCTTAATTCGCTTGTTTTCCTCTTCAGTAAACACGAGCCTGTCAGCAAACTCTTGACGTATAATGTCCGAAACACGGTCTCGCTCTTTGTGCATTTTGTCAGTAAGCTGTGGATAGGCAGAAGCAATCCATCTTAATACAGTAAATACTTATGATGATCATTTACCAAGCTTAATATATGAGCATAGGTTAATACCTCAAAATGACAATTATCAGATTTTTAAGTTTCTCCAACTCTTCTCCAATTGCTAGTATAGCCGCTGCATTGTGTGTTTATGTAGATAACACTCAATATCTGTACATATTTAATGTTTATTAAGTTAATGATTTGTACGGTAGATATCATTCGATACAATATCGGTAACATGAAGTTTATATGAAGAAAACATAGATGCAACACAATGAATAACGTTATCATTGTTTCAGTCTTGCTTAATGGTACTTACCAATTTTAACTACAATCAAACTATACTCTCACCAAGGATTACAACTATCCATATTGCTGGATATCTAAAAACATTGACAGTGGAGAAGCTGCCTTTATGCCACAATGCTCAGGCTTGCACATTTTTTATAACCAAAAAAAAGATTTTTTTATCATAAAATACACCACAGCTCACGAAATGCATTCTTAAAAACATATTTATTTTTTCTAGGTGGTGGGAATGCACCCAGACCCCACTAGCAACATAGGGCTTGCACATACAAGTTTATAGTAGGTTTCGGACCTAAAATGCACTTTATCATTTATTCTCATTATTTGGTCTGCCATATAAATAAGTTCATCAAATCTGGTGACAATTACAAACACAATGGTAGTGATACCCACCTTCTGCAGATCTTTAATCTCCTGGTCTTTCTGCCTGGATGTTACCTTCAGACATTCATTCTCACCATCTACTTCTGTAAGACGAGCCTACAGGTGATAAACAGTACAGTCAGAAAATATGCAAAATACTTAAATTCTTATATCTAGAACTCATGTCAGTAACATATACAACCTTCATCTTACATCTAGCAGCTCTAGCCCCATGTCAGTGTAGTATCGACTTGATATGTAGAATATGGTTAGACTAGAAATCAGTCTGTGGACTCGAATGTAAGTCAGCTAAAATAAGGTTGCAATTCTAAACAAGAGGTCAATGTTTTGATAGCTAGATCAGCATTCCTGTGAAGTTTCATAAACATCTGTCAAGTAGTTTCAGAGGAGATGTCGCTACCAGTTTTTACTATATAACTCTATGTAAACAAAGATGGCCACAGGCGGACATGTTTAATGTCGAATCAAATAATTTTTGACAAGAATCAACATCATGTGATGCTGTTAATTTTAGAAAAAGTTCCATATCAATATCACTTATAATTTTCAAGAAGTAGTCGCTACAAACTTGTTATTTAAAAATCTATTTTTAGCCATGACGCACATCTTGAATTTCCGGTTGACCTGAAATTTTTCTAGGATCAATTAGACATCAATAGCAACATTCCTGTGAAGTTTCATGTAATCCGTCAAGTAATTTCAGAGAAGTAGTCGGTACAAATTTTTACCATATAAACTTGTAAACAAAGATGGCCGCTGGCAGCCATGTTTAATGTTGAATCAAAATAATTTTCGACAAGGATCAACATTATGTCATGCTGATCATTTTAGAAAAAGTCCCATATCAATATCACTTATAGTTTTCAAGAAGTATTCGCTACAATCTTGCTTTTTAAAAATCTATTTTTAGCCGTGGCGGCCATCTTGAATTTCCGGCAAACCTGGAATTTTACTAGGATCAACTAGACACCAAGAGCAACATTCCTGTGAAGTTTCGTGAAAATCCTACAAGTAGTTTCAGAGGAGTAGTCGCTACAAAAACAAGAGCTGTCGGAGAACAGCGCAGCTCGACTATTCGATTTTTCAGAGAATAATAAATTTATAGCTAGTATATACCATCAGAAAACAAGGCTACAACAATGTGGGATGGGGTTGGGAGCACAACGTAACTATGTGTAAGAATTGACCAAAACTACACAGAGTGGGGGCAACATATATGTATAAGAATTGACAAAAGCAACACAGAAATATGTAAAAAATAAAAAAAATTGTTTCAAGTGGGGGTGTGGTGGGGGGAGGGAGCGTGGGTCAGAGGCGGGAGTGGGTTGGGGGGGGGAGGGGGCAACATATATGTGTAAGAATTGACTAAAACAACAAAGAAATATGTCAAAAAAAATAAATAAAAAATAAATGTTTCAAGTGGGGGTGGGGGGTGGGGGGTGGGGGTGGGGGATGGTGAGAGGCGGGGGTGGGGGCAGCAACATATATGTGTAAGAATTTACAAAAGCAACACAGAAATATGTAAAAAACAAAAAAATACACTTTCAAGTGGGGGTGAGGTGGGGGTGGGGAAAGGGGGGGGGGAGCGTGGGTGAGAGGCGGGAGTGGGTAGGGAGGGGGTTGGGGGGAGGTGGAGGGGGCAACATATATGTGTAAGAATTGACTAAAACAACAAAGTAATATGTAAAAAAAAAAAAAAGTTTCAAGTCTGTGGGGGTGGGGGTGGGGGGGGTCCATGGGAGCCCAGAATTTGCAGAAGACAAAATTACTTATCCAACCCTTTACAACATACTATAAGGAAACCAATTCCAAAATTTAGTTCAGCTAGGACAAGAAATGTAAGAGATATAGACCTGCAAACACAGCTTACACGCACAATTTGATGTGAAACAGACATATTTTAAGGGAATTTGGGTTCCATGGGAGCCAGGGGTTACAGGAACCAAAATTACTTAAGCAGCCCTTATGATAATGCTATAAGAAAGCTAATGGCCAAATTTGGTTGTGCTAGGGTAAGAATTGTAAGAGATATAGACTTGTAAACACAGCTTACACGCAAAATTTGATGTGAAATGGGGCACATTTTATGGGCTATCATAATTTGGGTTCCATAGGAGTCCATGGGTTACAGGAACCAAAATTGCTTATGCAGTCCTTAAGATAATGCTATAAGGAAGCCCATGAACAAATTTGGTTGTGCTAGGATAAGAAATGTAAGAGATATAGACTTGTAAACACAGCTTACATGCAAACCTTGATGTGGGACGCCGACGCCGGGGTGATTACATAAGCTCTCTTATTCTTCGAACAGTCGAGCTAAAAAGCATACAGACGGACTGATGACGGACGCCGCACCACAACATAAGCTCTGCTGATCTTTGATCTAAAAATCAAATCAAACAAGCATCAATTTACACTAGTCTGTATATTGTGCTTTCTCTGATAATGAACACATCTGTGAAGTTTCATTTGGATCCATACAGTGGATACAAACTATGAAGTGACCTTCAATTGCAAAAGTATGAAAAGGGACATAACTCAAATTCAATACAAGAGTTATGGCACTCACTTCCATGTTCCATCACTGATACTGAACAGAGCTTTGAACTTCGAAAATGTGTAAAACAGATCACAAGATTGCCGTGTGTCTGTAAAACAGATCACAAGATTGCCGTGTGTCTGTAAAACAGATCACAAGATCACAAGATTGCCGTGTGTCTGTAAAACAGATCACAAGATTGCCGTGTGTCTGTTTAAATAGTATTAAAGAAACAAACCAATTGACTAAAAACAATGACAATATACAGAAAGTCTATTTCAGGACAATGTGCATTTTTGACTGTAGTCAACAAACTCAAGTAGTAACTTACTTTCATTTCATTGTATTTGTCCATTGCTTGTTTTTCTGATCTTTCAATTTCTTTCATTTCTGATTCATATTTCTCTCTTATTCTCCTGCAAAATTTAAACAGACATAACATGTCTAGATATTTGTAATTCATGCTGTCAATGGTTCAGAGATATGGGCGGGGATGAGTATCTTACAATTTACACCTGTTACCGTAACACTTTATAGTTTAACCGCCCCCAAAAAAAAACAAGTGGAAAGAACATTTCATTTAAAAAAAAATCAGAAAAATTGTACAAATTAATGTACATTAATATACATTAAAAGAATGTATTTCACTTCCATTTTTACGTTATATTGGTAAAGGCGACCCAAAAGGGAATGAAGAATCGAATCAAAGATTTCCCAAAGATTACAAGTAGTCAGAATAGTGCACGTACTTAATCCTGTTCTCAGCCACACGTTCGCAGTCTTCACGTGCCGCCGTGGCATCTTCCTCCAGCTGACGTATAACAAGCTCTATCTCCTTGTTACGTTCCTTCTTCACGTTCCCCTTGAGCTCACGTTCCCGTGCCATCAGGTAGTTCTCCTGTTTCTTGCGGTAATTCTCCTCCCACGCCTCCTTTTCTATCTCCATTCGTTCCTTCATCTCTCGAATCTCAGTCTGTGGAGATAGATGGAATATTGGAACTTTTTTACTGCCTCAACACGTAACACATATGCATGACAAAATAATTATACAAAACTCGAACTACAGAGTATATAGAGATTATTTAACTGCTGGGATCGATCATAGGGAAATCTTTCAAGAGATGGTAGAATGTGGTTCTTTTCACGAACAAGCGTATGCGAGTGAGTGAAAAAACAAAACACTACTACCATCGAGTGAAGGATTTCCCTGTAATCGATCCCAACAGTTAAATAATCTATTACATTTTAAATCAGTATAATGTATAATGTTAACCTAAATCCTTTGCTTTATTGAACGTTATCGGCAGATGACGTCGACGTCAGTAACACTTTATTGACGTCACGACTCAACGTCACAGTTAGTTATTTTTGTGTTCGAAGTTAGTTATTAATATTTAGCGATTATGAATATTCTTTAACTGGGAAATCCCCATCTTTTACCCACAGAAATGTAAAAAAAAAATATAACAAGAGGAAGACATGTGTCTTCATGAATGATGCAAAAGTCTATTCTTTAAAGTAGTTTCCGAGATACAAGCTAACATTCAAAACTCTAATCAAAACATTTAAAGTAAAAAAGGGGCCATTATTTGTTAAAATAAAAATATGAGTTATAGAACCTGGCAATATAATGTTGTCTTATGATGCTGATGACATGTAAAATTTCAATCAGTAGTGTGAAGTAGATAACAAGGTTACAAGGCTTTACTCAGTACTGGTATTACAGTGACCAAGAAAAGCTGTGTTCAGTTTTCTAATAAGCACCCTCTTCTCAGTGGCGAAGCAACTGGGGCACTTATTACGATGAATATGGTACACTTTATTTATCAGAGGAGAGTGATGTATTTTTGTGTTTTTTTTTGTGTTTTTTTAATTAAAAGAAGCCTGGAATTAAATACTAATCCACTATTTTATGTTTACGCCCAATGACCCTTATACACTTTGCATTCAAAACCTTTATACATACCGCATGTCTTATTTCCTGCTCCTCTCTGGCCTTGTCAAACTCGCTTTTCATGGCATCGAGGGCATACATGTGTTTCTCCTGGAGTTGTTGTTGTAGTTTATCTAGCTCTGACCTCTGTCGTGACGCCCCCTGTGCAAGGCGATCTTTCTCCTCCTGAACCTCAGCCAGGAGGCGGCGTCGCTGCTGCTGGTATGCTTCCTCCTCCTGCTGTATCTGCTTCTCATACCTGAAACATATATGAGGGAATATCATGTACACATGACAAATCAGATATATATATGTGGAAATATCGTGTACTCATGACATATCAGTAACATATACGTGGGAATATCGTGTACTCATATCAGTAACATATACATGGGAATATTGTGTACACATGACATATTAGATACATATACACGGAAATATTGTGTATACATGACATATCAGGTACATATATGTGGGAATATCATGTACACATGACATATCAGATACATATATGTGGAAATAGTGTGTACTCATGACATATCAGATACATATATGTGGGAATCTCGTGTACACATGGCATACCTGAAACATATATGTGAGAATATACAGTACACATGACATATCAGAAACATACACATGGGAAATTATATACACATGACATATCAGATACATGGGAATATTTTGTACACATGACATGTTAGATACATATACATGGAAATATTGTGTATACATGACATATCAGGTACATATATGTGGGAATCTTGTGTACACATGGCATACCTGAAACATATATGTGAGAATATATAGTACACATGACATATCAGAAACATATACATGGGAAAATTATATACACATGACATACCTCAAACATATACAAGGGAATATAATTATGTACACATGACATATCAGAAACATACACAACATGTGTGTATAGCACACCACATACATATATGTGCAGACATGAAATATCAAAACCATACACAACATGTGTGTTTCACATGACACACATAATGTGTACAGACATATTAGCTTCTGTACATCATCCCAATGACCAAAGAGCAAAATACCACAGCTTAATAATAGAAAACATATAAAAAAAAAAAAAATCCTTTTCCCATTCAAAAATTGTTGAACTGCTATATATGCTTATTATTAACCTTAACGGAGATGATAGAGACTTGTGTTTACATAAACAATACTGTGCTATACATAAACCATTTGGATCTGCACACTATGTAGGGAATACAGCTTAATTAGTCAAAGAAAAAGAAACAAACAAAACACAATTTACACTTTTTAAAATGCTTTTTCAAGGAAAATCAAACTCTTTTTAATATAAAAACAGTTTACATCTTATCTGTTACTATGTATGCAAACTCATTTTACCTTCTTCATTTAATTACAGGAATTTAAGACTTTACAATTACAATTCAAAGGTAATCAAGCAGTAATTAAAATCAATTTACAAATAACAATTCAACAGGTATTCCTTTTATCTTCATTGATATCTCATTTGATAGTATTTAATTAGGATCTGTTATGCAACTAAGGCAAATATCATCTTTTGTCTGTCAGTTAATTGGCAAACTAATTAAAGAAAATGTTTGACATTCTTGGCCTTATTACAGGTAATTAACTGACTTTCAAATTCCAGTAATGGTAATCCATCCCAGTGATTGACCAGTAATTAAATCAATTAACAAACACCAATTAAAGAGGCATTTCTGTTATCTTCTTTGATGTCTCCTTTGAAGTTATCTAATTAAGATACTTTGTGTAATTAAACAAAAACAGTTCATCTTATTATCTGTTATTTAGTCTGCAAACCAAGTAAATAGTTTTACTGACTAGTATATATTCCCCAAAATGTTGCAAGTCAAATCAATCACTTCTGTGAATCTGCTGGTATCACATCTATACATATAACTCCATTATTCTACACTTTTGTATCACTATGGATATTACATCTGCTGCTTCTGGACTCCGTGACCTTCTGGTTGCCCATGACAACACACACAGGCAGCTGTCTGCATTAGGTAAGTGGCCATATTTATTGTCCTTATACCATTCTTAATTGACCATTACAAGTTATGTGTGACTTTAATATCTCTAAACTAGTTTTTAGAGCATTTAAATGTTATTGTAAAACGTCATAGTTATTTGAAGAAACCTTGTAACCTTTATAATTATACTTCTGGAAACAACTCTGTGTTTGTGTGTTATGGGCAATTCAGTATTTTGAAGACATCTTTAGCGATTTTATGTACAATTCATTGAAGATATTGTTTTCATTTTCAGATAACAACATCACCTCCGTAAGCCAGAGGATGTTCCTGTCATCCTTGGATGGTTCCCGATCTGAGAATCTTCACATGGTGCTCCGTCTGTCCATCAACGAAGGTGTACATCTCATGTACACACAGTACCAGAACAAGAAATGGCAGCAGGTATGTATGTCTCCAGATGTATGATTCCAGAACTATGCAAGCTTCATGTCTAATTGTAGCATGGTCACAGACATATCTCTTTGTTCAGACACATGTGTAATTTTGCACTAGTTGATTAAAACAATTACATGGATAGCAACTTCCTTTTGTTCAAAACCAAATTACATGTTTTATAAATTAAATGAACTTAAATTTATTGCTATTTGTAAATAAACATCTATCTATCTTCAGGTTCAAGAGAAAGCCAAATCCATTGTCTCTACACTTGAATCAGACGACAGTGACAGTGAGCAGACGTCACCACTGAGGTCATCAAGGTCACCACCAGAGGGCAGCACCAGCACAGACAAGGCAGTGGGAGTGTGGTCCAGTGCTTTCTGCGAGTTCTACAGAGACTGTTGATATGTGTGTGACAGACAATTGATCAAACTGTGCTATTTTTATTTTATATTGTCAATACATGGAAATATTGAGACTGAGATCAATAAATGTTATACAGATTGTTTATACATACATATACATGTTGGGACTGTGCTACTAGTGTATGTACTGTTATATGATGAAAATAAAAGCTTAAAAAACAACATTTGTTATTGATGTTTTTTCCAAACCATATATTTTAATATTTAAACAAGAGTTTTCCCAATATTTTGTCAAGGAGAGATATAGGATGATAATTATTCACTATTAAAGGAGGGACCACACATAGGCCTCCTCCCAAATATCCCGAACTGATGTTATAGATCTATTTAATAAGTTGCAAAGCACTTTATAAACACTCAGACTACGATAAGTTTAGTATAGGGTGTAAAATGAAGTAGCTAGAGATTTAAGGAATCACATATAGCATTTTAATATAAAAATGGCCTCTAGACTATAAGCTACATATACATGAAACAGCCATATCCCCCGTCGCAGTATGTTTTCCTATGAAGCTGTAGAACCCATGATTGGATGCTTTATTTAAAGGAAGTTTTACCAGTGCACATAAAGCAGAAGGTAAACAAGAGGGCCATGATGGCCCTATATCGCTCACCGGAGTTAATTTGAACCAATACAAGAGGGCCAAGATGGCCCTAAAGCGATACCACTGGGTCACCATTTGAACAAACTTGGTAGAGGACCATAAGCTTATAGCAAATGCAAAATATTAAACCTCTGGCTCTTGCAGTTTCAGAGAAGAAGATTTTTAAGTTTTTCCCATACATGTCTATGTAAAACGTGACCCTCGGGGCGGGGCCAAATGTGACCCCAGGGTCACCATTTGAACAAACTTGGTAAAGGACCATAAGCTTATAGTAAATGCAAAATATCTTACCTCTGGCTCTTGCAGTTTCCGAGAAGAAGATTTAAAAAAAAAAATCCTATATAAGTCTATGTAAAATTGTGACACACGGGGAGGGGACAAACTTGACCCCATGGTCACCATTTTAACAAACTTAGTAGAGGACCATAAGCTGATGCTACATGTAATACAAAAGACCTCTGTGCCTTGTGGTTTCAGAGAAGAAGATTTTTAAAAGTTTTTTTCCTATATGTCTATATGAAAAAAACTGCAAAATCTCAATATACAAACTTTGGAACCATGGGGCATGGCCATTTTTGAACCCGGGGACTTCATTTGAACAAACTTGATAGTCTAGACGTTGGCGATCAGTTTAAAAGAAAAACTGTTGAAATCTGTCCAGCGGTTCTTGAGAAGAAGATTTTTTAAGGTTTCAACCATATATGGTAATGGCGGCCATCTTGGATGTCGCACTGACCTAATTTTAACAAATCTAAAAACCTTCATCTAAGGATCATCCACATGAAGTTTGGTCAAAATTGGCCACGCGGTTTCTGAGGAGAAGTCGTTTGAAGCAAAAGTTAACGATGACGACGGACGACGGACGAAGAGTGATCCCAATAGCTCACCTTTGAGCCTTCGGCTCAGGTGAGCTAAAAAACAAAAAACATATACATAACACAAGAAAAGGCAATAACTTAATTATTTCATTATGACAGATATTGTTACTGCACTCTGCACTTCCTCTCATCGCCCTCGATCATTGTGTGAAGTTTCATTCCAGTCCCAATATTAGTTTTAAGCTATGCACCCGACAAGAATAATAAGTATAAAATAACAAAGGGCAACAACTCTAATTTAAATAAGCATATAGATATGGTTCTTGTATTCTCCAAATCCTCGTATTGCTCTCTGTCATTATGTTTCATTGCAGATCCATTAGTACTTTTGGAGCTATGCTTTGGACAACAATTTACAAGAATTACAAAGGCCAATAACTCTATCCTCCATGAAGATGTAGTTATGGTTACTGCAATCTTCCCTTAGTCTACTTGCCCTCATTGTGTGATGTTTCATTCCAGTCTAGTAGTATAAAATTACAAAGGGCAATAACTTTCAATTAAATGAAGACTGAAGACAGAGTCTGCACCTACTCTCATAGCCTTCTATCATTGTGTGAAATTTGATTGCAGACCCATTAGTAGTTTAAACTTACAAAGGGCAATACCTTTAATTTAAATGAAGGCATATTTATAGTTCTTGCGCTTAGCTGTCCTCTTATTGCCCTCTATCATAATGTGAAATTTGCAGTCACATTAGTAGTTTTCGAGTTATGGAGCTGACACGAATTATAAGTATAAAATTACAAAGGGCAATAACCCTAATTTAAATGAAGACAGAGTTATGGTTCCTGCATGTCCTCTCATTGCCCTCTATCATTGTGTGAAATGTCATTGAAGTCCTTTAGTAGTTTTCGAGTTATAGAGCAGACACAAATTGTAAGTATGAAAGTACAAAGGGCAATAACTTTAATTTAAATGAAGACAGAATCATGGTTATTGCACTCTGCATATCCTCTCACTGCCCTTTAGCACTGTGCGAAATTTGATTGCAGTCTCATTAGTAGTTTTCGAGTTATTGTGCAGACACCAAATGGGACAGACAGAGGGCATTACTATATATCCCACTTCCGCCTGCGGCAGCGGGGGATAACAAGGGCCATAACTCTGCTGTCGGACATGCCTAGTTTTGTATGCCCAACATTTTAATTATAGTAACATCCAGCCATATACAAGTTAAGATCAAATGTGGAAACCAGAGTGCTAAAGAAGCAAAAAAATGGCATTTTTTTTCTCTCAATAAATCACAGACTTATCAATAAATCACAGACACATCTGGCATTACTAACCAGATCTAGTTGTTTTTCAAAACTGTCTGTTTTCATTTATATCAACAATCTGGCTACGTCTGGTCAATATCAATTGCAAAATGAACAGAAGGTATTAGAGTGTTCACGAGGCAGACTATGCATTTTAAGTAAAACAAGGGCCATAACTCTGGTATTATTAACCCAATAAAGCTGGTTTCATTAACAACAATCTGGTCTAGTCTGGTAAATATCATATACAAAATAAAGGTGATTGAGTGTTCATAAGGCAAAATATGGCATTTTTTAATACAGTCACAGTTTTCATTAATATCAACAATTTTGCTTATAGTCTAGAGGCCACTTTAGCCTATCTGTTCTAGTTAAGGCTCGAGTTCAATATTTTGCGAGGAGCAAAGTGTTTGGTATCATTCGAAACGTTACATCCTGGCCTTTTTCATGGTATCCGTGTTCAGCCCTGATTTTGCATGTGACGAGAGACAATCGAGGTTAAAGATCATGACCCTTTTTCACGGTTTTTTGTTAGGTGCAAATGAAAATTTACCATGATAGCTTTGTAAGTTTTTAATTCATATAAGAGAACAAAATGTATACAGTGGAGTATGATACGTTAAACATGGATTTAATATCTTTATATTACTGCCAGTTTGGATTGCTAACTGTTATAAATACCACAGATAACGTTAACGTTATTAACATGGTTCTGAAGTCATTTTTTTTTAAAGTTTGAAAAACACTTTTATTTTCCTGGTAGTTTTCATGTCAAGCAAAATACTGTTAAAACATTTGTTTAAAGCATGCAGTTGGAATAAAGCAACTTTCAATATTAGAATAGAACCAGTCTACAGTCCCGATTTTGAAAGTTACGAGATATCCTGATGACAAAGCTGAAGGCTCCTATTTTACCGTTTAGTTGAGGAATGGGGAAATTCAAAATTCAAAATTGAACATGGTATTTTACACAATCAGTTGAAAAGGAATGCCAATTGATAAGGAATGCCAATTGATAAGGAAAATCAATCGTCGATATCTTCAATAAATATCTGATATGTTATATGGGTGCCGGTTTGGCGGTCCCTGGTTCAAGCTTCACATGCAAAACAAGTTTCGTTGGAATGTTCTTAAGCAACACACGTCCCCAGAGCCTCGTTCGTCAGATGGGGACGTAAACTGGACTGTTTTGTTTATTGGAGTATATCCCTCTTGAACACGTTAAAGAATGATAAGAATGTTACTATCCATTAGTAAGAATTTCCAGATGCTTATATATTATAACACCTTCTATGGATCGGCTTTAACTAACCGCAACTGCGAGGATGAGCCGTTAAGCACTGCATATGCGAAATGCGTAATATATGTAAGTAACAATATAATTAGAATCGCAGTTATGATTTTCAGTTTTTAGCGAGGTTTTCCTTAGACTGAGGTTACATTATCGCTGTATCTACAAAACTTCTTGTTTTTAGATATTTTAAATGCAAATCCCTCCCTACCAAACATGTTCTTCTCAACGTTTTTGTGTTTAATCCACTAATCTTAATGCTTTAAACTAATTTGTAGTTTCAAGTATGACATACAGGGCCTTCCCCAGAATTTTTTTAAGGGATAGTGGCATTTAACGTGTGAGTGTGGGGGTGGAGCCCCCTCACGCATGTCGATTTTTTTTTCATGTTTTGAAATAAAATACGGGTTTTGGCATACCCTGACACATTTAAAACATGTTTTTAATATATCTACCAGTCTGCCATAGATAGTAAACATATGACCATTTTTTACTTTTTTTTGTTTTTGTTTTTTGGAAAAAGATGATACACTCAACTTCATACATTGTTTCCTTTGCTGTTCTAGAATTGTTTTTATCTCGTAAACACTTCATTATACAGGAGGTGAAGTTCAGCCGGAGTAATTATGTTATTTTTCAATGAATAGCATTTAAAAAAAGAAAATTGAAAACGCAGTGTCGTGTGTTTTTTAAGCATCCGAAATAAGGACTATCCGGATTTACATCAAATTTTTACACTGACATTGTCTTACAATAACTTAACGTTTAAGTCATGTTTACTGCATCAAGTCAATAGCGTTTTCGAAAAAAAAAAGATGGTAGGAAACGGTTATAAGTTTATTTAAATGTTATAAAATTGCTGTCTTTATTCATAATTAATCGTTTTCATTTGAAATACGAAAGCAAATTCAAAACCGGAAGTAACCTAAATTTATAATCTGCAACCCCGAGATTCTTATAATTTTATGTGGTTATGGAATAATTTGCTTTTGTGAGATTATTTTCTCATCATTATCTATTTAAAATCGCTATAAAATGGATGGAGGCACGTTAATTCAACGCTACAATAAAATATAACATAAGTAAATTGTTTTCACATTTGATGACGTAATACGTTTACAGGTCATGTACGCATGGTTGAATTCTTGAATTAGACCCTTATCGCAGAGGTAATTAACACCTCTGCCCCTCTAATCCTTATGAAAACACTCCAATCAGGAGCTAAGGACGTATGCTTGTTAGGAGTTTATGCCTCAAGGCGTTATTTTGTCAGATATGTCATTAATTAACAAAGGAAAATAAATGTTTTGACCCACTTGTAAGGGATCGCGGCACGGTTTTAAAGGGTCGGGGTCAGATTGAGGATCGCGGCATGTCTGTTTCAAAAGTTAAGGGATCGCGACGCCGCTACGCCATAAATGGCTGGGGAAGGCCCTGACATATAAGAAATGTGGGTCGTTGGGGAAAACAGAAAAGTGTGGAAACTGGAGATTTGTGTGTGTTTTTTTAACAAATTATTGAACCTATGCCGAATGAGTTAGGATAACATAAAAGGAAAACATGTCGTTAGAACTGAATGGTTGGCAATATGAAACAATGTGTCCATATTCTGTTGAAACTGTAAACCATGTATTCCTTAAAATATAATTATTTATTAATGCATTTTAAGGAAACATTTGGTGCAAGTGACCTTACGATTCAGTGTAAAGTGTAATGAATATTATATGTGTGTAAAAGACAAGGACATTAGCAAAATAAGTTTTGATAGAATAAATATATTAATTATGTAAAGATATGAATGAATGAATGAATGAATGAATGAATGAATGAATGAACAAATGAATGAACAAATGAATGAATGATGGATTGAATAAACAAATGAATGAATGAATGAATGATGGATTGAATAAACAAATGAATGAATGAATGAATAAACACATGAATGAATAAATGAATAAATGAGTGAATGAATGATGGAATAAATAATGAATGAATGATGGAACGAACGAACGAACGAACGAACGAACGAACGAACGAACGCACGCACGCATGAACGAACGAACGAACAACCCGTTTCTGAGAGAAAGCAGTTTAAAGTAAAAAAAACAATAACAAAAAGTGTACCTCGCCTTGCAAGACAAATGGCGGAGAGATGGCAGATGAGCGGACGCACCGACGGACGCCCAACGAGGAGTGATCACTGTATACTAGTTCATCTCTGAGCCTTTCTCTAAGCCTTTGAATCATGTGTGATAATACGCGAAAGGTGATTTATAAATAAACAAGACATAAGATTTTTTAAATGTTACCGGTACATGCATTTGGTTTAATTTAATTCTTGTGAAACAGGGAAACCGTTGACCCGAATTTACATCCAAAATCAGAACTGAACATGGGTACCATGATAAAGGCAAGTAAATACCCTTTCAAGTGATACCTGTCTCTATGATACTTTCAAACTGTTGAACTTGACTCAAAATTCGTGAAGTGGTCAACATAATCCGTATAGACAGACGGCGAATTGACGGATGAGACGGCAGATGGGCGGACGGACGAGGAAAACGTTATCATTATTTATTACCTCACCTATGAACCTTTGGCTCAGACTAGCTTATAACCGAAAGCAGTTTCATTGACAAACACTACATGTCATTTTTTAATTTAATTATTGCAAAAACGGCCTCAATTTACCCCGATTACACACAAAATCAGGGATAAACACGGGTACCATGACAACAGCGGGAGAATACGCTTTCGAGTGATAACTATCTCTTTGCTGCTTCCAATATTTTGAACTCGACTCGCAATTCATGGAGTGACTATTAGACGTTCGTCCGGACACACAGCAAATGGGCAGACGGACGGCGGATTGGCGAACGGACGGCCAACGAACAAAGAATTATTATCACAAAACATTAGCTTACCTGATCTTTTTACTAATGTTGACTTGTGACATAAAGATGCTTCATGCAAAAACAAAATAATAATGATTTTCAAACACGTACATTGCATTGTTCAATTAAATATTCTGGAAACGGTCATGCCTTTGACTTCAATTTACCCTGTCACATACAAAATCAGGACAGAACACGGGTACCACGACAAATTTATTACCCTTTTGAGTGGTACCTGTCTCTTTGCTCCTTGTAAAATGTTGAACTCGACTCACAATTCATCGAGAGGCTACTAGACGTTCTTCTGGACAGACGGCGGATGGGCGGACAGACGGACAAACACTTATCACCGTATATCAGCTCACCTGAGCCTTTTACTTATGTTAACTTATGACCGAAATATTCTTCGTGCATAATTTTTTTTATAATGGCTTTCAAAAGTGTACATTAAATTTTTCAATATATATCCTGAAGAAGGGTCATGACCTTGAACTGCAATTTACCCCTGTCACATACAAAAGCAGGGCAGAACACGGGTACCACGACAAAGGTATGATATTACTCTTACGATTGATACCGGTCTCTGTGCTCCGCGCAAAATGTTCAACTCCATTCACAATTCATTGAGTGACTACTAGACGTTCTATCGGACAGACATCGGATGGGCGGAGACGGCGGATGGGCGGTCGGACGGACAATGAACGAAGACTTACCACCGTATATCAGCTCATCTGTGAGCTTTTTACTTATGTTAGCTTCTTACCGAAATATGCTTCGTGAATAAACAAAATAATAATGGCTTTCCAAATTGTACATTCAATTTTTCAATTAAATATTTTGAAAAAAGGATTATCACCTTTGACCTCAATTTTCCCAATTTTCCCATGTCACGTACAAAATCAGGGCAGAACACAGGTACCACGACAAAGGTAAGATATTCAAATGATATCAGTCTATATGCTGCTCGCAAAATGTTGAACTTGACTCACAATTCATTGTGTGGCTACTAGACGTTCTTCCGGAAAAGACGGCGGATGGGCGGATGGACGGCGGATGAGCAGACAGACAGACGACGGACGAAGACTTATCACCATATAACAGCTCACCTCTAAGCCCTTTACTTATGTTAGCTTATGACCAAAATATGCTTCATGCATAAACAAAATAATAATGGCTTTCAAAAATGTACATTAAATTTTTCAATAAAACATTCTGAAAAAGGTTCATGACCTTTGACCTCAATTTATCCCTGTCACATACAAAATCAGGGTTGAACACGGTACGACGAAGGCAAGATATTACTCTTTCGAGTGATCCTGTCACTATCCTCCTCGAAAAATGATGAACTTGACTCAAAAATCGTCAAGTGGCCTCTAGACTATTAGTTTGGTACAGAACAATTGGAAAATGAAGATGACGAGAGTGTTCACAAGACATACTATAGTATTTTTCAGTAAAACAAGGTCCATAATGCTGGAGTTATTAACCCCATATAGCTGGTTTCATTGGTGTAAACAATCTGACAAAGTTTGGTCAAGATCAATTGCAAATGAAGGTATATCAGCAATGTATTTGGTTCAATCAGAACAAATAGTGACAAGCGAGGAAAATACAGTTCAAATATTGTCTGTACATATTTATTCTGTGTTAATATTTATTCAAACTAATTTCACTTTCTTCATAATTAACTGACTTTACAGTTCAATTAATGGTAATTCAACCCAGTGATTAACAGTAATTAAAATCAATTAACAAAGACCAATTACAGACACATTCCTTTGATCTCTCCTTTGATATTATGTAATTAAGACTTTTTATGCAAATAAAAGCAACATATTTTGTCCATCAATTAATCAGCTAATTAATTAAGGCAACTGTTTGACCTTCATTGCTTAATTACAGGAAATGTATGGACTTTTATATTCAACTAATAGTAATCCATCCCAGTGATTGACCAGTAATTAAAATCAATCAACAAATACCAAATAAAGAGGCATTTTTGTTATCTTCTTTGAAGTTACCCAATTAAGATACTTTGTGTAATTAAACAAAAACAGTTCAACTTATTATCTGTTATTTAGTGTGCAAACCAAGTCAATTGTTCTACTGACTAGTATATATTCCCCAAAATGTTGGGAGTCCAATCAATCAGTTCTGTGAATCTGCTGGTATCACATCTTTACATTTAGCTCTATTATTCTACACTTTTGTATCACCATGGATACTGCATCTGCTGCTACTGGACTCCGTGACCTTCTGGGTGCCCATGACAACACACACAGGCAGCTGTCTGCATTAGGTAAGTGCTCTCATTTATTGTACTTATTCCATGCTTAATTGAACTTTAGACCATCACATATTCAGATTCAACATTTAAACTTTATAATTGTTTCTTCCTCTTTTAATGACGACAATTGAAGTAGCATATGCAGCCATTATATCTTTAACGTAATGTTTAGAGCTAAACATGTAAGTTTTATTTATAATTGAAATGATTATAAGCTTATCTACAGCCATTATATCACTAATTTTAGAGCACTTAAATATTATTGTACAATACACATTCGTAAAGGACAATTCTATAGTTGGTGCTATGAGCAAGTACTTATACCTAACTAATTTTTAGACATTTTACTAACAATTCATTAAAGATATGATATAGTTATTTTTATTTCGTTTTGTTTTCAGATAACAACATCACCTCTGTAAGCCAGAGGATGCTCCTGTCATCCTTGGATGGTTCCCGGTCTGAGAATCTTCACATGGTCCTCCGGTCTGTCCATCAACAAAGGTGTACATCTCATGTACACACAGTACCAGAACAAGAAATGGCAACAGGTATGTACGACTCCAAAACTATGCAAGTTTTATGTTTAATTATGGCATTTCAATTGTACATTTACACAAACCTGTACAAAACATATTCAGGTTTCCTATTCCAGAAAATATTATTTTCATTATAGTTGTAATTAGCATTTGAATCTGGTTAGGATACCTTAAACCTTTATCCTGAAATATTAATTTTGCAATAGTCTTGGATAGGAACTTCCTTTTGTTCCAAACCAAATTACATGTTTAACGATAATTTATTGCTATTTAACTGCTGTTTATTTATTACTGCTTTTATTGTTTGTATGACATGCAAGAATCTATTATCTACCTATTTTATAAATAAACATTTGTATCTACTTCAGCTTCAAGAGAAAGCCAGATCCATTGTCTCTACACTTGAATCAGAAGACAGGGACAGTGAGCAGACATCACCACTGAGGTCATCAAGGTCACCACCAGGGGGCAGCACCAGCACAGACAAGGCAGTGGGAGTGTGGTCCAGCACATTCTGCGAGTTCTACAGAGACTGTTGATGCTTGTTCGTGTGTGTGACAGACAGATGATATTAATGCGAAACAGTGCTAGTGTTTATTTATATTATATGTGAAAGAAATGTTCAACAGGTTGCTCCGATATATAAATGGAGTTGTTGTGACTGTGCTACTAGTGTATGTGCTATAGCTATAACTATTATTCAATGAAAATAAAATCTTAAAAGATACATCCTGTTAATGTTTTCCCTCACTTTTCTTTTTGGGAAAGTGATTTCCCTGTCAAACACTAAGAGCTAGTATGCTCTTTTCTCATTTAATTAAAATCTAACTATATCTGTGCAGGCATATTAACCACTCTGTACTACTATCCAATGAATACACTCTAAATCGATCACCTGAGTACTGGCACATTATCAAACTTCTTCGAAATTTTATGGTCATATACAATCTGTGCAAGTTTGGTTCAGATTGTTCAAGAAATGTGGCCTCTGTTGTGTTAACAACATTGATATAAAGACACTGACAAAGTTTGGTAAAGATCAAATACAAAATGAAGGTGCTAGGAGTGTAACACCTTGGGCAGGGCCAAATGTCACCCCAGGGCTACATGTAATGTATGTGAGCTGTGTGCCTTGTGGTTTCAGAGAAAAAGATTTTTTAAGTTTTTCCATATACAAGTGTATGTAAAACGTGACCTCTGGAGCTGGGCCAAATGTGACCCCAGGGTCATCATTTGAATAAACTTGGTAAAAGACCATAAGAGATAGTAAATGCAAAATATTAAACCTCTGGCTCTTGCAGTTTCAGAGAAGAAGATTTTAATGTTTTTCCTATGTAAGTCTATGTAAAACTGTGACCCCCGGGGGGTGGGGTGGGGGGGGGGGGCCAAATTTTACACCAGTGTCACCATTTGAACAAACTTGGTAGAGGACCATAAGCTTATAGCAAATGCAAAATATTACACCTCTGGCTCTTGCAGTTCTAGAGAAGAAGATTTTTTCAGTTTTTCCCTATACAAGCCTATGTAAAACTGTGACCCCCGGGGCGGGGCCAAATGTGACCCCAGGGTCATCATTTGAACAAACTTGGTGAAGGACCATAATCTTATAGTAAATGCAAAATATTAAACCTCTGGCTCTTGTAGTTTCAGAGAAGATTTTTTAATTTTTCTTTCCTATACAAGTCTATGTAAAACTTTGACCCCTGGGGCGAGGCCAAATTAGACCCCAAGGTCACCATTTGAACAAACTTAGTAGAGGACAATAAGCTGATGCTACATGTAATACATGAAAGCCCTGTGCCTTGTGGTTTTAGAGAAGAAGAATTTTTAAAGTTTTTATCCTGTATATGTCTATGTAAAACTGTGACCCCCGAGGGTGGGGCCAAATTAGACCCCAAGGTCGCAACAATAAACTCAACTGTAGTCATTTTAACTCTGAGAACGAAACAAACCTTTGTTTAGCTAGTTCCCTTTCTCTGCTACATGCCGCCTCTTTTTCATCTGCCAGTTGGTCTCGTAGCTCTTCTGTCATACGGACATATTTTTGGGCGGCTCTCTCATCAGACTCTAGAAGCTCAGCTTCATGAATATGTTTGATCTTCTTTAGCTCAGATTTATGCTTAGCAATAAGTCTTTGAATCTCTGGTTCCAGGCCCTTCACTGTCATCTCCTGAAATGGCATTATGTAAACATGCAAATATAAGTCCCTGAATTCTGGTTCCAGGCCCTTCTCCTGCAATGGAATTACATAAACATGCAAATATGTCTCTGAATTTCTGGTTCCAGGCCATTCTCCTGCAATGGAATTATGTAAACATGCAAATATAAGTCCCTGAATTTCTGGTTCCAGGCCCTTCTCCTGCAATGGAATTACATAAACATGCAAATATGTCTCTGAATTTCTGGTTCCAGGCCATTCTCCTGCAATGGAATTATGTAAACATGCAAATATAAGTCCCTGAATTTTTGGTTCCAGGCCATTCTCCTGCAATGGAATTACATAAACATGCAAATATGTCTGTAAATCTGGTTCCAGGTCCTTCACTGTTTTTTCTCCTGAAATGGCATCATATAAGGCTAAAGCATGCAAATATAAGTCCCTGAATCTCTAATTCCAGGCCCTTCTCCTGCAATGGAATTACATAAACATTCAACTTACTATAAGTCCCTGAATCTCTGGTTCCAGGCCCTTCACTGTCATCCCATATAATTATAAGTGCATTATGTAAACATGCATGTGTACATGTACATAACATAGCTAATAGACTATTGGAAGGATAACAATATAATGTTCCTGCTGCTTTCACTAATAAACTCTTGAAATATGGTATGACAACTTAATAAAGATTTTCACCATTATATTTTTAACATACACATACAATAATTTCATCGGACACTAAATTTGGAGGATAAACTGGATATAAAGTGTACAACTGCAAACAAAAGCATTAACTCAGGAACACATAATAAGACTCCTACTGGATATAAAGTGTACAACTGCAAACAAAAGCATTAACTCAGGAACACATAATAAGACTCCTACTGGATATAAAGTGTACAACTGCAAACAAAAGCATTAACTCAGGAACACATAATAAGACTACTACTGGATATAAAGTGTACAACTGCAAACAAAAGCATTAACTCAGGAACACATAATAAGACTAATACTGAATATAAAGTGTACAACTGCAAACAAAAGCATTCACTCAGGAACACATAATAAGACTCCTACTGGATGTAAAGTGTACAACTGCAAACAAAAGCATTAACTCAGGAACACATAATAAGACTCCTTAAGTATTGTCAGCAAATAATCCAAAGATGTGATTAATATCTATACTATTGTGCTAGCATAAAATACTGATGTAATTTAGCAGTATAGTTTGCCACCAACCTTAATTTTCTTCGTTTTATCTTCAATCCATTTTTCTCTGCGTATTTTCTCCGCTGCTTCATGCATGTCCTTCAACTTCTGCATCTCTATGGAGTGGCTGAAATGTCAAGTATTACACTGTATCATCAGATAACCTTTCCATGACTCTTAACTCGTTTGCCACCAAATTTCAAATGTCTGCTAAAATTTGAATATGAACCTTCCGTTATTATTGTATATAAAAAGTGTTTTGGAACACATTCTTATCGAGTGGTAACCATGATCTGCCTGCATACAGTGTGCATGTTTATCTGGCATATACTGGTCGAAAAATCAATGTTTTTGACTGTGGCAGCCAAAGGGTTAAACATGCAAGAACATTAAAGGGATATTTAAAATTAAATGCAGTCAACTGTTAAAAGTAGGTCATGACCATTGGAGTTGGACAATATACAAAATTATTACTTTGACCAAAGTTTAGAAGATGCATAGCTTGACACTTAAACTCAGGCCCGGAAGCAAACATTGTCGTTTAAGTTTTGCTTAAAGTACCAATTTTGCCACATGTAAGTATTATATGATTGTTTATATGATTATCATATGATACCTACTATATGATACTTATATAAAAGGAGCTTATACAAGGTTTTTATATAAAACTTTTTATATTAGTATCAATATTAAGTATCATATGAGAATCATATAAATGAACGGAACTTTTATGAGTATATTCTCATGAGAATTATATGAAACTCCTATTATATGAGCATCATATGATTCTCGTTTAAGAATGCAATCATATGTTTATATATGACAAAATTGCCTATATCCAGACCCCAGATTTAAGATGATGGCATGCTAGAGTCACACCAAAGATACATACTGGTCTACTATTGACTTGATCTTGTCCTGGTATTTCTTATCCACCACTTTCATTTCCTTGACCAAAGTCTCACATTTCTCTCCGAGGTTCTTCTTGTCGTCTATCAGCTGCAATACAATGTGGTGTAGTTGGGGTTCAGTTTGAAAGGGAAAATGTGCTACAGTCTGTACTACATTTTATTGCAGTATTTATGAATCACATCCCTATGAGTGAAGACAGGTTTCAAAGACAGATTTACTCTAAAACCAGTTTTTTTGAAAACAAACGAAACAATGACTGCTGAATTTCTTCCCACTTCTTCGTAAACATTTGATTCTTCAAAAAAAGGTTTTGACCATACTATGCAGATTTAATCAAGGGAATTATGATTGCATTACCCATCGCATTTAGAGATGTTCCCAGAGAAAAGGAGAGGATGCAGAAAATGTGAAATAAACTTCACTTTCAAAATTGCATATTCCACATGTATATGATAACGTAGTAAACATTACATTGTACAACAAACCTGATCGATGAATGACAGATGTCTCTTGATAGTCTCCTCATATTCCTCCTTCTGCGTATCTAACCTTCTCTTCATCTCTTTATCTGTTTCCTTTGCATGTCGAACTGTCAACTCTCGTTGCTGGTTCTATAAATACACAAAAGCAAACTATAAACCACAGCATCTGATTTAAGATAAAAGAATGCTCCCTCAATCTACTTTTGTAGATTTAAAACAGTACGGAAATCTGTAAATTTGTAAATTAGAAAATCTCAATAAGAGAATTAATACCATTTTGTTGTTTTTAATGTTTTGATCTGCATGAACATCATTCATTTTCACGGTCGCACTTCACTATCTGACAAAGAACGGCAACATGTCACAGTAATAATCACCACCGCAGCCAAATACAATGGTTAAATCTTCAAACCAGTCCATACTAAATCAAGCCCTTACTGATAGAGTGACTTTCAATATTTACATCTTCAAACCAGTCCATACTAAATCGAGCCCTTACTGATAGAGCGACTTTCAATATTTACATCTTCAAATCAGTCCATACTAAATCGAGCCCTTACTGATAGAGTGACTTTCAATATTTACATCTTCAAACCAGTCCATACTAAATCGAGCCCTTACTGATAAGAGTGACTTTCAATATTTACATCTTCAAACCAGTCTTTACTCTGTTTGCTCTTAGTGGGAGAGTAGCTTTAAACATTTACATCTGCAAACCAGGCCGTACTCTATTGTGCCCTTACTAACAGAGTGAATTAACCCTTAAATAACACACACCAAATTTACAAGCCTTACCAATGCTTTCTGCAGCATGGAAACCGTCCTCTTCTTCTCATCTAGTTCAAGCCTCTGGCTGATCACGGTGCTTGTCACCTCAGATGCACACTGATTGGCCTGTTCCAGTTCTGCCAACTCTTCAGCAGACGGTCCTAACAATGGTGGTCGCTCAAGGTCAACACTTAACTTGGAAATCTCCTGCAAAATATTGGATAATGACGATATATGAAAGTGAATTCAAGGAATTATTGCTACAAGGTTGTAATATTCTGTCTAGGTCTAGATATTTGTCATTACTTGTTTTATGTTACACCACACTCTAGTCACGGTAACACTGTTAAAAGGGATGGGAGAATTAATATGATTAAGTCTCCAACCTTTCACAGGATAAAACATTAATTTAGCCTTGCTTATATAAAAGTTAAAAGCAGGCAAATCTCAACTGCATATTTTAAAGCATTTCAAAAGCCTTTACTTACAGAAAAAAAGAAGATTCCTTTCTGAAGACCCTCTTTCAAAGAAAAAGTTTCATTAACCGTCATAGCATTTTCTATGGTGCTGATCATAGACTTTTGAGTTGCTAATGTGACAGCAAACTTAAAATATTGATTATAGAATTGAATAGTTGAACAACCACCATTCTTACATAAGAAGTCCAGTCTCAAGGTTGCACCAGGGTTGCATGGATGGAAAATCAGTGTGCTATCATTGCTCTTTGACATCTGTCAAAGGAGTGGAAAAGGACAATGTCTGAACTGCGCTCAAAGAAACAAAACATGTCAACTAATGTGTACCTGATCTACAGTACTGAGCCTGTCGGTGACCTGCACTTCATCCAAGAACGCCATGATACTCTTCATCTTGTCATCAGACAGCAGACTTGACTTGGTGGGCATATCCACCCTATGGCTGTTCATTCGCTGGATGTTCTCTGCACTCAGACTGTGGCCATCACTGTCACAGTCCTTACCCTTCTCAAGGTCATCCACTGTAAAATAGAACAGTATAGAATATAAAACAGAATACATATAATAAATACTGCAAATGGGATCCCTTGGTAGAAACAAACACAAACAAGAGATAAAAGTAGCAGACTCGTTTTTTTTCCAGTCTGTCAATGAGGGCTAATGTGAAATGCAACACCTCTCACGCCTCCTAGAACCGGCTTAAGTGCTATTTTACTTTAAAGCCACAAAGAATGGGCTTGATGATCCCAAAGGACCAGTAAGTAATAACACTACTGATTTGTAGTCCGGGTGAATTTTTACGGCCGCCACACAGCACTAAACAAACGCTAATGTGAATGTCAATAAATACTAGAAAGTTATTGGTACCAGTGGACTTTTGCATATCATTGGCGTAGCTCTGCATAGGCCCTGTAGGCCCGGGCCTACGCCTAATTTTCAGAAATATATATATTTTTTTAAAAATTTAAAAATGCAATAAAAATACGGGGGAGGGGGACCCTGTATAGGCGACGTAGTAACTAGAAAATATCATTTTCATATATATTTGTTTAGTTATCTTTGCCCTTCTTAAAGTCTAAAATATACGTCAGCATGCACCTAATGCATTCTAACATAAAAAAAAATCGGTGGCCATGTCCCCGGACCCCTCTAGCATAATAACTTTAACTGCGGGCCTATGCCGTCAAAAAGGCCAAGCTACGCCCCTGCATATACCTGTTTCTTTTCATATACCGGTATCTTTCTTTTTAAAAAACCCCACAAAATTTGAGTCCGAACATTTAGTACATAAGTAGATGTATATCTGTGTATTGTGTATCTGAAGAGTGTATTTAGCAATGAACCATATTGGCATATCCTGAAAAGTATTATTTTATTTTATTGACTTGAATGCATAATCCCTTTTAAGTTATAAGATTTCTCAAAACTTGGCTGCTTCACTTTACACTTAACAGGCACATCCTGCTTTTAACTAAACAGCGGTGCAACAGAGACTTTTGCCAGAACAATGGTTGGTTTGTGGAGCTGTAGTCTAGTTAGTTTTGCCTCATAACAATAAGGTTGCAGGTTCAAACCCAGCAGTAGAACATTGTGATAATGACCTTGGACAAGTCAATGAGCTCCCACTGCTTTTTCTCGTGACCCCTGCACTGGGGACTGTACTCCAGGCACAAAAATAACAGGAGTCGATTCTATAAGAAGGAACTGAATTGGGGTTTTAAGGCGCACCTACACATGGAAGGTTATATGGCGCCTAACAGGAATGAACATGCCAGGCTCATCTTCCATGTATATCGAGATAAAATATGGAGAACGGGCCTAGAACCTTTTCACCCTGAACTGCAGAGTTGCTGCAAATTCTATTGTAGACACTCCATTTACGCTGGAGCCACGTTATAGTTTTTCTGCCACTCCTCTAGTGATATGAGCGAGATGGCACCTGAAACAATGCAGGGGTCATGATGAAGACCTTTAATGAGCATGAACAAAAAATGATAAAATGAACATGAATTTGGTGGGGGGTTCTACCCATCTGCCTTCCCTTCCAATGGGATATGCAGTGGCCCTATTCTTTGCCCCGTAACCAAACGGGGGCCCCGGAAACACACACGGCCAATACTATAAGAAGGAGGATGTTACCTAGGACCTGCCCTAACCTAAGTGACGAGTTCATAAGACTTGGGACACATGGCAATCTTGATCCCGTTAGTTTTTCTACATAACTTCCCTTTGTTCAATCATTAATATTAATTATAATAACAGCTAGTATTAAGCAAATTACAGTTGTTTTCATATTACTAATTGTTAATTATATTGCAACAATAATATATTTAAAGCTATGAAAGAATAAGAAGATAAAATGAAAACTCAATTTTTAATTATATGCAAGCAGGTTTAAAGTCAAAATGATACAGGATTTATAAATCGAGAGTCAATTTTAATACTTGATAAGCTCAACTATTCAATTCTATAACCCATCTTTTAAGTTTGCTCTCACATTAGTGACTCACAAGTCTATGATCAGCACTATAGAAAATGATTTGACGGTTAATGAAACTTTTTCTTCGAAAGAGGATCTTCAGAAAGGAATCTTCTTTTTTTCTGTAAGTAAAGGCTTTTGAAAATCTTTAAACAAGATTTATAAATACAGGATTTATAAATTGAGTCTAATTTTAATGCTTGATAAACACTTCATGATTGCCGTGTGTCCCTTTAAACAACAAATCAATTAACAGTCTCTGTTTAGGTTCTTGACAACTATATAGTACTCACACCATGAGTTTTTCTTTTCAGGTCTTGCAGTAGCAAGTTGTTCCTCTTCTTCTAGTTTCTTCAGAGTTTCAAACAAGTCATCTAAGGTAGTCTTGACTGATTCGCTTGGAGCAACATTACTTGCGGCATCGTTGTCTCTAGCTGAAGCCCCACCTTCATTGCCGATGTCTTGCATTTGACTCTACAAATAGATACTAGAATCAAACATCTTTCTTACACTGCTTTGACAAATATGAAAAGGGTATACAATAGGTTACCATACCCACTACTATTATGTCAAGGTCTAAAGGGGTTCAACTCTATTTCAATGAAAGATTCTTATATTCCAACATGAGGTGTAACTATTTTAATGTTATACCGATGGTTGAAATTCCCGATATACTAATGATTAACTCTTTTCTTTTTCTTGTATACCATACATGTTGTGCGTTGATGTTGCCAACAATCAATGTTTTGCATGTTTATTTGAACAATTTCATGCAAACTTGAAGTTTAGATGGCATTGTTGATAGGTGTGGGGGATACAGTTGGTTTTAAATGTACAACAATTCCCCGTGTGAGCTGGCTGGTTATCGAACCTAGTTGAGATATTAATGCCTATAAACAATGACCCCAAGTTTCATCAAAATTGGATTAAGAATGTTAAAGCTATTGAGCGGGCACCATAAAAATCATCAATTTTCAAAAATCCAATGGCCATAACTCAGGCAAGATAGGTGAGATCTGGCTGCTTACTGAACTTGGCCGAGATATTATGCCCATAAACACTGTCCTAAAGTTTCATCAATATTAGATTATAAATGCCTTTGGCGGTGGACAATTAATATTGAAATTCGGTTTAGTGTATTGAAAGTTTGATTGAAGATAATTACCTCGTAGTATTCCTCCATGCTGTCATTGTTAGCTTCCTTGTTCTCGTCTCTCTCCGGACTGCTGTCCTCCCGCGTGTTGATGTTGGCATCCTTGACAGCGGGACTCTTCTTGGGGGTGGGCTTACTGCCACCTTTCTTCTTACCTGAATGTGATCACAGACACTGATAAAACTTTACTTAATACAAATCTTCTCAAAATATAAATCAAGTGTCAGAAAGGAAAAGGAAATTTTAAAAAGATGACTGCAACTCAATATCTTGTTTGTATAGAAGTGCCAATTGTTTTAAAACGTATCATTAGGCACTGCAAGACCACTAGATGTGTAGTAAGTCTCCGGATGAGAAACAGAACAGAAGTTTTTCTATCATATTCAAAAATATTGTTATTTATATTAAAAAGTAAGATATATATCAAAAGCATCTACAAGGCCGCCATGCTGATAGTTTCAGCAAGCCAGCAACATTAAGCAAGAGTACCGCCTAGCGGGGCATATACGCCCGTCGATGGCAATAGTAAGTTACAGGTCAAAACTTTTTCAAAGAGAAATAATTAAATAAAATATGAATCAGAGAGTAACTGTTATGGAGTTTATAAGATGTATTTATTGGTTCATGTTGAAGACGTGTGCACAAATTGAACACATAAAACATTGGAAGTTATTAGCTACAATCACTTGTAAAATGCAAGGTTAAGTTCCAGGTTCAACCTTCTCTCAAAGAGGAATAATTCTTGAAATATGAATCATAGAGTTATGGGCCTTTATCAGATGTATTCATTGGATCATGCTGAAATGTGTACAAAGTTTCATTGTTGCAGACCTTATATTTTGAAAATAATTAGCCACAATCAGTTCTCAGGTAAAAGTAAACTGACAGACCGAAAAAAATATGCCACAACGTAATACATCCCTACAGGCGTATAAAAAGATACCAGTAACCTTAAATGGTTCTGGGTTATACTCTGAATATACAAATTTTGACAAATTTTAAATACTGTTTCCAATCAAATGCCAAAAATATTGATATTTGAAAGTTCTACAGTTAAAAAAGCACGAAAACACCAGCTTGATATCAAGATGATATCTCAAGTGGTTTTGGAGGTACTGGTATGCTTCAGGAATGGAAAGTGTGATCGACAGACGGACTGACCAGGGCCTTTTTAACCTATTTAAGTGGGGTCGAAATTCGGGGCCGAAATTGGGCCTCTTCCCAATTTCAAAATCCTGTTTTTTTTCTAAATTCTGTAGAAAAAATTCCCAATCTTAAACAAGAGGTCAATGACCTTGAAGCTCTACTGATTGATTTTGATTTCAGGAAGTAGTTGCTACAAACTTTGTTTTTTGAAAATATAATTTTAGCAGTGGCGGCCATCTTGAATTTCCGGCCGACCTGAAATTTTACTAGGATCAATTAGACATCAAGAGCAACATTCAAGTGAAGTTTCATGAAAATCCGTCAAGTAGTTTCAGAGGAGTAGTCGCTACAAGTTTTCATTATATAACTCTATGTAAACAAAGATGGCCACTGGCAGCCATGTTTAACGTCGAATCAAAATAATGTTCGACTCGGATAACCATCATGTCATGCTGATCAATTTAGAAAAAGTCCCATATCAATATCACTTATAGTTTTCAAGAAGTAGTCGCTACAAACCTATTTTTTAAAAATCTATTTTTAGCTGTGGCGGCCATCTTGAATTTCTGGCCGATCTGAAATTTTGCTAGGATCAATTAGACATTATGAGCAACATTCCTGTAAAGTTTCATGAAAATCCGCCAAGTAGTTTCAGAGGAGTAGTCGCTACAAGTTTTTACTATATAACTCTATGTAAACAAAGATGGCCGCTGGCAGCCATGTTTAACGTCGAATCAAAACGATTTTTGACAAGGACCAACATCATGTCATGCTGATCATTTTAGAAAAAGTCCCATATCAATATCACTTATAGTTTTCAAGAAGTAGTCGCTACAAACTTGTATTTTAAAAATTTATTTTTAGCCGTGGCGGCCATCTTGAATTTCTGGCCGACCTGAAATTTTGCTAGGATCAATTAGACATCAAGAGCAACATTCCTGTGAAGTTTCATGAAAATCCGTCAAGTAGTTTCAGAGGAGTAGTCGCTGCAAGTTTTCATTATATAATTCTATGTTAACAAAGATGGCCGCTGGCAGTCATGTTTAACGTCGAATCAAAACGATTTTCGACAAGGACCAACACCATGTCAAAAAGTCCCATATCAATATTAGTTAGAGTTTTCAAGAAGTAGTCGCTACAAACTTGTTTTTTAAAAACCTATTTTTAGATTTGGCGGCCATCTTGGATTTCACATCAACATGAATTTTTGCTAGGATCAACTAGACTTCATGGGCAACATTTCTGTAAAGTTTCATGAAAATCCATTCAGTAGTTTCAGAGGAGTAGTCGCTACAAAAAAAAGTTTACGGACAGACAGACGGACGGACGGACGGACAACGGACGCCGCTAAACGGCATAAGCTCTGCTGATCTCTGATCAGTTGAGCTAAAAATTAAAGTGACATATTTTACATAGTTTGTATGTTAAAACAAGAGGGCCATGATGGCCCTATATCGCTCACCTGAGTTAATTTGAACCAATACAAGACGGCCAGGGCCAAGATGGCCCTAAAGCGATCACCTGAGTACTGGCACATTATCGAACTTCTTCGAAATCTTATGGTCATATACAATCTGTGCAAGTTTGGTTAAGGTTGTTCAAGAAATGTGGGCTCTGTTGTGTATAACAACATTGATATAGACAGTTTAAGACACTGACAAAGTTTGGTAAATATCAAATATAAAATGAAGGTGCTAGAGAGTAACACCTTGGGCAGAGCCAAATGTGACCCCCAGGGCTACATGTAATATATGAGAGCTGTGTGCTTTGTGGTTTTAGAGAAGAAGATTTTTTAAGTTTTTCCCTATACAAGTCTATGTAAAATGTGACCACTGGGGCGGGGCCAAATGTGAACCCAGGGTCACCATTTGAACAAACTTGGTAAAGGACCATAAGAGTATAGTAAATGCAAAATATTAAACCTCTGGCTCTTGTAGTTCCAGCGAAGAAGACTTTAATGTGTTTCCTATATAAGTCTATGTAAAACTGTGACCCACGGAGTGGGGTCAAATTTTACCCCAGGGTCATCATTTGAACAAACTTGGCAATTATAATCTAATAGTAAATGCAAAATATTAAACCTCTGGCTCTTGCAGTTTCAGAGAAGATTGTTTTTTTCCTATATATATAAGTTTATATAAAACTGTGACCTCCGGGACGCGGCCAAGTTTGACAGCAGGGTCACCATTTGAACAAACTTGGTAGAGGACCATAAGCTTATAGTAAATGCAAAATATTAAACCTCTGACTTGCAGTTCCAGAGAAGAAGATTTTTTTCAGTTTTTCCCTATACAAGCCTATGTAAAACTGCGACCCCCGGGGCGGGGCCAAATATGACCCCAGGGTCACCATTTGAACAAAATTGGTAGAGGACCATGAGCTTATAGCAAAAGCAAAATATTAAACCTCTGGCTCTTGCAGTTTCAGAGAAGAAGATTTTTTAAGTTTTTCCCTATACATATTTATGTAAAACTGTGAGCCCCGGGGCGGGGACAAATTTGAACCCAGGGTCACCATTTGAACAAACTAAGTAGAGAACCATAAGCTGATGCTACATGTAATACATGAAAGCTCAGTGCCATGTGGTTCCAGAGAAGAAGATTTTTTTCAGTTTTTCCCTATACAAGCCTATGTAAAACTGTGACCCCCGGGGCGGGGTCAAATGTGACCCCTGGGTCACCATTTGAACAAACTTGGTAGAGGACCATAAGCTTACAGCAAATGCAAAATATTAAACCTGTGGCTCTTGCAGTTTCAGAGAAGAATATTTTTTTAAAAAAAATCCTATATAAGTCTATGTAAAACTGTGACCCCCGGGGCGGGGACAAATTTGACCCCAGGGTCACCATTTGAACAAACTTAGTAGAGGACCATTAGCTGATGCTACATGTAATACATGAGACCTCTGTGCCTTGTGGTTTCAGAGAAGAAGATTTTTTAAAGTTTTTTCCTATATGTCTATATGAAAAACATGCAAAATCTCAATATACAAACTTTGGACCCCCGGGGCATGGCCATTTTTGACCCCGGGGACTTCATTTGAACAAACTTGATAGTCTAGACATTGGCGATCATTTTAAAAGAAAAACTGTTGAAATCTGTCCAGCAGTTCTTGAGAAGAAGATTTTTTAAGGTTTCAACCATATATGGTAATGGAGGCCATCTTGGATGTCGCGCTGACCTAATTTTAACAAATCTAAAAAGCATTCATCTAAGGATCATCCACGTGAAATTTGGTCAAAATTGGCCAAGCAGTTTCTGAGGAGAAGTCGTTTGAAACAAAAGTTAACGACGACGGACGACGGACGACGGACGAAAAGTGATCCCAATAGCTCACCTTTGAGCCTTCGGCTCAGGTGAGCTAATAAAATTCAATAACAATTTTCTTTAAAAAAAAATCCCCTAAACAGCGAAAATCAGACTCTTTTTCCCCAATTCTCTTGAAAAAAAGCCCTGCTGACAAAACTCGCTGTATTATCTAAAACTCCTTTTTTGAAGGGATAATAACACAGCATGTAAGTGAAACCATGAAATTTCTATTTATGGAAACAAATAGCCCGGCTTTAGTATGCAGGATTAAAATTTATCGCAGTAAAGCAAAAGGTAAGTATCAAGGTCAACTTAACTGCAATTATATCAAAGGTTTACATACCTAGTCCAGTTTTGAGTGTCTTTGTTATTTTGCCGTTAGCCTGCAGATAGGCTATCTCTTCTTCTGCTTTCTTCTTCACCTCCAGTCTCTTGCCCTCCCTCTTCTTTTGCAATTCCTTATAAAACAGATAGGTGTATAAATTAAGAATGTGTAGACATGAATACTGGATTTCCTGTTAATAGTGGTGGACCTTTTGCTGATGTTCTAAGGTATTAGAAATGGCTTATTTTAACAAGAGGGCCAAGACAGGGCTTTTTCAGGGGGTTTTGGGAAAAAGGCCCCTGCCCAAATTGGGAATTTTTTACGCGGTAAATAGTCAAATTTGGGGAAAAAAATTATCGACAAATCAAACCAATTGGGAAATTTCAACATTTATTATTCTGCTTTACAGCTTAATTTGTCTTGCTTTGCTGTCTCTGAAAGTATTACAGAGCACTTCAAGAGTTTGTTCAGACAGCTCTACAGGCCCTTCAATACAAATTCTCATCAAATTTGAGAGTTTGGCCTGCCCAAGGGAGCTTCTCAGAGAAGGGCTATCATTACAAATCTGATCTACTGTATCAACGTTTGTAGGTTCATTACAATTCACTGTGTCTGTCGGTGATGTATCAGTAGATGTATGGCCATCATCACCTATCTGGGCCTCAGACACTTGGTCAGATTCCGCCGGGCAAGAACTTTCAGGGGCATTTGAAATGTTAGATGTTTTGTTCCACAGAGATTTAAGTGATGGGGTACCCTTGGCATATTTTTTTCTAGGTCTCTTCGCGTAATATTTACTATTATGCGACATTTTTTGTCAATAACATCACGTGACGATTTTTCGCGGTGCCCAGTATAAAAGCCGGTACTGCAAATCCGGTACCGTACCTACCGTTTTTGCTTCATAATTCCTTCCCATTTTATACGCAGTCAAACTATTATGGCGAAAATACTGGTTTATGAAATAAAAATTATTTTCTGTTTATTTTCAAACCATATATTGACCATAATATAAGTAATCGGGAATGGCGCCGCGATGCATCTTCAACTTGCGGTACGGTATAAAGACCGTTGTCCGTGTTTTTACACCGGTTACATACATAAATTCACGGATATGTAGTTTTCACAGATCACCGATCAAAAGTAAACAAACAATTCGCGTAATTTGAAAAGTCTCTTGATTATATGGTTTTTCGTTTATTCATTTGTTTCTATTTTATAAGCAAAAGGTATTTCTGTTGAAATGGGATTTTTTTCCGAGATTGGGAATTTTTTTCTTGAAATTGGGAAAAATGGTCGCTATTTGGCATTGGGAACGGGGCCGAATATCGGCCCCGTGAGACAGGCTGAAAAAGCCCTGCAAGATGGCCCTAAATCGATCAATTGAATACTGGCACATTAACAAATTCCTTCGAAATCTTATTGTCATATACAATCTGGGCAAGTTTGGTTAAGATTGTTAAAGAAATGTGGGCTCTGTTGTGTATAACAACACTGATATAAAGACACTGACAAAGTTTGATAAAGATCAAATACAAAATGAAGGTGCTAGAGTGTAACACCTTGGGCAGAGCCAAATGTGACCCCAGGGCTACATGTAATATATGAGAGCTGTGTGCTTTGTGGTTTCAGAGAAGAAGATTTTTTATATATTTCCCTATACAAGTTGATGTTAAACGGTCACCATTTGAACAAACTTGGTAAAGGACCATAAGAGTATAGTAAATGAAAAATATTAAACCTCTGGCTCTTGTAGTTCCAGAGAAGAAGACTTTAATGTGTTTGCTATGTAAAACTGTGACTCATGGGGTGGGGTCAAATTTTACCCCAGGGTCACCATTTGAACAAACTTGGTAGAGGACCATAAGCTTATAGCAAATGCATAATATTAAACCTCTGACTCTTGCAGTTCCAGAAAAGAAGACTTTTTCAGTTTTTCCCTGTACAAGCCTATGTAAAAATGTGACCCCCAGAGCCAAATGTGACCCCAGGGTCACCATTTGAAGAAAACTGGTAGAGGACCATGAGCTTATAGCAAATGCAAAATATTAAACCTCTGGCTCTTGCAGTTTCGGAGATTTTTTAAGTTTGTCCCTATAAATGTCTATGTAAAACATGTGACCCGAGGGTCACCATTTGAACAAACTTGGTAAAGGACCATAAGGTTATAGTAAATGCAAAATATCAAACCTCTGGTTCTCGTAGTTTCCGAGAAGATTTTTTTTCCCCCTTTATAAGTCTATGTAAAACTGTGACCCCCGGGGCAAACTTAGTAGAGGACCATAAGCTCATGCAACATGTAATACATGAGAGCTCTGTGCCATGTGATTCCAGAGAAGAAGATTTTTTCAGTTTTTCCCTATACAAGCCTATGTAAAACTGTGACCCCCGGGGTGGGTCCAAATGTGACCCCTGGGTCACCATTTGAACAAACTTGGTAGAGGACCATAAGCTTATAGCAAATGCAAAATATTAAACCTCTGGCTCTTGCAGTTTCAGGGAAGAAGATTTTTTAAGTTTTTCCCTATACATGTCAATGTAAAACATGTGACCTTTGGGGCGGGGCCAAATGTGACCCGAGGGTCACCATTACTTGGTAAAGGACAATATGCTTATAGTAAAGGCAAAATATCAAACCTCTGGCTCTTGTAGTTTCCAAGAAGAAGATTTTTAAAAAAAAAAATCCTATATAAGTCTATGTAAAACTGTGACCCCCGAGGCGGGGACAAATTTGACCCCAGTGTCACCATTTGAACAAACTTAGTAGAGGACCATAAGCTGATGCTACATGTAATACATGAGAGCTCTTGTGGTTTCAGAGAAGAAGATTTTTTAAAGTTTTTTCCTATATGTCTATATGAAAAACATGCAAAATCTCAATATACAAACTTTGGATCCCCGGGACATGGCCATTTTTGACCCCGGGGAATTCATTTGTCCAGAAGAAACTCCATTTACGCTGGAGCCACGTCATAGTTTTTCTGCCACTGCTCTAGTGATATGAGCGAGATGGCACCTGAAACAATGCAGGGGTCATGATGAAGACCTTTAATGAGCATGAACAAAAAATGATATAATGAGCGAGATGGCACCTGAAACAATGCAGGGGTCATGATGAAGACCTTTAATGAGCATGAACAAAAAATGATATAGTGAACATGAATTTTGGGGTGGGGGGTTAAACCCCTCTGCCTTCCCCTTCAACGGGATCTGCATTGGCCCTATTCTTTGCCCCGTAACCAAACGGGGCCCCCGGAACCACACGGGGCTCAAATATTCATATCTCAGTATATTATATAATTTTATAGCAGTGTATAAAACTATAATATGGCTTAAAACGGTGCTAGGGGCATGAGAGGTGTTGCAACTTACATTACCTCTCGTGAGCAAAATGACTAAAGCAACATTCTCTCATGTTGTGTTTGTTGCTTCCAAGGGATTGCCTTTCCAGTATTTATTCAAAACATCTAACCCCTACCTGTATGGCTTGTTGTCTCGCATATTTAGCCTTATCTTCTCGAGACCTCTTCCTGTCATCATGTTTTCTTTCTTCAAGTTCTTTTGCAAAGAAGTCATTTTGTGATTCACGTAATCTATGTTCCTCAAAAGTTTGTTTCTTTGAACTAAGAAGTCTCTGAATAGCAGCCGACCCAGTTTTTTCACGTTTTCTCCGAGCACTTTCACGGCGAAACCATCGTTGAATTATTGACGCCGAAAGATTTAATTTATTAATATAATCCTCCGCCAATTGGTTAGAACCCGTGTTACTAGAACTACCATTCTGACTGGTAGATACTTTTCTCGTCTGGTTTATTGGTGTTTTGTGTTTAATATTTTGATATGAATTTTCCAAATCGGACAATCCGACTTTGATTCCTGGGGACATGCCTTGTAGAGTCATATTATTTGCTATAGCACTCTGATTACTAACTCTGAGTTTGTTATTGTTAGTGGTTATGCTTCTTGGACTATCAACAGCATGATCAGATTTATCTCCCCTTTCATTTCTCTCGTTATTGTGAGATGCGGAGAGTCTATGACTGCTGCTGAGTGAATGCGAGATTCTGTCCTGAAAACTAAACACTTCCTCCTCGTCGGAACTACTTCTGGCACTTTTTTGCTGAAATATCGAGTGAGAGTTTGACTCCTCGGTGATCCATGCATCATCGTCCTCATCACCGCGGTATTTAGCAGCCGAAAATGCCTCATTTGTTTTAATATTGCGCGTCTTTGGCACAAATTTATTTTTTAAAGGCTGAAAAATTAAATAATATACTCTATTCAAAACATGTTTTATATACTAAAAAAACACAAAGCAACTCGGGGAATTTCCACTATATATTTGTATGTATACTATGCCACTGTTAATCGAATAGTACATGGCTAAAATAGACCTTTCCTTTTGGTAAAAAGATTAAAACAACACATCAAATAGTATCCCTTCATAATTGTGTTATTGATAGAATATACGCTTTTGGTTCAAGCAAGCAAGCCGACTTAGGATGTAAAATTTTGCAATGTCTTTACATTAAATACAGTACTGAAATGTTCAAAGTGGAACTTCAACATTTACGAATTTTGTATGATAAGGTGTACTGTGAATAAAAAGTCTGCAACATCACAGTTTTATTTTTTCTCTAACCAGCTGCAACCCTTTTTTTACAAAACATCTTGGGTTTTCTCTGGAATGTTATGTGGAATTAAGTGTGCAGTATATGAATTACATAGCGAAAATTCCCAAGTTGCGTTTCTTTTTTCCTTTAGTATAGTTGAGTAAGCATGGTCAGTAAAGTGAATCAAGTTATAAGCATGTCATAAGTCACTACTGTGGGTGGGTGGGAAACTCGTTAAGTTTTAGAAGTCAAATAACGTTAGTTGAATGGTTAAATAGACTTTTACGTCATTTTTAGCCAATATTTTTTAGACAAAGTTGAATGGTTAAATAGACTTTTACGTCATTTTTAGCCAATATTTTTTAGACAATGTACAACAGTTGATTTTTAAGTGGCGGATGCAGACCACCCGCTTTATCCTTTGTAGATTCAGTACTGTATACCTCCTGCCATCCGTAAGAATCAACACTTTATTATTTACAAATCGAGGTTCCAGTGGGATTCGATTCACAGCAGTGAGAAGCGAGAATGTTTCTAAATGCAGCGTCTTTATTCTCAGTAAAGTTTTAGAAGTCAAATAATGTTAATGGATAAAACGGCTCACATAAAGCAAGCTGATACAACAACTTGCATGTTTATCATACGTTGTATGCAGTCTATATGCAAAAATGAAACCTAAAATTACTTCTAACAATGTTTAGGAAGAATTTAGTGGCCACTTTATATAACTACATAACCTAAATTTAAACCTTAACCCGCTAAGCACGACTATAATAGCCTTTGCGTCCATTGTAAACCCAGATCAGCCTGCGAGTAAGCCTGCCATGTGTCCCTTAAAACAAAAATTAACCCGTAGCTCGTTAAGCACGATTATAATAGCCTTTTACTCACAGGCTGATCTGGGTTTACAATGCGAGAAACTCGCGGGATGATCAGGGTTTACAATGTCCAACTGCTGATCAGTCGTTCCCCACAAAACATCCCCTTTGTCACATAAATGGAATGGTCTTAATTCAAAAAAAAAACAGTCCATTTATAATATATATGTAGAAGGTTAAAGGACTGAAATTAGGGAAGAGAAAATGATTTTTTCCAAAGAAAACTTTAACACTTATAAAATGGATTTTTGTTTTGCCTTCAAGTCTTTGCTATTGAAAATAAGCCCTTTATCAGAATGCAGTGAAGCCCTGCATACCAAACTATGTGAAACATGACTGACACAAAGACATGGATGATCCTACCTTATGGTCAGTTTCGCCCCATACCACCTTGACAGCATTAGGAGATGGTTTGCTGGTTCCACTCTTTATCTTGGGCTGCACTGCGTTCTCAAACAGGGCCAAGAAATCATCACTGTATACAAATAGAACTAAATTAGTGCACTTTGAAGGTATGAAACCACTTGTTATTTTCCCCAAAGACACCAATGTTAAAGTGTGACATATTAATGATTTGCTACAGCTTTAACTCAATGCAGCAGTGTAATTTTATATGGATAACTAATTTTCCATATGGATAACTAATTTTCCACTTGAAAAATCACCAGAAAAGGTGAGGTCACAAGACAGGTAAGAAAGTTCTTGTTTGTTTAGTAAACAGGTCAAGGGTACAGCTGTTTTCAGTGATGGTTGCTCACAAAGTGTAAGCATGGAGTCAAAATTTCGAAAACGTTAATCAGTGATTCATCAGTGATCCAGTAAAACCTATTAATACGCTTCTTATACATACAACCGCAAAATCGAACAAATGGGCAGTTTTCTCCAACCGGTACTTATAATGCCAATTTCCATCAAAAAAGGAGGGTTACTTTTTATTATAGGAACTACATTCGATTACATCTCGGAGGTTTACATGTAATTAGTGGTGGTAAACCTGAAGAGGCTTTTTCCAGTAGAGAATTAGGAACACTCTCATGGTATGACATGGATGCCTAACATTTTATATGTGTTCCTATTATTAAGAAATGTCAGCCAATAAGAATTATTTTCAAGCAATAGGACAAACAAACCATGTCTGATAGATAAAATTTCATTTAAAAAATATCCACCTAAGGAGCATGCACAAGAAATTATATATTTCATTGAAATCTGTTTTATACCAGTTTGAGAACATTTATTATATATTTCTCTCAAATACTCTATTTGAAATTGATTTCGCCAATGATTTTAACACACAGAGTAATATCAACATACACATGATAGAAATATTATAATGACAAATGGGATGAGTAACAAGTTCTACCAACATTAGATTAAACCCTTCCCAGTACCTATGTAAAATTGGCAAAAATGCAAATAAACTTATAGACACGAGAACAATTTCACAAATGCGGTTTGAAATTTCGTCATTTCTTGTCTAATTTTCGAAAACACTGCAATGTGTTACTGCATTGGAATCTTGGTTAATTTAGATAATCTGGGATGAAAATCACAAATCTTACAGGGCAATCGCCACCAATGAACACTACTGATGCGATTCATTATTTTAACCCTTATCCCGCTAAGCCAACTATAATAGCCTTTGCATCCATTGTAAACCCAGATCATGGTTTACAATGTCCATCTGCTGATCAGTCATTTTCCACAAAAGACCCCTTTGTCACATAAATGGAATGGTCTTAATTCAAAGAAAGAACAGTCCATTATATATATATTAGCGGGTTAAAGGTTTAGAGATATTATTTGTTAAGAAACTGCCATTTGCACCATAACAAGTAACTGTTTGCCTGGATTTTGGTAAGCAGAGCTAAAAATATGTATGGCAAACTAGAGGGTACAACAGAAGTACAATCTAACTATAAAGTTTGAAGACAGGTGGTGCAATCCTTCATGAATTATAGAGCAGATTTATGTTAAATTGTTAAAGTTTATGAAATGGGACATAACTCTGTATTGGATAATGATAAGGAGGAACTGTATCAAGTTTCATGACCATAGGTCAGTATTTTGCCAAGTTATGAGCTAGGTTCGGCTTTATGAAAAGGGCCATAACTCTATTAAAATTGATAAAGAACAATTGGATAACATTTTATGACTATAGGTCGATATTTTGCCAAGTTATGAGCTGGGTTAGGTTGCAGTCTTCATGAAAAAGGACATAACTCTGCCAAAATGAAAGTCCGAGTTATTGGACATAAGTAACAACATTTCCTTTGGTAAGATGTAGACATGTGTGAAATTTCATGAACCTAGGTCAATTACTTTTCAATTTATGGTCAGTTATGAGCTTGGTTAGATTGCAGGTTAGTTTTATTAAAAGGGGCATTACTCTGCCAAAATGGAAGTCAGAGTTATTGGTCATGGGTAACATTTCTTGGGGAAAGATGGATGTGTTTGTGAAGTTTCATGAATGTAGGTCAAACACTTTTTATGTTATGTCCAGTAATGAACTTGGTTAGGTTGCCGGTTTAAGTTTTATGAAAAGGGGCATAACTCTGTTAAAATGAAAGTCAGAGTTATTGTGACACAAAGAAATTAACTGCAGACGTTTTATTAACAATCAGGCGAAATTCTAAAGCTTGAGTTAAAGGTAACGGTAAAAGGATTCCATGTGTAGATATGTTTAACTCTGTGAGGCCTCTATAGCCCAGTGGTAGAGCGCTGGGCCCACAAGCGGAAGGTCGTGGGTTCAAACCCCGCCAGATGCTGGTCTCTCCATTTCATGTTTCATTAATTCATTGCTTATCATTCATCACCATTTCGGCAAAAATCCACCTTCTCAGACCTCAAATTTGCTTCATGAGTAGTTAGTAGCTCACTGCCGTCTTGTGACGATGTTAGGCCGACGTTCACCGAATAGGGATAATGAAGCTGTAGACAGAAATTTGTTGGTTATTCGTATGGCGCGTCTAAAGTATGCAATGGCCAGTAGCCTAGTAGTGGCATAGTAGCTTGAATGGAGTAACATAGATTACTATAGGGAGGCTGTTTCACAGCAATAGACAATAACATGACATATCAGCAATGTCCCAGAAACAGTGCAATCCAAAGGAAAAAAGAGAAACATCAGGTGAACTGCAGGTGAACAGCGAGTCATAGAAACGGAATATACAGCGAGGCTCCAGCAGAAAGTAGGTCAAAACAGATCACCATCCAGTAGGAGGGACAAAAGCAGAGCTGGCGGAAGATGGAGCGAGAGAAAGCGAAAGAAAGGAGCAGATAAAAGGGCTTGAGAAAGTGGGCCAAAAAAAAAATAAAAAAAAAAATGTTTAACTCTGTTAAATGTTCTCGTCGGTCATAGCGTTATAGGATTTTTGCATTTATATAACTCTTACATGATCCCTAGCCTATCCCTTCCCGAATGATATAACAGAATAATAATAAGCTAAGAGGGACTATACCTGGGTGTCTTTCCTTTCCGGGCTGCATCCCCACGTTTACTTGTACTCACTGACGATATGTCTGTGTAACCACTTCTGTGACTGAACTCTGACCTCTCTCCTGGAACAGGTTATATAAATAAATTATAATACAAGAAGATATCCCTGCTGGCACCATTTTATTTTTTATTTAATGGCAAAACCAAATAACTTCAAAAGACATGAATAGGCTGATACATGAGGCATTAGTCCTTATCCGGAATAAGTCTGAATGGGTTTTGCCTGAAGGTACAGACATGGTAGGTAAACGTTTCCTTTGAAAACAAACATTGCGGAACACTAATTTTCGTTGTCCAAGCTGTACATGCCAATATTGTAGCAGTAAAAGTTGTCTGTACCTAAATCATGTGACCAGTAAAACCCATAAGAGGTCAGGGCAGGAAAATTTGTTCCTGAGTTACTTGTCCTGTACGTAATATTTGAATAGTGAAATAGATAATTTGTTAAAAAGTTATCTGGATTTCTACTCGTCTTGCATCAACGAGCACTAGTCATGGTAAGCGGACGAGTGGGATTTTCAATACCTGGAGGTCTATTCTATATTAATAGGCATATCATGATCGGTATTTAAGTTATGCTCGGAAAATTAACATTTAAATGAACAAATATCTTATTTCCACATTTCCATGAAATTAATATAAAAATGTTCTATTGTTCGGGCCACTTGTTTCAGCCAAAAGTTTTTCTGCAGTAGATTGAGCAATTTAAATAATACGAACATCAATTATATATCATCCGAACTGGTATTTTTAGTGGTAAATAAAAAATATGTTTTGAAAATCGGTTGAGAAATACATATTTTACAGCCCAAATGATTTTTTGATGGGACTTTTCCCACGTAAATTCCTTGTTGGTGGGAGAACAGAAAATTAAGAAATTTCATATAACGTCAGTTAGCCTTCATATTTTCCTATAAAACTGTTAGGGTGTCTTAATTTATGAATATCCACCAATTTAAAACCATTTTTGGATAAAAATTCTGGGAAAAAAACATCAAATTTTTCATGCAGCAAGAATTTTGCATTGAAACTGCCCCCATTAAAACAGCTTTCGCACTTGAATTTTTTATTTCTCAACCGATTTTGAACAATAATATATTTTTATTTACAACTAAAAATGCCTGTTTCACTGATATACTTATTTAGGTACGAGATATATTTTCAGATGTATTTTGTCTGAAAAGTCAAAAAAAAGTTTGACTAAAACAAACGACCCAAACAATACATAGCAAAATGCACAAGTAAGCCACTATGATCATTTGTTTATTAAGCTTCATAAAGATTTGTTGAACGCTTTTGGAGTTACTCTCCAGAAATGTATAAAAACTTATTGTCTTGTTTTCATTGATATGCCAGTTCTGAAGTTATGCCACAGAAATGTAAATGTTGACAAATCTTGTTCGAACTGTGTGTTCTTGCTTTTTTTATTCCGAACAGTTGAGTTTTCATGAAGAATGAAACATTATTTTTTCCACAAAAATATGTCTGGTTCCTGTGTATTTCACAACACAGTCACTGTTGTAACCAATAGCAAGTACTAAATGCGGACAAAATGTGCAATTCCATTTTTGTAGCTACTGGAAATCTCTTTATTTAGAAAACAATGATCAATATTTTTCATTGCAGTTTTAGAGACAATCAGTTGTAGAATTTTACCACCTGTTATTGCAGTAGGTTTGTGTGTTTGTTTGTATGGTGTTTCACGTCATTTTCAACACATGTAAGGATATATATGACGGTCGAATTTTTTTCTGGGTAGAACCAGTACTGTACCTCCCGCCATCCGTAAGAATCGACACTTCCTCAAAGTCGGGCTCCCAGTGGGATTCGAACCCGCACTGGTGAGAGGTGAAGCAGTAGGTTTGACCAATTGACTTTCCATCATTATGATTCGTCATCTATCCATCACTTGGGTTGTGACATACACACAAACAGAAAATTGTGTGTGGAAAAATAATATTTAATTTCTTCTTGAAACCAATTAACTAATAATCACTCCCACTCCACTTCGGACAGGTCATGATGCTAATGAATGCTCGGGCGTTAATTAAAGAAAGAATTACCATGTCCAGTTCCACTTCTCTTTGGTGTAGATGGGTTGGTTTTGCGCTGAAAAGATGCAAAAAAGTAAGCACTTTTAATGATTGCTGAAACACTAAGTCAAATGTGCAAAGTTAATTAAGTAAGACATGATCTAGAGTACCATATTTCCCCTAATAGTAGTATCCAGGCGCTAGGCAAAATGCCAAGGGTCTTATAAAACTTAAAACAATAAAAAAATATATATATATTGTGGTTGTGTGGAGGGGTGTGGTGGTGAGGGGTTGGGGTGGGGGAGGATTTTTGGATACACATGTACAATGTATTGAATTCTGAAATCTTGTTCTTGGCACGTGAATACAAAATCATATTCATGATTTAGAAATGGAACTAATAACCAAATACCTAAACCTGAATCAGTGAAAAAACAAAACAACTAGATTTGGCTTTTACGCCCCACCAACACACAAAAAAAAGGTTATATGGCACCAACAGGAATGAACATTCCAGACCCATTCTCTATTTACATCTAGATAAACTATGCAGAATGGGCATAGAACCTTCTGTCCTGCAAAAAAGCAGAGTTGCTGCAAATTCTACTGTAAACACTCCATTTTCCTGCCAAAATTCAAGTAGCACCTGAAATAATACAGGGATGATGATGCCAACCAACAAAAGTAAAAAATTATGCAAAAGATGTATACTATTTCTAAACCTATTGACGATGAGGTATATATATATATATATAACTTACATATTTGGAGAATCCAACTCTCTAGATAATAATATAAATAACTTTAAGCAGCCAGGCTAAACCCCAAAACTGAAGCGTCGAATTAAGAGTTACACCTCATAATTCATTTTACACAGACTCAATCATGAGCTTGTTAAGAACCTCAATATAAACATATAACTTTAATTGGCACATTTACATTTATTACAGGACCTGAACCCCTCGATAGACATTTTATAGTGTTGTAGTGTAATTTTGCCATTATTTGGCAGGTTAGTTTCTTTAACGAACATGGCAAAAATGACAAAATGATTTTACCCCTCTGTCTGGACAGTAGCCATTCTTGCCTGGGAACCACAAGGGGCCTGAATCAGTGAGGTGTAAAAGTGGGTCAAGGAAGGCAACGCTGACCTTCTACAGTATTGTTTGAGATATATCTGTGTATATTGGAAAAAATCTAGGTTTATTGATCTTAAGTAAAAACAGAACTAACAAATAATGGTCTGTATCTTAAACAAAATCAATGAAGTGTTAATAGTAGGTCAGGTCAGTAGTTCTATCCATGACTTAGAACCAAATACCTTAACCAGGATCAATGGAGTTTAAAAAGTAGGTCACAGTTGGCCATGGTGTGGATGTTCAGTACTCATCTATATGTTCCCAAAAAGAAATCTAAATATAAACAAGAGGTCAATGACCTTGAAGCTCTACTGATTGATTTTGATTTTTAGCCGTGGCGGCCATCTTGAATTTCCGGCCGACCTGAAATTTTGCTAGGATCAATTAGACATCAAGAGCAACATTCCTGTGAAGTTTCATGAAAATCCGTCAAGTAGTTTCAGAGGAGTAGTCGCTACAAGTTTTCATTATATAACTTTATGTAAACAAAGATGGCCACTGGCAGCCATGTTTAATGTCGAATCAAAATAATGTTTGACTCTGATAACCATCATGTCATGCTGATCATTTTACAAAAAGTCCCATATCAATATCACTTATCAAGGCACGAAAATTCCACACGTCCGCTCGCTATGACGAGTGCTTATTGATGCAGGACGAGTTAAACTTCAGATAAATTCTTTAACTATTTATCAATTTGTCCATTCAAATATTGCGTAGGACGAGTAACTCGGAAACAAATTGTCTTGCCCTGCTTATAGTTTTCAAGATGTAGTCGCTACAAAATCTATTTTTAGCTGTGGTGGCCATCTTGAATTTCTGGTCGATCTGAAATTTTGCTAGGATCAATTAGACATTAAGAGCAACATTCCTGTAAAGTGTCATGAAAATCCGCCAAGTAGTTTCAAAGGAGTAGTCGCTACAAGTTTTTACTATATAACTCTATGTAAACAAAGATTGCCGCTGGCAGCCATGTTTAACGTCGAATCAAAATAATGTTTGACTCTGATAACCATCATGTCATGCTGATCATTTTACAAAAAGTCCCATATCAATATCACTTATAGTTTTCAAGATGTAGTCGCTACAAACTTCTTTTTTAAAAATCTATTTTTAGCTGTGGTGGCCATCTTGAATTTCTGGTCGACCTGAAATTTTGCTAGGATCAATTAGACATTAAGAGCAACATTCCTGTAAAGTGTCATGAAAATCCGCCAAGTAGTTTCAAAGGAGTAGTCGCTACAAGTTTTTACTATATAACTCTATGTAAACAAAGATGGCCGCTGGCAGCAATGTTTAACGTTGAATCAAAAAAAAAATTGACAAGGACCAACATCATATCATGCTGATCATTTTAGAAAAAGTCCCATATCAATATCACTTATTGTTTTCAAGAAGAAGTCGCTACAAATTTATATTTTGAAAATTTATTTTTAGTCGTGGTGGCCATCTTGAATTTCCGGCTGACCTAAAATTTTGCTAGGATCAGTTAGACATCAAAAGCAACATTCCTGTGAAGTTTCATGAAAATCCGTCAAGTAGTTTCAGAGGAGTAGTCGCTACAAGTTTTCATTATATAATTCTATGTAAACAAAGATGGCCGCTGTCGATTTTTGACAAGGACCAACATCATGTCATGCTGATCATTTTAGAAAAAGTCCCATATCAATATCACTTATAGTTTTCAAGAAGTAGTCGCTACAAACTTGTATTTTTAAAAACCTATTTTTAGATTTGGTGGCCATCTTGGATTTCACATCAACATGAATTTTTGCTAGGATCAACTAGACTTCATTGGCAACATTTCTGTAAAGTTTCATGAAAATCCATTCAGTAGTTTCAGAGGAATTGTCGCTACAAAAAAAAGTTTACGGACAGACGGACGGACAGGCGGACGCCGCACCACGGCATAAGCTCTGCTGATCTCTGATCAGTAGAGCTAAAAATAAAAAAAAGCAGAAATTTGCATTGAAAATGCCCTATGAAAAACAAATTTTGCATGTGATTTTTTTATTTCTCAACCAATTTTGAAAAGTAAGGCATTTTAATTTACCACTGAAAATGTCTGACTCATTGATATACATCTTATTTAGGTACTAGTTGAATTTTACCTTAAAAGTGGAAAAAAAACTGTTGGCTGAAACAAGTGCCCCGAACAAAAGATATGGAATTAACCAATTACCTTTAACCAAGGTGGGACAGATTGATAAGGTTAACACAATATGCCACTAATGTTGGGGCCGAGCATTCAAACAGAACAGAAGCTACCTACCCGCCTTTTTATTTATACAAAGTCACACAAAAATGAGGTCACAAAAATCTTTTAAACATGGTTCAGAGATATTTAAACAAGAAGTATCAATACTGGTGTGATTGCCGGATTGCAGATTGCTCACTTTTACTGCAAAAAAACTAAGATGAAAAGGAGGATAATTTTGGTAAAATTTTAAAGGCATGATAGAGTTATAGTGCTTGTAACACAGATGGTGAACATGTATGCCAAATTTAAAAAGTGTTTGTCAATTGTTTTTGTGGCTAGAATGACTGTACATACAAAATTATAACCGCAAAGCCTAACTGCAGCAGAGAGGGGTAATTCTGGTAAAATGCACGACAGAGTTATGGTGTTGTGATGATGAACATGACGTTGTGTGCTAAGTTTCTAAGCTTTCTGACAATTGTTTTCTGGAATATGATTGTAGATCCAAAATTTTATCTGTAAAATCTAAGTAGAAAGGGAGGATAACTCTGGTAAAATGTATAACATAGTTAAGGTGCTTGTCACATAAGGTTATGACTGTAATGATGATAACTATGTTGCCAAGTTTAAAAGATGTTGGTCAGATGTTAATTGGAATATGACGGTATATTCAACATTTTAAATGAAAAACGTAAGTAGAAAAGGGAGATAATTCAAATAAAATATAAGACGGAGTTATGGTTCTTGTCATATATATTTTGTGTAACGGTAATGAACATGTGTGCCAAGTTTCAAAGCTTGTGCACAATTTGTTTCTGAAAAATAAAGAGAAATTAAAACTTTAACCCAAACATCAAAATCGTGGAGGACTGACAGAACTACCGGTATACGCTATATGCAATACGGCCAATAAAAAACAAGAAAATCGGTAGAACCGATGGATGCTCACCAAAATGTATCCTCAATTTATCATATGACCTTGTATCACCCAGCAGTTTTCAATTTGCAGTTCCGTTAGTAGTTTATGCTCCAGATAAAAAATCTAAGTATAAAATTACAAAGGGCAATAACTCTAATTTGAATGAAGACAGAGTTACGGTTCTTGCACTCTGTACTTTCTCTCATTGCCCTCTATTACTGTGTGAAGTGTCATTGCAGTTCCATCAGTAGTTTTGAAGATATGCTCCCGACAAAAATTTGAAGTATAAAAGTACAAAGGGAAATAAGTCTGAAATAACTCTAATTTAAATGAAGACAGAGTTACAGTTCTTGCACTCTGCACTTCCTCTCATTGTGTGTTGTAGTTCCCATCAGTAGTTTTGAAGATATGCTCCGGACAAAAATTCGAAGTATAAAATAAAATTACAAAGGGAAATAAGTCTGAAATAACTCTAATTTGAATGAAGACAGAGTTACAGTTCTTGCACTCTGCACTTCCTCTCATTGCCCTCTATCATTGTGTTGCAGTTCCATCAGTAGTTTTGAAGATATGCTCCGGACAAAAATTCTAAGTATAAAAATACAAAGGAAATAACTCTAATTTGAACGATGACAGAGTTAAGGTTATTGCACTCTGCACTTCCTCCTATTGCCCTCTATCATTGTGTGAAGTTTCATTGCAGTCCTATCAGTAGTTTTGAAGACGTGCTCCGGACAAGAAAGTGAGATGGACGCACAGACGGACGGACAAAAAAAATCACCTCTTTTGAAACATCAGTCATCGAGTTTGGTCTCTTGAGCTGTTGTTTAGCAGATCCAGGCCTACTCCTGCTGGTAGAGGCTGCAGAGTGGATACCAGACCCAGTTAGGCTCAGATTAAGGTCATCTTTACCCCGCTGACCTCCTGATGCCATTCTGAAAGAAATCATATATTTTAATAGGTAAACCCATCAACCTGCAACAAGTGTTTTGCCTAGTAGTTATATCAATTGCCAGAGAGAATAAACCACTTTTTATTTTTTATTTTCCTCGAAGTTGTGGTCAAGTTATTCTACCATTTTGGTTAATCATTGGAAATACTATCCATAGCAACTCCCTGCATCAGTTATAAAGCGACACATCATTTGTGTAAACCATTGTTGTATACCATATATCCTGTAAAAACGCTTGCACCTCCCACTCTTTTTCAAAAGCGGGGTGTCGATGATTGCAAGTAATAAAAGACATATTGAAATATTGCTTGTGGTAGTTCTTAAGTGGGTTATGACTCTTATGTTAAAATTATTTGTTTTTTTAAACTTGCCATTTTGGGATTTTTTATCGGAAAAATGGCGAACTATACATCTTAATCTTGAATTTGTTATGAAGAATCCCCAGGACTCGAACATTCACCATGGGTTATTGTACCACATCCTACCATGTGTGCATTTGTTTATTGTAAATTAGTGTGTGCACGTGTCACCAAACTTTATGACAGGACAGGGGCGTAGCTGGGTGTATTTGAACTGTACGACCGATGGGGTTCCAAGGGGCAGGGGGGCTCTTGATGATCGTACGTTAGAATTCATGGTTTTTAGCTTAGATTAAATGTAATTCATGCCATAGAAAGTGCACATGTAAATTCAATTCAAATAGTATACATGTATTTATATTTTGTATAACAAATTAAGATCGGGAAAATAAAGGTGCAACGACTCTGCTGGAAATATTTTACCCCTAATCTTCTACCCCACTTTGGATTTTATTGCATTTTTGGACCATTTTTTTCCCCCATTATTTCTGGCGAACTGTACGCCTACACGCCTGCAGGATGTTATGTATTATTACATACTTGTATGGCTTCTTTTCACTTGCAGTAAACTTTTATTTTTTTTTAATTTTTTCCCCCCATTTTCCTTTGCAATAAACTTGCTTAAAGGGACACATGTCAATCTTGAGTTTTATATCAGGCATTAAAATTAGTACAGGGATTTATTAATACTGTATCATTTTGACTTTAAAACTGCTTGCATATAATTAAATAAAAAAAATGAGAATTCTATTTACTTCTTTATTCAACACAATTTTTAAATATATTATTGGTGCAATATTATCAAAGGTCAATAATATGTAAAAACAATTTGCTTTGAACTATTCTAACAATTAATATTAATGATTGAACAAATTCAAGTTAAGAGAAAAACTAACGGGACGCCGTGAGTTTTTAAACAAATCAAGATTGCCGTGTGATCAAGATGTAAATCATCAACATTAACAAAATAGCCCTTTTCAACATTCCGCTTAATTTTGACTTATTGCATTTCGAGTCTGTCAACAATCTTAGCTAATTAAATTAGCCGACTTTAAAAACGCAAAGAAACAAACAATAATAATGCCTTGTTCAAATGATCATTTATACGTTTGCTGGTCTTATTTTTATTTATAAGTGATTGTGCATTTGGTATGTACTCAATTGTTAGTTATGACAAGAGAATACATTAAACACGAGATTTTTAATTGTTGCACAATGCAACTAAAATTGTTTTAAATTCTAATAATATACAAAGTAACATTATCAACTCGAGATTTTGCCAGTTGTTAAAATATATATGTATTTGCCTTATAATTTGTTTGCCGATTCGAGATTTTGCTTGTATGAAAAAAAAACAAGAGGCCCAAGCGGGCCTGTGGATGCTCTACTGGCTAATATGGCTCTTATAACATCAATGAAGCGTGTGACTATCGTCTTAAAGAGGCAAAATATAGCATTTTTAACTTAATCAAGAGCCATAACTTCGCCATTAATGGTCCGATCTGGCTAGTTTTCGAACTTGGCCAGTAGAGATAATAAAAATAAAAAATAATCTGGCTTGTTTTCGAACTTGTCAGAGCTATCGTTGACATTACATTAACAATCTGGTAAAGTTTGGTGAAGATCGGATAAAAAATTAACGCCCTATCGTCTTAACAAGGCAAAATACAGCTTTTTTATCTAAATCAAGGGCCATAACTCCGCTGTTACTGTTACTGTAACGAGACAAAAGTTAATGACGGACAACGGACAATTTCGGCCAGTAGAACTAAAAAAAACATCATGATGAAAATTATTATTTCGCTATATTTATTTCAATAATAATTCAAATTTGTTTATACAGCGAGAAAAAAAACACACACACATAAATTAGCACGGTGATTGCGAAATTGCTTTGAGAAAACTGCATAGGAAACCTTTTCCAACTCGCAATCTCTCCCATTTAATTAATCGTTATTCAAAATAAAACAGCATAACTAGGAAGATGATTCGTATGGTTTTCTCATCATCATATGAATCATTTACATATTCATTAAATAATAGTTGTACCATGGCCAAAATAAGAGGCACGTTGATTTGGGTAAACGCGTTCAACAAAAATTGCGTTTTTAGTTTCGTTTCTATCTCGAAATATTGCCTGTTTATTTAACCGTTATTTGGAACAAGAAAATCGGTAGAACTGATGGATGCTCCCCGAAATGTATCCTCAACTTATCATATGGCCTTGTATCACCCAGCAGTTTTCAATTTGCAGTTCCATTAGTTGTTTAAGCTCCAGATAAAAAAGCTAAGTATAAACTTACAAAGGGCAATAACTCTCATTTGAATGAAGACAGAGTTATGGTTCTTGCACTCTGTACTTTCTCTCATTGCCCTCTATCACTATGTGAAGTTTCATTGCAGTCCCATCAGTAGTTTTGAAGATATGCTCCGGACAAAAATACAAAGTATACAAGAGGTCAATGACCTTGAAGTTCTACTGATAGATTTTTGATAGCTAGGTCAACATTCCTGTGAAGTTTCATGAAAATCCATCAAGTAGTTTCATAGGAGGAGTCGCTACAAGTTATCATTATATAACTCTATGTAAACAAAGATGGCCACTGGCGGCCATGTTTAAAGTCAAATAATTTTTGACAAGGATCAACATCATGTCATACTGATCATTTTAGAAAAAGTCTCATATCAATATCACTTATAGTTTTCAAGTAGTAGTCGCTACAAATTTATTTATTTTAAATCTATTTTTAGCCGTAGTGGCCATTTTGAATTTCCGGTCAGCCTGAAATTTTTCTAGGATCAACAAGACATCAAGAGCAACATTCCTGTGAAGTTTCATGAACATCCGTCAAGTAGTTTCAGAGGAGAAGTGGCTACAAGTTTTTACTATATAACTCTATGTAAACAAAGATGGCCGCTGGCAGCCATGTTAAACGTCGAATCAAAACGATTTTCGACAAGGACCAACATCATGTCATGCTGATCATTTTAGAAAAAGTCCCATATCAATATCACTTATAGTTTTCAAGAGTAGTCGCTACAAACTTATTTTTTAAAAATCTAATTTTAGCTGTGGCGGCCATCTTGAATTTCTGGCCGATCTGAAATTTTGCTAGGATCAATTAGACATTAAGAGCAACATTCCTGTAAAGTTTCATGAAAATCCGCCAAGTAGTTTCAGAGGAGTAGTCGCTACAAGTTTTTACAATATAACTCTATGTAAACAAAGATGGCCGCTGGCAGCCATGTTTAACGTGGAATCAAAACGATTTTTGACAAGGACCAACATCATGTCATGCTGATCATTTTAGAAGAAGTCCCATATCAATATCACTTAGAGTTTTCAAGAAGTAGTCGCTACAAACTTATTTTTTAAAAATCTAATTTTAGCTGTGGCGGCAATCTTGAATTTCTGGCCGATCTGAAATTTTGCTAGGATCAATTAGACATTAAGAGCAACATTCCAATAAAGTTTCATGAAAATCCGCCAAGTAGTTTCAGAGGAGTAGTCGCTACAAGTTTTTAATATATAACTCTATGTAAACAAAGATGGCCGCTGGCAGCCATGTTTAACGTCGAATCGAAACGATTTTTAACAAGGACCAACATCATGTCATGCTGATCATTTAAGAAAAAGTCCCATATCAATATCACTTAGAGTTTTCAAGAAGTAGTCGCTACAAACTTGTATTTTGAAAATCTAATTTTTAGCTGTGGCGGCCATCTTGAATTTCTGGCCAATCTGAAATTTTGCTAGGATCAATTAGACATCAAGAGCAACATTCCTGTGAAGTTTCATGAAAATCCGTCAAGTAGTTTCAGAGGAGTAGTCGCTACAAATTTTCATTATATAACTTGTAAACAAAGATGGCTGGCAGCCATGTTTAATGTCGAATCAAAACGATTTTTGACAAGGACCAACATCATGTCATGCTGATCATTTTAGAAAAAGTCCCATATCAATATCACTTAAGAGTTTTCAAGAAGTAGTCGCTACAAACTGGTTTTTTAAAAACCTATTTTTAGATTTGGCGGCCATCTTGGCTTTCACATCAACATGAAGTTTTGCTAGGATCAACTAGACTTCATGGGCAACATTTCTGTAAACTTTCATGAAAATCCATTCAGTAGTTTCAGAGGAGTAGTCGCTACAAAAAAAAGTTTACGGACAGACAGACAGACGCCGCACCACGGCATAAGCTCTGCTGATCTGCTGATCTCTGATCAGTCGAGCTAAAAATTACAAAGGGCAATAACAATAATTTGAATGATGACAGTTAAGATTCTTGCAATCTGCACTTCCTCTCATTGCCCTCTGTCATTGTGTGAAGTTCCATTGCAGTCCCATCAGTAGTTTTGAAGATATGCTCTGGACAAAAATTCTAAGTATAAAATTACAAAGGGCAATAACTCTAAATTGAATGACGACAGAGTTACGGTTCTTGCATTCTGCACTTCCTCTCAGTGCCCTCTATCATATCTGAAGTTTCATTGCAGTCCCATCAGTAGTTTTGAAGATATGCTCCGGACAAAAAATCGAATTATAAATTACAAAGGCCAATTACTTTAATTAAAATGATGACAGAGTTACGGTTCTTGCACTCTGCACTTCCTCTCATTGCCCTCTATCATTGTGTGAAGTTTCATTGCAGTCCCATCAGTAGTTTTGAAGTTGTGCTCTGGACAATAAAGTGTGAAGGACACAAGGACGGACGTACAAAGCGGCAACTAGATGCTCGCCCTTCGGGGAGCATAATAAAATTACATCATAATACATGATATAAAATAAATAATAATCCAGTTAAAAGTGGATATATAATTTCCGTCTGCAATGCAGATGGGTGTGCCGTACCAACAGCACAGTTGCCAACGTTGCATGCTTTTTTATAGCAACTTACGGCAATTAACGCGAGAACACCGTTACATCAAACAAAAAAAGTTCATCCAACAAATTAACTGCACCTTGTTTGTTTTAGCTCTGCCCCAAAAGAAAATGTTGTTCACAGGGAATTAAGTAGCAACAAGAGGCAATAGTTTATTGCAGGCATGTGCAGTAGAAATGTAAATATTTAATCTTGCTTGTATAATGCCACTATTTGTTTTGTAATGAAAATGCCGTCGCAAGTTATACTTAAGTTGACTGAACTGTATTGGTTGCAGAATTACTTGATTTGTTTCGGAAGATGCTATTGCATTGAGTATAAAAGGGCACAAGAACTTCAATTCGGGTTCAGTTGGCAACAGGACGTTGGTATCTGAACATCTCCTGGAAGGTTGTTGAATGGGATGGATGGCTGTAGTATAGTGCTGGGACTTTTGTCGAAGTCATTGTTAATGAGCGACTCTCAAAGTTGCAGCGTATACTCAGTACCAGGTCGTAGCCTATTTTAAGGCGGTTGAACCTGATGTTTGATACGTTAAAGAGATTTGATATAGGGTAGTTCTGGGCCTTTGGTTCAAGCTGATGGTAAAGAGGGAAGATTTGCAGTGTATTCTCAGAGTTGTCGAGTCCTCTTTCCATTACAGTGTACCGGGTCGTAGACTATCTTATAAGGTTTCAGCTGGTGTGTAGTGGTTTAAAATACACATTTTGGTGAGCCTAGTTGATGTTGTATGACGTTGGTTTCGAACTAGTGGAATGATTCGGTTGTGATGCATGTTTGAAATGGGTTAAGAGTGGGAGTTAATTCTTGATTATGTAATGAATCATTTTTGACCAAATTAGAATCATTTGAACTTTATTTTGTTCAAAACCAATCATGAAGCAAGAAGCTTGAGGAAAAGTGTTATACGTAAAGCTAATTGATATTGCCATAAACAATCAGTCAGTCAGAAACTTTTATATTTGTTAGTTCTATAATTATAAATACTAAGCGAAGACAGTACAGGTTACAGTTCCATAACAATTATGCATACAGCTATATCTCAATTACAATATAGGATAACGTGCCATTACATAAGGCGAAGGGAAAAAAAAACTGTGTAACTGTTTCTGGTTACCCGACCGTCCCTATTTTTTGGCGCCGACCCTACAGTTTTTTATCATAAAAAAAAAAACGTTTTAAGTTTTCCTGAAAAAATGTCCAAGAGTAATGTAGTTATAGACAATGTGTGAAGCTCTCTCTGGTCAACATATGATACCTAACTGCTTTCATCAATTTTTTCTCTGGCCATATTCCAAATATTATCTACAAATCTGAGCTGGTTGGAATCGCAGATGTATGTCATTCTCCAAACCGAAAAACGAAAACAATTCGATCAAACCGTTTTTCTGTGACAAGTCAAAATGCTTCGAAAGACGCGATTTTCAATTAGGTATACATCACTATGGAACAAAATAAAGCACATATTCACCACTATTGGTGACGATTCCCCGAATGTACCAGTGTCAATCAATTCAATCCGATGTGATTTCAACAACGGAACAAGTAATAAACATAAATATAGACCAGAGAGAGATTCACACCTTGTCTATAGCTACATTTCTTTGGGACTTTTTTCAGGAAAACTTAAAATATGTTTGTTTTCAAAAAATAACACGACGAAAAAAAAAAATTTGATTAAAGGCAACTATAATTTATATATTCTTTTGTCTAGATTTGATTATTATATTTTATGATTCTTTTCATTTGGATACATTGATATAAATTCAGTGTTTGATCATTCATTTAAAAAAAAAAGAAGACAGGCTTAATGTATGACTCGTGTTAATGACACTTTTAATATTATTAAAAGTTTAGTTTTATGACAGAATAACAAACGGATTGGACACTTTCTTTCTGAAACAATGAAGTGGCCAAACTATCACGTAGCACTTTAACTTTTTCTTCGAACTTCTCTTTCAAATGTTCATAGATTTTGATAAGAATACATGCAAAGATCCATATTAAAAAATAAATGGCAATATGGGATATATAATAGTTTTTCTTAAAATTTATTTTCTAAATAAGAAATTGTATAAAAATACACAAAGGACACTTAGGCTGTGTCATTCTTGAATTAAAACTTAATTAAACCTCTAGCAACGATGCTATATATATTACAATAGAATCCGATAAGTTTTGACATCCATGAAAAAAAATACCTACCTACCTACCCTAATTTTTTCAACTGAGTAACCAGAAACACAGGTATTTTTCTTTCTGGCCTAAGCTCTTATGGTCTTTAACCAACAGAGCTGGCAGGCTACTTCTCTTAAAGGGACAAATGGCAATATTAACGTATTTATCAACTATTAAAATCAAGACGTCAGTTTAGTAATCCAGAAGTATTTTAAACGGGTTTACATAATACTTAAATAAAATAGGGAGTTTTTAAATTTCATCGTTTTTTCTACCATAATAATTATGTTAGACAAGGAAAAATCAGTACACTCATCAAGGTTTGAACTCAGGACACTTGCAAGTGAAGCAAACGTTCTACAGTTTGAACACAAAAGCCAGCTCTATGACTAGAAATTCATAATTATAATTAATAAATCTATCTATTTACATATACCACCAAGGCCATCCTTAAATATATATTTGTTTGCTGTTTCCCGACCTAGGATTTTATAAGTGGGTATGTAGTTAGGTGAATAATTTTTTTTTGCCAAAGACAGTAAAAAAACATAAGAAATTAAAGAAAAATATACTAAAAACAGTAAAAAAATATAATTTGTTAAAGAATTGCTATAAAAGTTTTGGGTAGGGCCCTTTTTTGGTGGGTAGGAAGGGAAACAGCAAACCAAAAAAAATTTATGGTCGGCCCAACTGAGTCCTACTACAAAAATCAACAATTAGTAATTTGTTAAAAGAATTTGCTTCAAACTATTCAAACTGGATGCCGTGAGATTTAAAACAATTAAGATTGCCACAAGCAGTGTTTCTTGAATATATTTAGAAATTCAGGAACAAATTTCAGTCTGGTGAGGGTGTATGTCGTGTATGTAACTGGGACCCGGGTACAGGTAAATGGTGAAAAATCAATTGCCAATCATCTATCCTCTGTAGCTATAGAGGTTAGAGCACTGACGTGGTTAGCCACAGACCATGGGTTGAGGTACAATTTTCACACGGCTTGTTCATCAAATTTTGTTTAAAGGCAACCAATTAGTGGAGTAATTAAAGAACTGATTTGTAGAACGTGTATATGTAGGACTCAGTTGGGGTTATACAATGTATGTAAAGAGACAGGTTTATAAGCGTGTCACTAGTGTCTCGTCGCAGAGCTCAGCTAGCTTTGATAGTAATATTGGTAGAATGTCCACTTCACACAGAAAGGGTCCCGCATGCAAACCCCGCTGTCTGACCTAATGTTTCCTTTTAACTTTCCTGGTCCGATTACATTCGTGGAGAATCCGGGTAGGCATTGCATGAGGTTATGCGCAGATGTCTAGAACATAATGTTTTTGGGTTATAATTTGGAGATATGTAGTTGGACTGGTCACTCGGGTGTATATGTAAATAGATCTCGCCTCAGAACTATAGCTTTTATGGCGATATTAGTAGAGCGTCCGCTTCACATGCAATGGGTTCCGAGTTCAACCCCCACTTAGTGTCTTTTAGTTTTTCCATTCCGATTACACTGAATGTTAAAATTACATTTCTGGTTAACCCGTTTCTATTTTGCAGTTTTTACCTGTGCCAAAACCAACACTATTGATGTTTTGACATATGCCTGAATATAAATGCCTGTCTCAAATCTTTGATGTTAACCAATCTGACTGAAGATTTTTTATCAAGAGCTTTTGAATGTTATTTTATCATTTAGCAAAGGAATTTTAACCTACTTTTGGGAACATCTTTCAGTTATTTGCATGAAATACAAAATAAATAGGTGCAACACTGATAATGAATATTGTTACGTGCGCAATCAGATAAAAAAGCTGATCAGGATTCTGTGAATGAAAATAATGATTAATTGTTGGTACTTTAGGTATACCTGTTAATTTTATATTATTAAGGCCACTGACATACTGTTCTGTCACTTCCAGAAACATGCGTAAACAAAAACTCTCCCGAGGTCTACTTCCGGTAAATCACTAAAAATTATATTTAAATTTATTAATGCGCAGATTTAGTCAAAATTAATTTAACACGTCTTGTCTTACGAGTAGTTTTGTTTTCGATAAAAATGTATTTAAATAGCAGGGACTGTATCCTTTACGAAAAATACTATTTATAAAAGTGTATAGTCAGATTATAAATTCTGAACTATTTAGTGGAAGTGTATGTTCAATGTTCATTTGTTATTCGGTCTTCAAGAAGCCATTTTGATTTTTGTATTGGAAAAAGCAATATAGGATTCCCAGAATTGTTACCTCTTCAGCCTTTCACAAGAGCTTTTATGAGCTCATCTAGCATGCATCTGACACTTCTCTATATGTATTCATAGCTATGGCTGACAAGCGGAAGCTCCAAGGTATGGTTTTTGTGCAGTATTGCAGAATAAGATTTACATCGCAGTTGTTTTTGTCCTTTCTTTTTCCGAGGTCTTGATACAATTTGTTCTATCATTTACCTTTGCTATTCTCTCTGATTGATGACATTATTTAATTTCAAAGGTGTTTAAACAGTTAGTATCAGCTCAAATAAAGATGGTATAGATAATACCAACATTCAAATTATAGAACATATTCAAAGGGAGATAACACTCCACTTATTGCACTTATTTTCCCAACCATTAGTTCCAGGAAGAGACAGTTATGTCCGGGAAGTGACAGTTATAGGTGTCAATAAATCACTTTTGCACTTCAACAAGATACAGTACAGCTCACGCGAAAACCTACACTTTACTCGATTCGCCAAGTTTGGTCGTATTGAGTGCTGCGCGAATCTACGCTGAGTCAGTGCTTGGACTCAGCGAAGCCTCGCGGCGAAAGTATGCCATTGCCGAGTCACACGTTGTGATCACACTCCTCGTTACTCTACGTAGAATCCAATTAACCATGAGTGCACACCTGTGGTGATTTATTATTGTGAAAAAAATCTGAATTTTCCGATAACTTTTAGGGGGAAGTTTTCCGACAGCGCGCATAAAAATGCCAATCGCCAGTAAAATGTACAAAAAATATGACGCCGAGTGCATCTTTTCTGTGCAAAGTTGACACAACTGATCAGGGGTGTAAAATTCCACTCGCCCGCTCGCATTGGCGAGTGCAAGCTGCCTGCGGTCGAGTAACATTTGGCGTCTGGTCGTCAGACAGGGCGAGTGACTTTTTGCACTATAAAAATTAGGTTAAACTATCTTTCAAACACGATGTTGCAATATTTGCAAGATTTCAAATCTGGATCATTTCCGACGCGTAATTTTGTTCCGTATTGTCGTTTGCAGGACCCATATTAACAGGTGTTTGTTTGTTACCACGCGTCATATAGACTTTGATTCAATTCACGCTAAAATCAATTGGAGTGTGATGCAATATATCGCTAACCAGTCAGACTGTTGTTTTTTATATCAACACCGTAAACATGGCGGGTAAACAAACAGACATCAGGTCACTGTTCGGAAAGTCTGCGCCAGCGACTGCAAATGGATTCGGCCCAAGTGTCGGCGAATCAGAACGGGTATGGCTGAACAACAAGCGTAGTTCCCAACCTCTATTAATTAGTTCTGGCGTCTATTATTGGTCCAATGGAGACAAAATACTGAAGAGAAGTTCAGCAGAATATTGTTGTTGTTGTTGTTAATTCTCAACGCTTATTTTTTTTTGCCCACTCCCCGACGAATGTCTGCGTGGAAGGGAATAAATCTTAATGACAGTTGCCTGTGACAGTGTACGTGGACAGGTTGTAGACCATAATATCTACTACAGTGTCTGTGAGTACACAAATGTACTTATTGTAGGTTACTGTAGTGGTGAAAATAATGTTCAGGTTATATGCTGCAGGACAAGTGGTAAATTAGTAAGGGCGAGTAGCTTTTTGCTTCCATTAGTCCTGCAGGGCGAGTGGATTTTTCCAAATTTTTACACCCCTGGTGATAAATACAATGAATAAATTTCAAAACAAATACGTATTTCAAACTTTTAATGCATTTAATTACAAGTTGTGTCGTTTCTGTTGTCCAAAAGTCATTTCTTCTTCTACCGACATAAATACTCATAATCCTTGGCCGTGTATGTACCTTTTAACAAGGCGGCACTAACAACGGGTTTATGACTCGGAATTCTTTACAATTTTTTTCTGACTAAAGAACCCATCAATGTATTAATAATAAACAGGAGAATAGTAAAAATTTGTTATAAATAACGAGTATTTAAAAATATAATTATAATTTCCAGTATAATAATTCTTAATTGAATTTTTATGTTCCTTTGCCGCGAAGCCGGTAATAGGAACCGCCATATAACTGTCATGACCCAGTATATATAATCCAGGCATTCAAATTTTACCACATCCGCTTTTCCAAAACAAAAGTAAAATTCTCTTCTGCTTAGATTTTTCTCTAAAGTTATTGAATAATCATGCATTAAAATGACTGCAGTTAGAAAAAGTTGCACCTTTTACCTGTGCAGTTTTGACTCGGCTAACTCAGAGTTTGTCTACGCGAAATATCGTGGCGTAATTACGCCGAGAGCTTTTCCTGTAGCTGATCCCCATGCCAAGTAGTTTTATCATCCAAACTCCGCGTAAGTACGCGATTTGTACATTCCTCACTCGGCGTGAAAGAGTAAAGTGTGGGTTTCGCGTGAGCTGTACTGTAGGTTTCCTACCCTTTCCTTAAGCTCATATCCCCCAAATGTGAAGCATCTTCAGACTCAACATTTTAAATTGATATACAATGTTTTAATGCAGGGTCTTCCACAGGCCATTTAAGAGTCTATTTCCCCTATCCCTTAAATCTAAAATCTTAATTTCCCCCAACTCCTTAATTAACCCCATATCTTTTTATCTCACTGCCCTATCACTTAAAAACACCAATAAACCTGCAAAATGCATTATACCTGTCTTGTAGGCTATACTTCGTAAAAATGCTTTCCTTTACGGTTGAAATATACTTCAAATTGTATCTAAATAAATAATGATTACTAAAAATGTTGGTCACCCAAAGAGTACCTCCCTCACACACCCACCACGTGACTTTCAAATTTAATTTCCCCTATCTCTTTAATAATTATTGTCTCTCACGGTTGTGGATTCAAATTTTACTGTGAGCTGAACTTGGACTTATGAAAAAGTGTTGATTTTTCTTAGGGATGGCGAGATGTCTAGTTATGGTACAAGGCTATCCACGTAAATTGATATAATTAAATAAATGAGAGACACTTCAGCATTGATTGTACAGTTTCAGAATCCAGATCAGCCATCACAGATTTCAATTTTGAATTTGGAGCTTGGACAGTTCTGAAGACCTCCAGGAAGTCCTCCCGGTAGAGGAAGATTTCAGCTGCCATTTGAAATAATCCATTGAAGCAGTTGTCTTTGTAATTACCCAGGGCTGTCCTCAATTTAGCTGGGCTATGCGTCTATCTGTTTTTCCTTAGTGCCCGGCTATCTGAATTTGATAGATATCCCTTTAGATCATGTCAGTTTTGTACTTGATTTTCTGTGCAAAACAAACGATGGACATGGTGCATTTTCTGTGAAACTCGACAACACTGTTGCTCCAGGTGATAATCGCTCCCTTAATTAATCGATTAGCTGCTCTTGCGTTCTTATTGGAATCGCGAAAACCGGTGATATATGTAAAAAGAAGGATATCGCTAAGTTTTGCAACGCTTTTTGGAAAAGATGCACATCTATATGCGTTCAATGAAATACACTGAATACCTCATCAGATCGCGTTAATAAACGAGTACTTCGAGTGTATTAACACGTTCACATTTTTCTCACAAAACAATCCAGGGCCGCGCATTGTTGATTTATGGTTGTCGTAAAAAAAATAAGCTCACATGGTGTCAATAAATATGTTAATTAATGAATATTTTCTGTATTTGATTGGTCAAAGGATCATATAACCTAGATATGTTTCGGCAAGGTGATGGTTGGAAGGTCGCGAACTTGATTGCCCACTACCCCGAGGCAAGAATAAGTCGAAACTTATTTGGGGATGTGTATTTCACACAATCTGGAGAGTGACACCGATAGAAGGGCTCTTTAAATACCAATAAGCAAAATCTATTAAGCACCGCACTTGGAATTTAAAGGACTGCGCTGATAGGGATTTTGAATTTCAAGCACCGTGGTGCTTAAAGGCGCTGGGGAGAACCCTGAATGTTACCTTTACAAAAATCGACATGAATTTAAAAAAAAAAGAGTCCGGAACATAACTTCAGAACTACTGATGGTACTGCAATGAAACTTCACACAATGATAGAGGGCAATGAAAGGAAGTCCAGAGTGCAAGAACTGTTAGTCTGTCATCATTCAAATTAAGAGTTATTACCCTTTGTAATTTTATACTTAGAATTTTTGTCCTGAGCATAACTTCTAAACTACTGAAGGGACAGCAATGAAACTTCACACAATGAGAGGAAGTGTAGAGATCTACAGTCAATCTTCTTTTAAATTAGTGTTATTGCACTTTGTAACTTTATACTTGTAGTCAGGGTTGGAAAATTCTTTGAAAGTGTTCTCGTCCTATAAAACTTACTCGTCCTTAACAAAATTTTACTCGTCCTTATATTTTGGTGATTTTCATAATGTTTATGAAGCTCGAAGTCTTAAATTTCATTTAAATGCTCCCTTTATTCGAATTCTGTTTTATGAACCCGGGACCTAGACAATTGAGCGATTTCTGTCAACACAAATATTTTTGTTCAAATATTAATGCGGCCAATATTTTATATGTATTTTTAAACAGTTAACATTATTTTAATTTGAAATATCTTAGTCTATTCACACAATAAAAGAAGTTCACACAATAAAAGAATATACGGGCGTGTTAAAAGCGTATTATTCACACTTTACACAAGGAACATACAGATACGGTCCCGGGTTATAAACGTTTTACATCCGGGAATTAAATAACGGCCAGTACGCATGTGCGGCATTGTTATTGTTCGGTTGTCAAATTCAATAGCTGTTAAGTTACAAACCGAACGATTTTATTGGATTTTGTTCCGATTCATTAGATTTATGGATGATTGAAATTCTACTTGCCCGGCAGGACGATTGAATGTAAATATTTACTAGTCCTGAACCAATAGTTACTCGCCATGGCGAGTGGACAAGTGGAATTTTCCACCCTGGTAATTCTTGTTCGAAGCGTAAGTCAAACTACTGATGGAACTGCAAATTGAAAACTGCTGGGTGGTACAAGGCCATATGATAAGTTGTGGATAGTTGTCATTTCTGGGAGCATCCATTGGTTCTACCGATTTTCTTGTTTATACAATGTTTGCAAAGACATTAAAATTGAAAGGTGTCGGTAACATCTCTAAATCCATATGTCCCAACTCGGAAGTCACAGTGAGCAAAACATTTTCAAATCAAGCTTGTTAATACGTATATATATATATGCTTACGATATAAGGTTAGTAGAAATATTTCGGGGCCTTTCTATTTGAAGAAAAAATAGATCGTGGGCCTGTCAAAATATACTTGGAGCACAGTGAGTTGAAGATTGGACATCTTTTGATATTCTCTTTTCCTCAGAAATTATCAGTATATCATAAACTATCAATTTATATTCAAATGTAATCCCCAGGGTAAAAAAAATGCTCCACTGCATCATGGTTATGTATAGTTATATAGAAAACACATCTCCTCAGTAAATGCTTCAGACATACACTCAAGTGATATGAAAACGCAACACGGGAATTTCCGCTATATATTGTATGTACAATATGCTGCTTTTAATCGAATGGTACATGGCTACGTAAGACCTTTCCTTTTGGAAAAAATACTAAAACAACAAATAATACAGCAAATAGTATTCCTGCAATGTTTCATTGTTCACAGAGTACGCGTTTGGCTCAATCATGTGAGCAAACTTAGGATGCAAAATTTTTCAAACTATTTACGTTAAATACGGTACTGAACTAGCTCAATTGTTCGAAGAGCAACTTTAACATTGATGAAGTTCTTGTTACAAAGTGTAGTGTGATTAAAACGTCTACAACATCACAGCTGTGTCCTTTAGTTAACTGCAACTTTTTTTTAAAAAAACATCTTGGGATTTCTTTGGAATATTATGTGCAATTAAGTGTGCAGTATATACAATATATAGCGGAAATTCCCGTGTTGCGTTTTCATATCACTTGAGTGTATTAAGGCCCTTGTTTCTTTTATTTCAATTTAATAAATCGTTTGAGCAACTGGAAATATACACAGCTAACAGCCAATATACCATTTATATTAGCGTTTTACAGGGTTCTCAATAGACTTTAAAAGTGAAGAGTCATATGACCCTTGACTCAAAAATCACAAGGGTCAAAATTGAAATGTCAGAAGTCAAATATCGAAGCGCCGTTTTATAAAACATCCTTTAATAACTTTAATTTAAGTGAATTCTGTAAATATTTTATTGCCATTGAAGAAAGGTGTGCAAGGATATGCATTTGAACTTAAAAAACTACTATTCCATTTTACAATAATGTGTCGTTATGTGAAAGATTCAAAGTTATGTAAGGATACATGTTTAATAAATTGGACATTTTGTTAATATTATAAGTTATTGGTGTTATTATATATTATAAGTTAATGTTGTTATTATAACACAAGCTTTCTTATTTTCTGCTTCTTGGGAGTCTGAGGGTCAGTGTATCCCCAACAGGCCGTTTCGTACACTGCGATGACATAAACGAAAATATACTTTGCGCCATTTGTGTATTGAACATACATAAATTTATAAATGTTGCGTGTGTACGCGTCTATTGAGAACCCTGTTTTACCTTCAACTAATCTAACTCAACTATTTAAAGGTGAGCGCTTTAGGTCGATTTGGACCTAGCATTATGCTCCAGTTCAATTTAGGTCTGGCCTCTTGTTATTATGAATACTTCAGGCCTGGCCTCTTGTTATTATAAATGCTTAAGGCCTATTTAGGCCTCTCTTGTTATTATGAACATACTGCTAAATGTGGATAATAGGGTTGTATATTATAATACTTCATTGTTTATGCTTTACTGCACTAAGACGATAAAACCATGTATACTCAACAAAAAAAGAAACTTCCGCAACTTTATCCATTCATGCAGACACAATGAAAATATATTTGGTTTGGTCTTATATGTTAATACCTTTGTTAAAAGGCCAGCACTGTCATGAAAACAATTTTCCTTGAATCAAACTTGTACGCACAGTTATTCCCCTTGTTTTGGTTTAAACAGCATTTCCGGGTCTCTTGGTTTAAACTTTGATTTAACACAGCTTTGTTCTATTGAAATAAACAGAAGATAACCCCAGCACCAAAAAGACAGAGAAAGTTAGCTGACATGTTCACTCACTTTTGCGCCATACAGCTTTCAAGAATGAATATTTTCAGATTACCTCCCTTTATAATACGAATATAGTGATTTCGCAATTTGAATAAAACATGTTTTAGCAGAAAAACACTTAACTCTGGTTTTTGATGATTATTAATAATGATCAGAATGATTGAGTGATTTATAAGTATAAAATGATGAAATTGTATCTAGATTGGTGTACAAAGTGTAACAAAGTCAACCCTATGCAAATCACAGCTTAAAATGCGGAAGTTTCTTTTTTTGTTCAGTATATTTTCATGCGTTTTGTGTATAATAAAATGAAGGTTTGTTGGTTTAACGTGAATATTGTATTTATTTCTTATCACTATTTGAGAAAACTATTTTCATTCGTGCTAAGCACTCCAGAAAATATAAGTCCGCTCATTTCGCTGTTTAAATACATCCGATATTCAATTAAAACCAACGCATATCCTCTATATATTTTAGTTTGAGAAGGTGCCGGTTCTACTAATAAATTATACAAGTGAGGCCAGGGAAGAAAGCCTTTCAACCACTTACTTAAAATACCTTAAAGCAGAATGAATAAGTTCAAGACTTTGGGTATGTATTGGGCATTATAACTAAAAGAAAATGTTCTGCCAAATAAAATTGTTTTGCAAAGTTTAGTTAAATTTTCATTTGGAATCAAAATGATAATATGTCTCCCTTTTAATTGTTTTTAATAGAAAAAGTGGATTTGATGCAGAAAATTGTATTGGACAAAAAAAAGTACTAAAAAAGAACTAGTTTCATGTTATTTAGAAGTGTTGTGTTGTTTACATTGAGATCGGATTAGGAACTTTACATTTTAGAAAAATTACTCTGAATTGTACTCGTACTGAAATTTTTAATTTTGCATCGGTAAAACAGTCTATAATGTTTGCAACTATTGTTTAAGCGTTATGCAAGAGTGGAGCAGTTTTAATCACAATTTGCAAACGTTGAAAGACTTAATTACTGTTGCAAAAGTCAAAATAACGGTACTGATTAACTCGTTTCTAACGCATTTTTGCTTTCAATAGTTTTTCTAATTGACGTAACTTTTTACATTTAACGTCACATGACATAGTTTTCAATAGGTTATGTACTAGTAATAGTCGCAACTTTTTTAACGTTGATGAGTTGGTTTGCAGGAATTTAACCAAGTGCGTTAGAAATAGTTAACAAGCCTTTCGTACGTTTTATAATATGCCTGTTCTATCTTCCGAATATTTCAAGAAAAAAAAACACCTTCTGTATGCGAGCTACTTCAAGGGCTGCAGCTACTACCAGTATTTTGTGACTACAAGTTTACTAGTGATACAAACAGGATTTATATTACAGGTGAAATTGACAGATGCCTCAAGAAAGTTCAGGAAGGAGTGGAGACTTTCGAAGATATATGGAATAAGGTAACTGTTAATTTATTTTTTCAGCTCCAGATTAGCAATTTTTTGGGGTATTTCAGCTTAAGTAGAGTTTACGAAATTGGCATTGAAAATATAAATCAGGAGCGAAAATCAGCATCGAAAATTTACAATTCCAGTATAATAAAGGTTTGTTTTCGAGGAAAAAGCAACACTAATTTTAACATCTACTCTTTAAAAAAATCAAAATCAGTATTGCAGATTTATTAAGTGGGTAAAATACTCTTTGAAATGAAAGTTTATCTGGAGCTCTGGACTGTTTACTATCGATTCTTACTGATGACGGGACATATACAATACTGGTTCTACCCAGGAATAAATGGATGTCGTATATGTCCTATAGTGCTAAAATGACGTAAAACACCATTCAAACAAACAAACTGGACTGTTTATAGCTTTCTGGCAGCCTTGATGATGACTGTCCATAACTGTATATCAGGCTAAGAGGTGCCATTACTGAATACTATCTGACTGAAATGTAAGATTAATAGATGCTATTACTCCTTTGCTTCCTTGACAGCTTTAAGTAGGAACATTTCTGGGAAAGGCTGTTACTGTACAGATATTGAAAATCAATGATTAATACCAGAATAATCAATGAAGACAGATTTATGTTTGCTCTCATTTTTTATGAGCAGCCTCTGTGAGAAGGAATAGCTTCCTTGGTGATTCAGTGGGCGGGCTCGACTCATTTTTTGTGCTGAATGTTCAAAAAGACCAACGGCAATCTGGAAATATTTGTCAAGTATTAAAATTTCACCTCGATTTACGATTTATTTTTCCAGTATCATTTTGACCAATCCTGTATGCATATATTTTAAATAAAGGTAGCAAGAGTTGATCATTCGCTTTGTTATTTTACTAAATATTTAGGTATATGTTATTAGTGCAGTATTATCAAAATACAGTAAAATGCAAAATCAATTTGCTTTGAACTGTTCAAATACTTGTTAATTATGTAAGTTTAGTCATATTGCTGTATATCTTTTTAAGTAGAGAAAGAATTTAATGAAGCATATTTTAGTAGGAAAATATCAAGGGTAGAAGAGAAATATAAAAGTTGTAATAAAAACCAAATTCTGTTGAGAAAAAAAAATGGTACTGGTATGTCTATAAAAGAAGAGTAATCCAAATATATAAAAATGTTTTTTTACCTTTGCCATTATATATACGTATGAAATACCATGTTTATATGTACCAACACCGGATGCGCCTACGTAAAGCTTGCATAACAGTCTGTGTAGTTTAACATATTGCAGGTTCACAATGCGGCGAACTCCAATCAAAAGGAGAAGTATGAAGCGGATCTCAAGAAGGAGATTAAGAAGTTGCAGCGCCAGCGTGATCAGATTAAAACGTGGTTGGCAAGCAGCGAAATCAAAGACAAGAGGTCCTTGGTTGACAACCGCAAGTTGATAGAAACTGTAAGCAGTTTTAAGCTTAGATTATTTCAAAAATATGCAGTATCGCAGGTAAAGTTCCATGTCCCAGTTTGTGTTTTAAACTTATTTTACAACGATTGTAACTAAAGCTCTCTGAGCTTACTTTAATCACCCTCGGTGTCTTCCTGGGTAGAACCTCACTCACCTGTAGTTAGCAAATGCAGATAATGTCTTGCTCAGGGACACAACACATACGGTCATGATGGGGATCAAACCCAGGACCTTTCGATCCTGGGTCATAATTTATTGGAGCCAGTCGGTCAAGGTCATAACACTGCTTAAGCAACCCTCATAAACTTTGTATAAATAATTTATTAAGAATGGGCAAAAACCTGTTGATTTAAGGAGTCAATATATCAAAGCTCACAATTAACTCGACATAAAAATGGTTAAATTTACCTCCCCAAAACAAAAACAATCCTAATTATTTCTAGTAAAACACAAACTTAATTTATAGTTTTTTGCCACTTTCGACAAATTACATTTGACAGCTTATTGGCAACCAGCCTCTCAGAAATTGGATTTTGCTCCCCATAAATGTCTTAAACATTGTAACGAGGCGTGATGTTTTAAACATTGTTACGAGACGTGATGATAGGAGCTTCATTATTGTGTTACTTGTCATCATTTAGCAAATGGAAAGATTCAAGGTGGTGGAGAGAGAAACAAAAACGAAGGCTTACTCAAAAGAAGGTTTGGGGGCAGCATCGAAGCTTGATCCTGCGGCCAAAGAGAAAAACGAAATAACAGTGTGGATATCTGTAAGTAGTGTCGTGGATATAACAACATAAAACTGAACATTAAGGTTTTGTCATTAAGGTTTATGTCCCCTCGTGTATAATCCCTTTTAAATTGCATTTAAAAAAGATAACCAATGTTTACATTTTTATTATGCTGCCCGAAAATTTCAAGGGAAGCATATAGTTGCCATCATCTCCATCCATATGTCCGTCCATCCCGCTTTCTTGTCCTCTCGACGACTCCTACGTTTTTCATTCAGTTTTCATGAAACTTCACAGGAAGTATCTATGATGTCTGGTAGCACATTTTGTTAGGACATTCTGGTTGAAAGGTTTTTATCTGTCCGCTCAACTACATTTTTAGCTCTGTCCGTCTGTCCGTAAACTTTTTTTTGTAGCGACTACTCCTCTGAAACTGGATTTTCATGAAACTTTACAGAAATGTTGCCCATGAAGTCTAGTTGATCCTAGCAAAAATTCATGTTGATGTGAAATCCAAGATGGCCGCCAAAGCTAAAAAATTTTTTTTAAAAAAACAAGTTTGTAGCGACGACTACTTGAAAACTATAAGAGATATTGATATGGGACTTTTCTAAAATAATCAGCATGACATGACATTCCTTTTAGAAAATCGTTTTGATTCAACATTAAACATGGCTGCCAGTGGCCATCTTTGTTTACATAAGAGTTTTATAGTAAAAACTTGTAGCGACTACTTCTCTGAAACTACTTGACGGATTTTCATGAAATTTCACAGGAATATTGCTCTTGATGTCTAGTTGATCCTAGCAAAATTTCAGTTCGGCTGGAAATTCAATATGGCCGCTGGGGTTAAAAATAGATTTTTAAAATACAAGTTTGTAGCAACTACTTCTTGAAAACTGTAAGTGATATTGGTAAGGGACTTTTTCTAAAACGATCAGCATGACATGATGTTGATCCTTGTCGAAAATCATTTTGATTTGACATTAAACATGCCTGGCAGCGTCCATCTTTTTAACATAAGAGTTGTATAGTAAATACTTGTAGCGACTACTCCTCTGAAACTACTTGAAGGATTTTCATGAAACTTCACAGGAATGCTGATCTAGCTTTCAGAACCTGCCAGTAGAGCTTCAAGGTCATTGACCTCTTGTTCATTTAATTCCACGAAACTTACTGGAAGTATCTGCATAAATTCTAATAATATATATTATCAGGAACATTCCAGTTGAATGATTTTTGTGAATATGGAATAAACTGTTCCACAAATACATACAAATATTAATACTCATGATTTTTATAAAGTTATGAGTATTTGTAGCAAGTTGATGAGTAATGATTTTTAAAAAGTGATAGTTTTTGTAAAAAAAGTATGTGTAAAATACTCAAAAAGTCAGCTTATCTACAGCTCTGAAAACCGGAATTATTTATTACCTTAAATCACCATGTGAATAATATTAATGAGTTCAGCATAAAATCCTAGCCAAGGCATCGAGTTTTCCCAACCAAACTATTTCCTAAACAGTAATTAATCAATTCTTTTAGGTGACCAAGTTAAAGCATTATGTACATTGAACACATGCTGCCATCATGGTGTTACTCCATAGCCGTAGGAACCAGGGCCCCCAGGAAACAGGAATCTCGATGTTTAAATTTATAGAGTACAAATATCTATCAAGATATCCTTATAAAATTTGTCCCATGTATCTATTGTTGCGTTGCCTTTTCGAAGAAAAATGCGCTACATAGCAGTACAGGGATCACTTTGTCATCAGTCCATCCGAACGTCATGAAAACTTAACGTTGGCTATAACTTTATTATTTCTTGATATTTCTTTCATCAAACTTTCAATATATACTCATCATGACATAGACATGACCATACTAAAACATAAAGGTAAAGGTCACACTGAAGGTCATTTTATGAGTAAAATACTCTTTTTTTTTTTCATCACGAAAACTTAACGTTGGCTATAACTTTGTCATTTCTTGATATTTCTTCATCAAACTCAATATATACTCATCATGACAACATCGACATGACCATGCTAAAATATATAGGTGACGGTCACACTGAAGGTCATTATATGAGTTAAATACTCCTTTTTTTCTTCTTAGGCAAATTTGTCGAGTCATTTATCTGGGTACAAAAAACTTGTTACTGACAAAACGCTGACAGGTGAAACACACATGTTCCGCGAAACACCAATCTAGTTTTAGATAAGTTCTTCGTTTATATCCCTAGGCAAGCTATTGTAAATCGCAAAAGTGCCAATGTCCTTAGTTTGTAATCAATCCTTTACATTTTCCAGCATTGTATAGGAAGTCTCAAAATACAAACAGACCAACTAGAGAGTGAGGTAGAACAACTTTCTACTGGCAATAAGAAGAAACGATTAGATAAAGATGTAAGTCCACATTTATCAAGTATACCATTTTCTGTGCATGTATTTGTATAATTCCTACTTAATTAATTTCACTGCTTTTCATTAAATCGCATCACTTGTTCAGTATTTGTTCCATGAATACAGGCCTTTTTTAGTAGTATTTGAGTCTGTTAAATGCAAATACAGCTTCTTTGTCTTTGTGTATTTATAAAACGTAAAGAAATTCTCATTTTACCGTATTTCTCCTAATAAGAGCACCTCCATGTTTTCCAAAAAAATAATAATATAAAAACGTCGTTAAAAGAGCAAGTTATTTTGTGTTTATTTCCAAGATCGATTGTAGTGTTATGTACATGTTAGAAATTATCCACTTCCCTATAAATCTGGTGACCGATCAAATTCATGATTTGAAAGAAGTAAAATCGGAATTATGCTATTGATCTTGGAGACATTTTATAAAAAAATAAAAAAATAAATAAAAAACTTGTACTTTTAAAGGCGTTAAGTATATAGAGGATATTTGTTGATTTGGAGTAATAAAGCACTCGTGAAAATATGTTTTCTCACTTCGAGATGAAAATAAATCCTATATTCACGACAAAGCAACAAATATTCTATTTATTATATACTTTTTATCATGCAACACTACCAAACTGTTTCAGAAAGAAAATACGTTTCGTTCCGACAGTTCCCCTTTAATGTATTCGCGAATAAATATAGTAACGCCAGCGCGTGAGGCGATTTACATATATTTGGTGCGCATAGAATATAGTTCTAACCTTTGACACGAATTATGATTGTTATAAGCAAATGTAGAAAAAAGTTGTTTAGTTTTTTTCCGGCTGTGAGAATATAAGTTTTATATTCTCACTGTGTGAGAATATAAGTTTTATATTCTCACTGTAAAAATATAAACAATGAGAATATAAGGTTTATTCTAACCATACAATCCACTATTTCTCTGGGAAGTATATAATAAATATAAACTAAAAACAAACAATTAGGGAAAGATCTTCAAATTTCAATACATTTTTGATTTTTTATATCCATAAATTCTCTCTAAAATAAAATCAATAAAATAAAGAAAATTCATTTTATTAGAGCGCCTCTTTTATTTTGAATAGCGTCCAGGCGCTCCTATTAGGGAAAATACGGTATTACATCTGTCATGTATATGTACTCAACAGTAAATAAATCGGCCACCCGCGGTAATGGTTGTGAAACAATTTCTCTCAGTGGCTCATTGACCTCAGTTCATGACATTTATTTTTGTATAATGTTTGTTCTTGTCATTTGATAGAGAATGGACAGATTTGAACATTTAAAGTCTATACAAGAGCGGCATTCATTTCACATACAGAAGTTGGAAACAATCATGAGAATGGTGGATAACGATGCTCTACCATTAGAACAAGTAATTACATAATGTTACAATATTTAAGTGTAGAAATATTAAAATATATTTATATCCAGTTCATTGAAAGAATAAAAAAAGAAGAAAAAAATAACAGGGACCTTGAGACTTTGCATGGTCTCAGGGCTTAAGTTATGTGTAAGTTAAGTTCTTTCATGTTTCATTTGTTTTGTATGACTAGCGCACTCATCTTAATATTCACCAAAGTTGAATAAATAATGTTTTAACAACTCTTCAATGCAGTAGAGGTTATTTATAGCCACTCCAGAGGAAGGGGAAGGATACATAGGTATTCAGGCCCTACTTACATTCAGCAGTTATGTGCCTTTATTATTATACCCCGGCTTCACAAAGTGAAGTTTGGGCTATATAGGAATCGCGCTGTCTGTAATGTCCCGTTTAGTCTCCAATGAAAGATTTGAAGGGATTTCCATGAAACTTCACACAAACGTTAACCACAATGAAAAGGTTTTTTGTGCGCTATAATCGGGTTCATACCTCAAAGTTCAAGGTCACACTTAAAGGTCAAAGGTCAAATTTCGTCCATTTGTCCATTCGTCCTACTTTCTGAACCAATCATGTCTCAGCCTTAACTTTAAAAGAACTAAAAGGATTTCCATGAAACTTCACACAAATGTTAATAACACATTTTTCTCAAACAGTTTTGAATTGATTGTTCTCAAACTTCATGTACACGTAACAGCTGATGACCTTATGTTCCTCTACATCACACATTGTTGATTGCCTAACTTATTACAGAATTATGGCCCTTTGTTTGATGAATTTTTCACTCTAAAATTGTACAAGGTTGCAGCCCAAACGGTCATCTTTTCTACACATTTTTCTAAGACATTCCAAGAAAATGTAGCTACTGTTTATTCACTCTATATTGAACTTCATGTGGTTTTCACTTCAAAAAAAGTTCATAGATTGTTATTACACTTGACATACAATTCACATGTGATGATGTCATGTATCTCTGCATCAAAGTTTTTTGATTCTGCAATTTTTTACAGAATTATCAATCTTTGTTTTACTTATTTTTTCACATTAAAAAAGTAACTAATATTTTAGACAATTACTACTCTTGATTTTGTCCATTCTCATCTGCTATATCAAAAAAGCTGGGGTATTCATCACCTTCCATGATAGTTATAGTTTGATTTTGACAACTATTCTTTTGCAACAACTATTGTCCTTCATTTTCACAAATTGTAAATTACAATACAAAGTAGTATGTTTTTCTCTATATAAACTATAGTGTATTAAAGCAGTATTGAGGCAACACAGTGTTTCCACGGAATTCTTCTTTTACACTTGAGTTTACCCTTGAGCAAAACATAGGTTAAAGTTAATGTTATGTTAGACTATGGTTTTCATACAAATTCAAGATAAAAAAGATTCCCAGTTTTGACCTTTGATGTCTGGGTATGGCCTTGACCTTGGCGACAGGAACCTGAGTTGAACGTGACATGTGGTCATAATGCATTACGCATGTATGCAAAAGGGAATCCAAATTTGCTGCCTGGTTTAAGAAATACTATGAAGACGCAAAGATTCGAGACTTTGACCTTTGATGATGTCTTGATGTGATAAGCGTTCATACAAAAGGAAATCCAAATATACGCACAGGAGATACGGCAAAAACAGCAAGATAGGTCATTTTTGAAATTCAGAGCCCAATTGTGACCATGACCTTAATGAAATAAACCTGGTATATAATTTGAATGTGGCACTTCATCTTGATGTGATAAGAATATATGCAAAAGGAGGTCCAAATCACCCTACTGGTTTTGAGTTGTAACTGAGACATGAGAGACCAGACAGTCCAGTCATTATATATCCCACCGGTTCTTAGACACGGGGACATAAAAAAAAAAGCATGGCCATTCATATAAAAAGCTTTACCTAAAAATGACTGTGAAACACACTGAAAAGAACTAAATCCTATTGTTGAAGAATGAGTATTCTTAACAATTATTAAACTACATTAGGATATAACTGAGCTAGTTTAAAAGTTTTCTCCTGGGGTGTTACCAGACCCCCTGGACTTGAGTGTCTTTGAAATTGGCAATAAAAGACATTGAGGGTAAAAAAACACTGTAAACACCTGTCAGATTAATAGAGCATCTTGTAAACCTGATAAGAAGTAAATACTGCTAGCTTTCCAAGTGATTTTTCATCATGAAAGTTTATCATCAATTCAGTTTTGTTACATACGTTATATATGCCTTTTATGTTCTTGTTTTTTTAGATCAAAGGCATTAAAGATGACATTGAATATTATGTCGATTCAAATCAAGAACCAGATTTCGAAGAAAATGAATTTGTTTACGATGAATTAGATTTGGACGATTTAGGTATGTTGTACAAATAATTATTCTGAGAAAAGTTCAGATGATATAACTTGCATTATAATTCTTAATAACACAGTTGATATAAATCTGCAGGTCATGCAGGCCCTTTTAACTATTGATGCACCGTAAAACACCCAGTTCAATTAACTGTTTATAGTTGTATACAGATTTGTATGGGGGAAAAAAGTCCAACTATCCTCATTAATCCCATGTCCAATTCTCTCAGAGCAATGTGTCAAATTAATTTGTATATTAATGACAATTTAAGGTTTTGCGATTTTTAGGGCTGTTCCATTTAAACATACATGGGACCCCAGGAAGGCAATTTAATAAACATTTATGGGTGAGCCCTATTTTGCGAAATTTGGTTCTTTTCTTTAAAACTCAATTTTGCATCCATGGGTATGAGTTAAATTTCAAGTGCTTTCCTTGGGTCTTTTGTATGTTTTAATGGAATAGAGCTGTAGATTAATGGATTATTGATCATTTGTCCAGTGATGAAGGAATATGACATACTTTAAATACGCTGTGTTTGAAGGGTGAAGAGAATGTATGTATGGGGTTTAACGTCACTTGTAAGTCTTTCAGTCATATTGCCACTGTCTACCTTATAGTGCTGCCACCTGGACTACCACGCCATAGATAAAATATGTTATCCTGCCACCCAGTTACATGACACAGTCGACCAGTTTACCATTTATTTGCTCAACATCAACCAAGGGCACTACTTGTGACATTTTCATGACTAGACCCGGTAGTGAACACACGACTGCGATATTTTATCATGTTCATTTCCTCTTCAGATGCTGCTATTATGGCATCTTCACCGTCAAATGATGAAGATCGGTTTTCGGATAAATTATCAACGACACCAACGTCGACAAACTCAAGTTCGCCATCACCTAGTCCAGGATTTAATTTAAATCATTCCAGGGTATGCATATTTGTGTGTCATAACAAAAGCTAACATTTGCATTTGTTTTCTTCATACGTAATTTCTAAATGGTGTCTCTTAATTAAGTGACAAACCAGTTTCTTTAATTTCACAGAAATTGATTTGAAAGCAAGAATTGTTATGCAGTTTTAATGAAGTCTATACCCAATAGAAGTTTAATAAGTGATTTAAAAAACACCTTAAAACAGATTTTCTGAATGGGAAAATGACTCGAGGAAAAAAAACTAATTATTCAATTTAATTCAATTGTATCCTTATTTAAAGCACAATTTATGAAATAGTTTTATTAATTATTGATGTGATTTACTTTCATAGAAAACATTACTATGCAAATGAAATTAGTTCCTTGTTTTCTCAAAATTATGCGGAAGGATGCATGACTGTGTGTTAAACAGACCTGATTGCCATGTGTCCCTTTAAACATTAAAAAAAAGGCACCTTAACTTATAACATGAGAATTTGTGGCGGTGCCAAATTACGTATGAAAAGACCATAACAATGAATGTTACCTTTAATGGACAATTAAAAAGGACAATATTGATATGAAGCCTTTATAAATGCCTTTCCCTGCCATATATATATGTGCCATACTACACTCAAGTGATATGAAAACGCAACACGGGAATTTCCGCTATATATTGTATATACTGCACACTTAATTGCATATAATATTCCAAAGAAATCCCAAGATGTTTTTTAAAAAGAAAGTTGCAGTTAACTAGAGAAAGGACACAACTGTGATGTTGTAGACGTTTTAATCACACTACACTTTGTAACAAGAACTTCATAAATGTTGAAGTAGCTCTTTGAAAAATTGAGCTAGTTCAGTACTGTATTTAACGTAAATAGTTTGCAAAATATTGCATCCTAAGTTTGCTCACATGATTGAGCCAAACGCGTGAGCCAAACGCGTAGTGTTTGAATAATGAAACATTGAAGGAATACTATTTGCTGTATTATTTGTTGTTTTAGTATTTTTTCCAAAAGGAAAGGTCTTACGTAGCCATGTACCATTCGATTAAAAGCAGCATATTGTACATACAATATAAAGCGGAAATTCCCATGTTGCGTTTTCATATCACTTGAGTGTATTACCTCAACTTTGTATCAATTTACAGGATGAAGAAAGAAAAAAGCATAAGTCAACAGAAGACACTGTAAGTGTAGTTTTACTGCTTTAAAAAATACAAAAATGTAAACTGTATGTTTAAGGTTTAAAGATTCCATGTAAATATCAGAATTGTATGTTGTGCCTTTAAAGCCACAAATGCCAAATGATTTGTATTTTACACTGCTTTACACTTTCATTATCAGGTATACGTGTAAATAACGTGCATTGATTAGGCCCTCTGTTTATAAATGTCCAAATTTGCCTGGCAAAATATGTGTATTTTGTGTTAGTCAGTTTGAACGCCATTTAAATTGAATTCTGAATAAAGAACTTAATCCATCAGTGCATATTTAGCTATAGGTATATCTATCATACTTCTGTTATGTATTAAGTACTTGTTTAATAAAACAAATTTGATTCAGTGGCTTCGAAATTTGGTTGTTTAGTGATTCGTAAAAAAATAAAGTTGTTTGTTTGTATGGTGTTTTACGTCATTTTCAACACACGTAAGGTTATATATGACGGTCGATTTTTTGTGGTGGAGGCAGACCACACCCTTTTCCTGGGTAGAACCAGTACTGTACGCCGCCTGCCATCCGTAAGAATCGACACTTCCTCACAAGTCGAGCTCCCACTGAGATTCGAACCTGCAGTGGTGAAAGGCGAAGGTTTACAACGTTAACGTCATTAACACGGAGATGCCCTTTGTTCAACTATTTGATAATGGTGTTGGGATACTTATTTAAAACTCATAAGAAGCATGTTTATAATCGGTTTTAATATCAACTTTGTATTATATAATCATTATTTAATATGATTCATATGAAATGTGGGAATGTGTTCATCAAACTTTGTATCATTAAATCATTATTTAATATAATAATCTTACGTGGGAATGACACATATTATATATTCTGTGATGAATTATAGAAATTTCCCAGTTTGAGAAAATCTATAACAAATCCCTTCCTCTACTGTGCTATCTCGCCTAGTGTGCAAGATAGCACAGTAGCCAAATGTTATGATCTAAACGATAGAGGTCACGATATTAAGTCACGAATTGACGTCATGATATTACTCCGCGCTGTCGCCAAAGTAGTGACAGAAGAAGGAATACTTGTGTCAAAAGACGATAGGAAAGAAATCCATCACAGAATATATATTATATAGTTTAATTAACATTTTTGTCGTGATACGGAAAATAATTCACTCTTGAGAAATATTCTTGCGATATAGAAACTCAAGAGAAAACGCACTCGTTTCTATATCGCAAGAATCTTTCTCACTCGGGAATTATTTCCCGTATCACTTCAGCAGTGTTAAACTCTGTTTATTTAATATGATAATCATACGTGGGAATGACACACTTATATTGACACACTTATATTTTCATATATTGTTTCAGAAAAACAAAACTAACAATGCCTCATCAACTTCATCCTCGTCCAGTAATTCGTCCTCGAGTATAAAAATACCAAACACTCCTACAAAAATGTAAGTACACAACTGATTTACATGTGTGACATCTTGTTTGATTCAAGTTGTTCTGTGTACTTGCACAGTATGAGAGAAATTTGTGTCACCTCTTTTGAGAGAATTATATGCCAACATATAAACAGAGCTCTAGATGAGCAATTTTGGGGTATTTTAGCATTAATATTTGGGAAAACGGGATTGAACAAATAAATGAAGGAAATCAGCATTGAAAACTCATTTCGGTACAAAAATGATGTATTGCAAGTAAAAAACCGTGACAAGTCTTTAAACTTTTAAAAATCAGCTGATTTATTAGTGAGCGAAATTCTCTTGGAAAAGGAAGTTTAACAGGAGAACAGCATACAGGTCACAGTCAAGGTCTAATTCTGGGTCAATTGAAATGTGTTGTGTCACAAAATCTTAACATTTAGATTCTTCAACTTTTAGTATATACCCATGACAATAGTCATGTGACCACACCAATATATACAGTTTACAGTCACAAAGTGATACTTTGGCTCAAAAAGACATTGTTTGGTCACGAAAACAACATTCTAATTTTTAGCTCTACTGATCAGAGATCAGCAGAGCTTATGCCGTGGTGCGGCGTCCGCCGTCTGTCTGTCCGTCCGTAAACTTTTATTTGTAGCGACTACTCCTCTGAAACTACTGGATGGATATTCATGAAACTTTACAGAAATGTTGCCCATGAAGTCTAGTTGATCCTAGCAAAAATTCATGTTGATGTGAAATCCAAGATGGCCACCAAATCTAAAAATAGGTTTTTAAAAAACAAGTTTGTAGCGACTACTTCTTGAAAACTCTAAGGGATATTGATATGGGACTTTTTCTAAAATGATCAGCATGACATGATGTTGGTCCTTGTCGAAAATCGTTTTGATTCGACGTTAAACATGGCTGCCAGCGGCCATCTTTGTTTACATAGAGTTATATAATGAAAACTTGTAGCGACTACTCCTCTGAAACTACTGGACAGATTTTCATGAAACTTCATAGGAATGTTGCTCTTGATGTCTAATTGATCCTAGCAAAATTTCAGATTGGCCGGAAATTCAAGATGGCCGCCATGGCTAAAAATAGATTTTTAAAAAATAAGTTTGTAGCGACTACTTCTTGAAAACTATAAGAGATATTGATATGAGACTTTTTCTAAAATAATCAGCATGACATGATGGTTATCCGAGTCTAGCATTATTTTGATTCGACTTTAAACATGGCTGCCAGTTTGTTTACATAGAGTTATATAATGAAAACTTGTAGCGACTACTCCTCTGAAATTACGTGACGGATTTTAATGAAACTTCACACGAATGTTGCTCTTGCTAATTGATCTTAACAAAATTTCAGGACGCCCGGAAATTCAAGATGGCCACCACGGCTAAAAATAGATTTTCAAAAAACAAGTTTGTAGTGACTACTTCCTGAAATCAAGATCAATCAGTAGAGCTTCAAGGTCATTGACCTCTTGTTTTGTATCGCCTGCATAGCATGGCAGACACTTAGGGATCACTTTGTCAGTCGTCTCGTCTCCATCGTCCATCACACTTGAACCTGCAACCTAACCTTGGCCATAACTTGAAAATTATTTGTCCAATAACTCCTAACTTTCATTTCAGCAGAGTTATGCCCCTTTTCTTAAACTTTAACCTGCAACCTAACCTAGCTTATAACTTGGCAAAATATTGTCCTATGGTCATTTAAAGTTATACAGTTCTTATCAACTATCCAATGCAGAGTTATGCCCCTTTTCATAAACTCATACACTTCAAACAAAAAAAGCTCCATAATTCATGAAGAGTTGCACCCCATGTCTTCATACTTTACAGCATGGCAGGGACCCATCATGGAACACCCATCTACTTCTGATTTTAACACTTGCTATATAACCTGGTGTCTTCACCATACTTTGCATATCTACACTTAATGGTCATATGTCATTCATTCTGGAACAAGCCCTGGAAAGCAACACATGAATGGATGTTGTTTAACAGCTCATCAACACATTGAAGTTCATTAAAGCCACCCAGAGAAAGAGGGGAAAGCACACACAGGAATCCGGGAACCTGCAGGGCGCTTACTAAAAGATTCCGATAGTTCCTTAACATGCTCAGAGTATAGACTGCGATACATGGGATCGCCTGGTTTACGTCTCCATCCGACGGATGATGCCAAGGGAAAGTGTCTTGCTCAAGAACACATTGACGGAAACACAGTGGTTCCAGTGAGTCTGGAGTCCAAGTCTACCGTGTTGTCTGTCTTGAATACCAGTTTTGCCCTATCTGTGACAGTTTGTTCAAAATCTTCAGCCACTATTTTCTGTAATTTGAAGAGGAAAAAAATATATATGTAAACACAGCACGTTTTATTTTTGTCTTCAGCAGTCAGCCTACTGTAATTTCTGTAGAAAACAACGGTAACCACTTGCCAAATGCAACCCCTCCTCCAGGTCATGGCTGGTTTGATGGGGGCCAAAGTAGTAATTCAGGTATGTGACACTAAATAACCCAGTATACCACCTGGTGGCGGGACTGCTTCTCTAACACATGCTAATGTATTTCTTAGAATACAAATGTATTTCTTAGGCTGACACTCTGTGAAATTATGAACGTTTGGCCATAATTTTCTGCTTTAGCTCTAAAAGGGTGTGATTATACACATTTGGTAGCAGTAGTAGTAGGGTTGGGCCACAGGTTGGAAAATTCATAATTTGATTGATATTGTTTAACTGCAGTTCGGGGAAGCATGATGTAAAAACACACCAATATTTAGCTTCATCGGGATTATTTTCTTGTGTGTGAGAACTGGCGCCATATTTATATGATGAAAGACAATGCATGGCTAAATAGATATCCAAATCTGTCTTTGTTGTGAGAGGTCACGCTTCATTTTTTTTATGTTTGAGAAAATCGAGCATTTGATCAGCTCTTGTAAATATGTATACAATGTCTGCCTCAAAAAAGATTTTTGCATTGCTGGCCATTATTGTCATTTTAAATATATTTGAATTGAAAATAATGACTTTAAAATGAAAAAATGAAATTCAAAACATAAACTTGATGGAGTTTACAGAAGAATTTGACTAAAGATATAAAAAAAAAAGTTAAAATAATTTGCTTTAACCAAAGTAAAAGTTGATTCTGTACATGTATTTTCGAAGGATTGTGTCACCTTATTACTTGGAATTGCATAACATTGAGAGAAAAAAAAGTATTCAGACATGGACATGCGAGAAATTTAAAGGGGCACACAGTATTATTGCTATATTTTCACCCATTATTCTTCGGGAAATAAAGAATCATTTCATGCTGTTATGCCTACAGAGGTTCTAGAAGATGTTTGTTTTCTTTCAAAGTAACGGATTTCCTATAGAATAACTCCGATTTCATAAACGTATTGAACAGACCTCAAGATTTCCGTGTCTCTTTAATATGAAACCTACAGCATATAACATTACATCTTCATCTAGTCAATGATACATAATAAATAGAGGATCTCACATGAGTCGATTTCCATAATCCGGTATTTAAACAGTTAGGAAATCGACGAGACAATTCCGATGAACGATGATTCCGCCTTCATTTGCATATTTATTTTAACAGTCTAATATGGTAAATATATCATGGCTTTAATACATTCCCACACTGCAAATAAAGTGATATATATATATAAAACACTACGATACTCTACACTACTAAGGATCTGACAACACTTCGAATTGCATTGGAGGTCACGTCAATTGACCTTAAGATTAGCCAATCAGATTTCAGTCTGCAAAATCGCTCAGTATAGACTGCTTCACTGCGCATGTCGCGTTTCAGTCAAACGATGTGGAGCAGTCTACGCTCGGTATTGAAAGAGACAAAGTAACGTTTTGCTTATAAAACTCAAAAAATGCTTTGACAAACATAACACATAAACCATTATTGATCATTTGCTGAATAACACCAAGACTGAATTCACTAGCGGTACAAAAAAGGAATTACTGCTTCGTAGGGTTGAACTGGTAACCAACACTATAATTACACTCGCGGGTAATAATAATAGAACATCGCATTAGTCTGCCTCGCTACCAACTGCGCTAAGTGGGCCAGATGTATTAATACGAACTATATAGAAAACTTATGTTGCAATAATCTCGGTAGAATATATATTTTCAGATACAAATATAATGTTCCGAATGTTGTAAAAAACATGACTGTTCCTGTGATTTTCTTTGTATTCTTGCTTTAAAACATGCCATTTAGTGCATTTCTTTGAATTTATCGTGCAGTCCACAGCATTAACACACGGCAACTTTATCTTTTTTCGGATATATGTGTTTTATTTGGATGATGATTTGTTCAGTTCACTGGAACATCATCTGAAGACAAGTGCAAATGAAACGCATGATTTAGTTGGTTGAATTTATTTGACCTTCTAAGTCTGACATGACCTCCAAGGCAGTGTTGTCAGATCCTATAGCAGAGAGTATCAAAGCGTAATAAAGACTTGATTTTAATGAGATTGCTATTGGCTTAAACTGGGTCATGCTTTTATTCATCAGTAATTTGAAGGTAACATTTATCAAAAAAATTATAGCTCTAGCTTATGCTTAAGGAACTTTTAATGTGTTTTTTTGTTGCCTACATAGCATGGCAGACACTTAGGGATCGCTTTGTCCAGCCGTCGTACTTTAATCTGCAATCTAACGTTGGCCATAACTTGTAAAGTATTTGACCTATATTCATGAAACTTCACACGTATCTTCATCTCAATCCAAGGAATGTTGTTACATGTTGTCCAATAACTCTGACTTTCATTTCATTTTGGCAGAGTTGTGCCCCTTTTCACAAAACTAACCTGCAACCTAACCAAGCTCATAACTGGCCATAACTTCAGAAATATTTTACCTATGGTCATGAAACTTTACACACACATCTTTATCTCAACCCAAGGAATGTTGTTACATGTGTCCAACTCTGACTTTTATTTTGGCAGAGCTACCACACAAAATATTATTGCCCTTGGCCAATAACTGACTTTCATTTCAGCAGAGTTATGCCCGTTTTCATAAAACTTTAACCTGCAACCTAACCCAGCTCATAACTGGCCATAACTTGAAAAGTAGTTGACTTATGTTCATGAAACTTCACACACATCTTTATCTTAACCTAAGGAATGTTGTTACACATGTCCAATAACTCTGACTTTCGTTTTGACAAGAGTTAAGCCCCTTTTCATAGAACTTGAACCTGCAACCTAACCTATCTCATAACTTGGCAAAATATTGACCGATGGTCATAAAACTTTATACAGTTCTTCCTTGTCAATTATCCAATGCAGATGTATGCCCCTTTCCATAAACCTGCTCTATTATTCATAAAGGATCGCACCCCCTGTCTTCAAACTTTATAGTTAGATTGTACTTGCTGAAATAAGCACACGGCAGGTGACACAAGTGTTCCATGAAACACCCTTCTAGTTTATCCATGTTATATGCAATTTCAATAGTACTACACATAAGGTGACATTGTTCATAAACAATACATTTATGTGTGTAAATAAATATGCATGGTAAATGTCTTCAAATGCATAATGCTGTGTTTACAGGCGATACTGGGTAGGTTGGAATATCTGTTAAAAGAGATAAACAAGTTGGTAGTCTGTTTAAACTATTCGTTTCAAACTGTGGGGCAGAGTAGTTACATACAAGCAGGGTTTTCATTTGTGTACATGTTCAAATATATTCCTTGTAAGACATTCTTTATTCTCACTGCATGAACAGCTATATGTAACCAGAAAACTGTACACTTCTGTATTTGCCTGGAAAGAAAGAGAAATTCTGAAACAGACTCTACAATTCTTTGCTCTAACCTTGACCTTTTCAGTCATTTTGAAATAGTTAACAAGCGAGCAAACGTGTATCAGGCTTTAACCAGTTGAAAAAAAATGCATCTGCATATAAGACAAAAATGCATCTGCATTATAAGAAAAAAATGCATCTGCGTAGAAGTAAAAATGCATCTGCATATAAGCCGCAAAGACAAAAATATTTTTTAAAAAAATGTCTGTTGCTCTAGAGGAGGTTTAAGATTTGATAATTGTCTTACTTCAGATTGAGAAGCAGATTATTACCTTAATAGAAAGAAAAAACACTGGTCTTTTAATGGAATAGCCTATGGTTTCAGAATGTCTCTCTAATTCTCGTGGACATATATACTGTATTATATTTTAGGTTCCCCTATACCTTCACGAATCCAAAATAATGTGTCCTCTGTCTGGCAACGAACCCCTTCCTCTGCCGCCTCTGCCGCCACCATGAGGCATCTAAACTTTAGCGATATCTCCTCTCAGTCAAGCGGTAAGACAGCTCATGCATGTCCATTATTTCTCATTGTGTCGTCTGCCACTGCATCATCCTTCATGTTCATAACGTGTGCAAAAACATTAATGTTTACCTTGTCCTCGTTTGTTTTGTTTACGGATTACCAGTTTTTGTGCTACAATGTTGAAAGCATGAACAAGCAAATTTTTTTTGAAAGGTAACGTTTCGCTTTCAATTTACAATTTAGTTAGTCAGATTAAAGATAAAATACTTGGATTTATTTAATCTCTTAAATGAATGCCTTTCATAGTGGTTTTAAAAAAAATCTTACAAAATAGATCTTCAAAAAAAATATTTGTAAAGGTATTAGATATTTTAATCAAGTCTGTTTTAATTTCGGAAATGCATGAGAGTCTTGCTATGATAAATCCCACAGCACTAAATAACTTGTGCTGTTTGTTGAACCTTGGCATGCTCACATCTTTCTTTGTAAAACTAGACTCAACAAAAATTCACGCAACACGTCTGA
>JAWPHD010003543.1:0-213971 GCA_037043455.1 Cyrtodaria siliqua | reverse complement strand
CCCTCAGCCATTACAAGCAAACTCCTTACGCCGAATGTGGTCATACTTCTACGATCATACTCATAGTTACATCATCTGCAAATGATTTAAAACTCAGGGCAGAAAAGCACCACAACCCATACACATACTTGCTTTTATACTGTGTGTTTGTCACGTAATTGAAAATGTCAGTTGTTAATCATGTCTTTGTTTTTACATGTGTTTTACTATACTTTACGGCAACAAGTGTTGATCTTGGGAGTATAAAGATCAGCATAGATGTTTGAGTAATATTGTTTTAACGAATTCGTTTAGATGAACGACACATGTTGCCTAGTTCATTTAAAGGGACAGACAGTAATCTTGAAGTTGTTGTCAAGTATTAAAACAAGCGTCTCTATTTAATATCCAGTTTCATTTTGACTTTAAACCTGTGTACATATAATTAAATATAAGTTTGGCTTTCAAATTGTCTTTATTATGATACTATATATTGTATTATATGTCTACATATTGCACAAGGCGTTTGATATTTTGAGATAAGGGGTTATCCATTGATATCCGTTGATATGTTAGCTTTGTATACCACATGAACATGGTCTTTGTCTTTAGATTTAATAACATATCTATCTCTCTCTCTCTCTCTCTCTCCCTCTCTCTTTAAGTAGTATTTTATTTCTTAAATTCTAAGAAACTCAAAAATGTATTAAACACTTTATTGTTAAGCTCATCCATGCTATTTTGTTGACGTGTTTTACAAAATCTAAGGTTAATATGTTTTTGAAATATCCACACGAATATCCTAATAATTATTCCCAAATTGATTTTTCTATTTTTCATTATGTTTTCAATCTGATTAAGTTGCTCGGAGCTTTGGGTTTAATACCTAGCTGTATCCATGAGTCTTTTTCCTTTAAACCATCTTGGAGATTATACTGCTAACTTATTAAACATTTGGGAAAATAAATATCGGATTGTTTCACTTTATCACAATTAAACCAAACGCTAAAGTGACATGTTTTTACCGGATGTCGCCTGAGGCTATCATTGTTGATGCGACAAAAGATGATGAAATACTTGTAGACAAATAAATCCTACCCCTACGTAAATGCATGTATCTTCCTTCTACGTGTTTTATAATTGTATATAGTGTAGAGGAGGCCTTACTTTATATAACTGTACAGAAGGTATTTGCACCGTCCTTTATCGCCCTTCACATCCAAAGTAAAGGTTATATTATCGTAAATGAGTCTCCATTGTCCTTCCATAGTAAAGTTAGAATGTTGGCAACCTGTTAAAAACTCAAACCTTATTAGAATTCTGGGAAACTTACTTTATCATGCAAATAAACATGTCTGCTTTTAAACACCAACAAGGAAAAAGTAGTAGTAGTTGTAGTAGATCTTTATTTCCTCCAAGCATAGGAGATTATACATATATATTACAGTCAAAGTAGACAAAATATATACAAATCAACAAATAAATGGCATACATACAATACATATGACTTAAATAAATCAGTACTTAACTATTTATAAATTCAGAATATTTACAAATCACATATGACACATACAACAAAGATGAATTTAAGTCAATTCAAAAATAAAAATAAAATAATAATGATAATAATAGTAATTACACTATATGGTGGTGATTAAAGGTTGTAATTATCATAATAACATGTGTCCCTTGTCGAAACGAAAAACAAAAGATTACAAAATGTGTTATTAATTACGAACCTCTTTGTTTAAACGTTACTATTTTTTACCCCTTGTAATTTCGTACCCTGTCTACTTTCACTTCTGAAATTTATATAAAAAACTGTCAAAACATGCTGAGCTCTATTTTCAAATATCAACAACTGTCCAGCATACAGTTACAGCCAAAAAATAACAGGATTCTGCACTAAAAAGTTTTTAAAGAAAAAGAGATTAGCACTCTTTAATACGGAACTAATTTCGAACTTCACCAGGCGAGCACATCCTGCTGATTTAGGGTAATTAGACCTAAAAGCAGATATAAAGGTCATACAGGAAATGTATAATGGATACAAGAACACTGAATAATGGAAATGCAATGCCTTTTGACCTGCCCACGGCGAATTGGTTTGATACGCACTGGACTTGTAAGTTAGAAAGTGTCGATACTTGATGATAGCGGAAGGTATACTGTAAATGTTCTACCCAGGAAAATGTTGGTGATCTCCCGCGACCGTCATATGTAGCCTAACAATGTGCTGGAAATGACGTAAAAGACCAATCAGCCAAACAACCTGTTTAGAAGGTGTACCGGAAGTAAAACAAATCCCATTGAGTCCTGTACAATATTTTCTAAGCTTTCTGGTTTGCCATTTTTCAAAATGAAGTTCAAACTAAGATTCACTTACATATTCTTAGTCTAGAAAACTGTTGAAAAAAAGTAGGGGTCATGTGGCATATAAGAAAATAAAATTGTGATTTTTGTTAACACCGTGAACAAACAGCATTCATTCGGCACCTTTTACTATGTTCTACTTTCAAAACTTTCAAGTTGATAAATAAAATCATCATAAAACCATGCAAATGGTTCTTAGCTCCCACAAGCAAATCAATAAAGTCATTTCAGCCAGGAAAACAGGCCTTAAATACTAAAAAATGCCTTTTATCGCAACAAAAAGTTAGTGATTATATATTTGGAACTCCTTTCGACTGGTGTACTACACCAGGCACGAATACCATAGTGATTTACATCCTGTATGCCTAGAACACGTTTCTGGCATTATATCTTGCATTACTGACTGTAAAATGCTCGAGATGCCTTTAAGACGTATTGTTTGCGGCGCTTGTTTCAGCCAAAGTTGTTTTTACTTTTCAGACAAAGTTCGTCTTTACTTTTCATATAAAATTCATCTAGTACCTAAATAAGTTGTATATCAGTGAATCAGACATTTTTAGTGGTACATAAAAACACCTTACTTTTAAAAATCGGATGAGGAATATAACAATTATGTGCGAAAGCTGGTTTTGATTAGCATTTTCATTGCGAAATTCTGCTGCATGGACAATTTGATTTTTTTTAAAATGTTATCCAGAAATGGTTTTAAATTGTTGGATATTCGTAAATTAAGACCAGAAAGATTTATAGCAAAATATGAAGGCTAATTAAAGTTGTTTTTTGTAATTTTCTGCTATCCCACCAATAAGGAATTTACATGGGAAAAGCCCCATCAAAAATCATTTAGGCTGTAAACTATTTATTTCTCAACCGATTTTCAAAACTGTGGTATTGATATTTACCACTAAAAATATCAGTTCTAATGATAATTAATTGCTGTACGTATTATTTAAATTACTCAAGCTACTGAAGCAAAGCCTTTGGGTCAAACAAGTGCCCCAAACCATAGTAATTATTTGTAATTGAAGAAAGAATATAACCGTCAATATCTGGTAACAACCTTAATAAATACGCATAAACGTGACGAAATAGTACGTCTTAAAAGATACTGGATAAATAAATCGAGATGCTGATTTTAATACTTGCTAAACACTTCAAGATTACAACGAATATAATATAATAGAATCGACTATTTTTATTAAACCAATTATGGGCCATTTCTGGCATAACAATCACAATATAATAATATTATAACCTGTAAATAAGACATATAAAGAAACACAAGCTTGATTTTTGATTATATAAACATATGTAACTGAAGATTTATAAGTAAATAAGGATGATAAACACTCAAACAACTGTTATAATACAAGGGAGACAACCCTACGATATGAACAACTTATTTTGATAATGGGTTATGTGTCCCTTTAACAGAAATCGATGTCCTAGATCTACGTTTTGGTGTACCAGTTTCTTTATGTTGTTATAGAAATCGAGGAGCAGTACACATCGAATCTGTACACAGGTAACATCGTTCGTCTTTGAAAATCTTAATCATTTACAAAAGAATCGTCACCTGACTTTCAATAAAATTGAGAAAAAGGTCATACAGAAATCACAGCACCCAAACGCAGTTACACACTATAAGGCCTACTGGTTACCTTAAATCGATTTCAAGCGTACACAACCTCGCTATTATCCCGTCTTCAGCTCTCAGATTGACAAGACAGTGTAAATAAAAGTACATCCCATCAAAATGAAATCTGTGACAATAAAGTACACATCCAGAGAATTTCGGAAACGATACACATATATGTTATGTAAAGATATATGAAAAACATAATTAGAAACACAGAAATATCTAGAATTGTATTGAACAACCACAGCAGTAACAGCCCAAGAGAAACCCCATCTAGGGTACGACATAAAACTTAAAAACCCGAGGGACAAAGGTTCATGCATGTAATAAGCCTACATGTAATTTTGTTTCGTTAAGGGAGTTAATTCGTGTGACATTGTCTTATTTATTACATAGTTATTACATAGTTACATAGTATTTCAACATCCTATTCACTTTTTACTCTTTTCGTGCGACTATTTCGGAATTAACGATATGAGATAATTTAATAAATTTCTGATTTTTTAGATATCAAGTTCACTTAAACAAATAATGTCATACTATTAATTGTAATTAACAAAAACCAACACAATATCTCTTAGCTCTCAGTCTGATAGTCCCTAAAATGTGCAGCGACATACTTTTTAAATGCACTCTCAAAACCGTCCTAGCTAGTCTGTCAATGTAAAGAAGGATAAAAATATCGGACAGGGAAAGCAGCATTCAAGGACGACAGTCAACCACAAAACACAAAAACAAACACGCAAACAGACAAACAAAAAGGCAAAAGTAATAAAAAAGGCAAACGACATCACAAACACAAAAGGGTTGACAATAGGGCTAACGCCTTGGAACGGTCAATGGCAGAGTAGGCCACTGGGGGTTTAAACCGGTTCTAGGGTGCACCAAACCTCACACTTACCCTACTGTCAACCCATTAAAACAGGACAGTGTAAATAAAGAAATCCCCGCCATGATTTAATCTCTAACCAACAAGGCAGCATCAATAGGCAATATAAGTCAAACACAAATATGCTCGTGTAAATATAATGCAAAAAACAATAGCCTAGAAAGCCAAAATGAAGGTACTCAATGACTTGGCAGAAGCCAGAGCAACAAGAGAATAAACCATTAAGGGCAAGGCAGGAAAGATGATAGACAAACATCAAACGCCACCGTCCCAATGGGCTTTAGATAGGCGTCATCATAGGGTCCACAGCCTGTCCGGTCATCGTACAATTAAAGAGGAAAGCATAGTGGCGAACTGTAAAAGGGTCCACAACCAAGATGCAGTACGTTGCAAAATGATAGGGTCATAACCTCTTTTGATAAACTTGTTAACAAGTTTAACAAAGATAGTATGAAAGTGATCATGACCAAGAATCTTACGAAGTTTGAAATCACATCACCATAGAAGTCAGGTTGTGATAGTCCTTGTCGCAGAAGAGTCCTTAAATTACTTTTATATTTGGAAAGAAGATCAGGGTTACGATAATAAAATTTTGCAAAGGTTTTACGAAGTTTATGGTAACGATAACCCTGCGTGAGTAGCTTTTTAGTTACACAAAGATTTCGAATATTAAAGTCCTCAACTCGAGTACAAGCTCTTGAAAAACGAATAAGTTGAGACACATACATCCCATAAGAAGTTGCTAGGGGAACATCCCCATCCAAGTGGGGGTAATTAACAATGTCAAAATTAAAATCATCTCTCTTGTCATAGATTTTGCTAATTATTTCACCATTTTCAATCGAGAGATCTAAATCAAGAAAAGAAGTGTTATTATCAGATACATTAGCTTTATTAAGCTGAAGTTCTTTAGGATAAATATTATGAACCATAGTTGGAAAGAAAGGGTTGTTAATGTTCAGTATGTCATCCAGATACCGAGAGGTGTCATTAAAAGCTTCAATAACATCTGCCTGGGTATCTGGTGAAAGAATCAACATGAAATCCCTTTCATAGCAAAATAAAAACACATCTGCGACAAATGGTGCACAGTTTGTACCCATAGGGATACCAACAATTTGTCTATAAACGGTGGTACCATATCTGACGAAAATATTATCTAATAGGAAGATGAGTGCTTCACAAACTTCATAGCAAGTCCACATAGTATAATTGTCTAAACTGCCGTTAGTGAATAACGCTTTAATATTATTACATGCCAAAAATGTAGTATTTTCTCTAGCGAATGTTTTTTGAATAAGAGAAATTAGATTGTCTTTAATAAGATGATGTGGTAAGGTTGTATATAGTGTAGAGAAGTCATAAGTACTTATTGATGAAACTTGACCTTTATTGAAAATGTTATCAAGAACGTCTCCTGATTTTTTTATAGACCAAAATAAATTAATCCCAGAGTTTTCATAAGTTTTATCACAATATAGTTTAACGTGATCTTTAACGGCAGTAAGACAAGACCGTCTGGCAATCTGTAAAATAACAATAAGCAAAAAAATAAACAATTTAAAAACAAATATATAAATATATAAAGTTCTTTGCATAACAGACAACCTGAACCCATTTAGATATGTTAACGACATTTCTGTATTACCCATATGCCCCTCTTGGTGCTGTTAAATAACAAGTACTAAGTGTTCGCAAACAAATGTCCAGTGTGCCTAATGTGCGGTCGTGTAATTCGAAGTCCTCCAGTTTATTAATCAAGGGGAATTTCCGAAAAATAACAATAACAATTTCTGAAAAATAACAATACGCAAACAAATAAACAAATATATAAATACATAAAGCACTTTGCATAACAGAAATCATCAGCCCATTTAGATATGTTAACGACATTTCCGTATTACCCATATCCCCTCTTGGTGCTGTAAAATAACAAGTACTAAGTGTTCGCATGTGCCTAATGTGCGGTCGTGTAATTCGAAGGTGCACATTCCTCCAGATATTAACCAAGGGATTTCCATGAAGTATGGACTATTTTAGGTGCGTGGTTTTTCGTGCATTGCTTCTATGAGGTGACATCGGTTTTTAAGTCTCATCCACAAGACTAATAAGATCGGAAATATTTTTTAAATGTTTCGATATACGTTTCTAATATAGTTTACTTATAACAATATTGACCAATGCAATTCTATTTCAGCCTTCGTTTCTTTAACTCTTCTCCAGAATAGACTATTGTCGTCTTATGGTACGAAGCATAAGATCTTACTTAATTAGCTTAACAAGAGTATCAAAATCTGCCTCTGAACAACCGGAAAATTAAAAATGTTAATATCAATTCCAAACCCTTCTCAAAAGCAATCATTTCTCATTCATTGATAATACAACAAAACAAATCGCTAACTCGGACCAAAAACTTAGATGAGTTACTATCAATCACTTCTCATTTACGGACAATACAACAAAACAAATATCGAACTCGGACCAAACACTTAGATGCGTTATTATCAATCACTTCTCATTCACGGACAATACAACAAAACAAATATCGAACTCGGACCAAACACTTAGATGCGTTTTTATCTTTCACTACTCATTCACTGACAATAAACAAAATAATCTCTAACTCGGACCAAACACTTAGATGCGTTTCTATCAATCACTTCTCATTCAATGACAATAAACAAAATAATCTCTAACTCGGACCAAACACTTAGATGCGTTTCTATCAATCACTTTTCATTCAATGACAATAAACAATATAATCTCTAACTCGGACCAAACACTTAGATGCGTTTCTATCAATCACTTCTCATTCAATGACAATAAACAAAATAATCTCTAACTCGGACCAAACATTTAGATGCGTTTGTATCAATCACTTCTCATTCAATGACAATAAAAACAAATATCTTACTCAGACCAAACACTTAGATGCGTTTATATCAATCACGTCTCATTCACTGACAATAAAACGAAACAATATCCTAGATCCGCTGCTTTTAAGGCAAAGTGAAATCTGTACTGAAAATGAATCTTATGTTTGGGCCGAGGGGATTTTGATATAGTAAAATAAATATTACATTCATGAGAGGGCGATAGTAAGAATGTGGTATACTATACTATTAATTATCTAAATAGTTGAAAGAATTTGATTTCAAGATAATACTTATTGTTGATTATATTGCACTATACTATTTATATAGCTAAGGCAAAATAGTAAAGAATAATCGAAATTACTCATTATTTTAATCTATTTTGGGTTATTACTTTTGTTTTTAATTATGTGAAAACATTTTGGTTTTAAAGCAATATAAAATTGGCCGTGTGTCCCTTTATCCCTTTATAGTGTTCATAAAGGGACCGCGACACACGAAAACATCCCTTCGGACATTAAAAAAGAGTATGATAAAGTAACAATTTATGACGTCGGCCGGTAATCAATTAATTTCTAATCAAATTTCTCGTCACTTCCATGTTTTACCTAATTATTTTATCATAGGGAATGTGTTTTCTTAATATAAATAGTGGCTGCTATAGAAAATTGTAATTGTTTATTTGTGTTATTGTTATTTAATCAACGACGTCGTCCAAGACGTCAAAATTATTCGTGATTTCAATTCAGATAAAATCATTTTTAATTAAGATATCAACATAAAATAAATAGATTTTTAAAGAGAAAATCACCGTGTTTCATCAACATCAAAAAAACAACATAAAATGTCAAAATGTTATCTGAAGGGTCGTTTTCGCGTGTTTCGGTTCAAATATTTTATTTATATATATGAAATAAATAATATATGTAAGAAATAAAACATTTCCAGTGGAGATATGTTTTTCTAGATCTATACCTGGTGAGCGGAGCTTACGAATATCTATATCAAGGACCGAATGCAGTTTCGAAGTTGTTCAGGTACCAAATTTCAGGCTTTTATCTCTCACAATATAAATCCTATGAAATATTTTATTTCTTATCTAACATATATGTTTATTTATATATTACACAATTTGCGAGAGAATGATCATAATATAAACAAATTATAACAAGATGTTATACTCTCTCATCTCTCATCATCAAAAGGAGATATACAAATCGAACAGGCAAAGTAGCATTCAGGGACGACAGTCAACCACAATCACAAACAGAAACAAAAAACAACGTTAAAGATGAATAAAAGGCCTAATAAGACAACATGATAGGGTCATAACCTCTTTTGATAAACCTTTTAACAAGTTTAACAAAGATAGTATGCAAATGATCATTACCAAGAAGTTTGTGAAGCACTCGTCTTCCTATAAGATACTATTTTCGTCAGGTAAGGAACTACCGTTTATGGACAAATTGTTGGTATCCGTATAGGTACGAACTGTGGACCACTTGTCGAAGATTTGTTTTTATATAGCTATTAAAGAGATTTCATCGTGAGTCTATCCCCAGATACCCAGACAGATGTTATTGAAGCCTTTAATGACACCTCTCGGTATCTGGATAACATATTGAACATTGACAACCCTTTCTTTTCTACTATGGTTAATAATATATATCCTAAAGAACTTCAACTTAACAAAGCTAACAGTACTGATACTAACGCTTCCTTTCTCGATTTAAATCTCTCTATTGAAAATGGTGAAATAATTAGCAAAATCTATGACAAGAGAGATGATTTTAATTTTGATATTATTAATTATCCCCATTTGGATGGCGATGTTCCCCAATCAACATCTTATGGGGTCTATGTGTCTCAACTTATTCGTATTTTTAGAGCTTGTACTCAAGTTGAGGACTTTTATATTCGTAATCTTTGTATAACTAAAAAGCTACTCAATCAGGGCTACCGTTACAATAAACTTCGTAAAATCCTGCAAAATTTTATTATCGTAACCCTTTTCTTCTTTCCAAATATAAAAGTAATTTAAGAACTCTTCTGAGACAAGGACTATGACAACCTGACTTCTATGGTGACGTGATTTACAAACTTCGTAAGATCCTTGGTCATGATCACTTTCATACTAGCTTTGCTAAACTTGTTAAAAGGTTTATCAAAAGAGGTTATAACCCTATCATTTTGCAACGCACTTCATGCTTGGTGGTGGACCCATTTATAGTTCGCCACTCTCTCTTTGCTTCCTCTTTAATTGTGCGATGACCGGTAAGGCTATTGACTCTATGATGACCTCTACATAAAGCGCAAAAGGACAGTGACGTTTGATGTTTGTCTGCATTCTTGTCTTGTCGTGCCCTCAATGATTCATTTTCTTGTTGGTCTGGCTTCTGCAGTCACTGAGTACCTTCTTTGTGGTTTTCTAGGCTATTGCATGTTGTATTTATATATGCACGAGCATCTTTGTGTTTTACTTTTATTGCCTATTAATGCGGCCTTGTTGGTTAGAGAATAGTTCGTGGAGGGGATTTCTTGATTTACACTGTCCCGTTTTATTGGAATGACAGTAGGGTAAGTGTGCGGATTGGTGCATCCTAAAACCTGGTGCAAACCCCTCTGCTAGTTTTTGAGATATAAAATCATTAATATCATACTTCATATGATGCTTTAAATTTGTGTTTTTAGCTTTACTGCAATTCTTTTAGTAATATGTACAACTGGTAATAATATGAACCCCATAAGTAATACTACGTATGATTAAACAACTTCCAAGGGATCAACTTTTCAGTATTTATTTAATGCATGTTCCCATTTCATATAAAACTGAACCACATTATGCAGATATTTTCTTGTATTTGTATTGTTACCAATTACAATTTCAGATCGCGTTCAGCTCCTTTAAAGGAGAAACAAATTATAAATAATCAATATTTGTATATATATATTCCAAAATATTTGAGAATACTTTAAGAACAAATATTTACGAATTCTGTCTCTCTTTCCGAAAAGGCGAATTAAGTTGCATATTTAGTTTAATGAGCACTTTGGGTGTGTTGCGAACTGGCATGTATTGTTTTCTATGTGTAGCCGTTATAATCTATGGAATATCTAAATATATACTTGAAATATTTAACGATTTTTTTCTTCAAAATTAGTCTCCCATTATAACGTATAATACAACATAGTTTATATACACTCTCTGTCTGGTAACAATTTCGACTTTTCAAAACTTTAATCTGTATAAGATAAGTATTCATGTCATCAAAACTTATCCTTACTAATTTGCTGATTTGACATTTATTAACAATAATTAAATTGTTATTCTTTGATTCCATTTAATGTCAATGTCGTCAATTGATTGAATTGTTTCGCAATTGACAAAACGTCAAATGTTATTTTACCTTCGTCGATATTGAGGAACCGTAACTGAGAACGTAATCTATCCCCACCGGCACATACACAAACGCATGCGCACATGTAAACGCACGCTCGCATGCACGCTCGCATCCCCACCCCCAAAGCACACACGCAGAAGTACGGTTACTTACGTAAAGCTGATGCTTCATAGCTTACCAAGGCGATCACCAGAATAGCCAGATAAACCTTTGCAAACATGATGAAATCTGGATTTAAAAATAAATGGTAAACGAAGTAAACGCCCGATTTGGGCATGAGAATAGTGTAGGCTATGGGTGTGCGTAGTTCGTATTATCATAAACCAGCTGCACTGACTTGTGAAGAGAAATTGACAGGTATTAAAAAACAGGTAAATTTAGTGCGTTAATTAATTATTATTGTAAAAGAGGAAATAAAGAGAATAAATAAATAAATAAATAAATAAGAACAAGTTCACATTTTGCTCTGTGCATGCAATTTTGAATTGTACAATATACTATATACTAAAAACAGTTATTTATGCTAAACTAGGTTCACCATTTGTATAAATTATGGACTTCTTATAACTCGGCGTTTACAGGAAATTGCATTTGTGTTTCTGAAAGCCAGTGTAAAAAGAAATAATGGTAGTTGCGATATAAACATGTCACTAACAGAGTGTTCTTGTATTTCGTTTCGATAAGAGCCACATGCTATTGAGAACATGCTTTTGCGAATAATCATGACGATTAAGCATACTATTATTGCGTTACTTTACTTTAAATAAAAATAATGGTAAGTATTCATATTAAGCTATTGCTAACAATGTTCTTTAACTATACTTATATGTATAGAAAGTGTTCACTTTAATAGCTGTATCATTTTGTTCGTTTTCATCTTTCATTGTATATATGTTTGCTTATAATTGATTTCATATCGCCTGCATATATCTTATTGAACTGTTGTAATATTATTTGTGAATTAATTTTCCATGACAGAAAAATATATTTTTTGATGTATAATTCAAATTACATGTTGTAACTGCCTCGTCGATTTTGTCGGGAAATTCGGAAATTTGTATTTGTTCGACATCAGGGGCCAGTTGTTCAAAACAGCGTTAAATCTAACGCTACGTTAAATAAACTTTAACGCTAAGCTAATGTTAACAGAGCGTTAAACTGTTGTTTAAAACAATGTTAGTTTTAACAGAGCGTTATTTATCTAATTTAACGCCAATATTTAATTGTGGTTGTTTACCATGATTAAATGTTTAACGCTAGCGTTATCTGTATCCAAGATGGCCGCCTTTTTTGCAGCAAATATTCGTAAGGAGCGCATTTACAGAAAATCCAGCCATTTAGATGGTTTGACGGATAAAGAGATTCGTGCAAGGTATAGATTTGGGCCTGATGGAATACATTTCTTGGAAGAACTGCTCGGTGAGGACTTGCAGCGACATACATTAAGAGGGCATGCTCTCTCAGTTAGAGATCACTCCACGATCACTTGTGGCGCTTCGATTTTACGCATCGGGGTATTTTTTGCAAGTAATAGGCGACACCATGGGATTTAACAAAGGGACAGTTAGCCATGCTGTTGATACTGTGACTGATGCCCTGCTAAAGCATTTCAAGGATTTTGTTTCATGGCCCAGCAGTGAAGAGGAAAAGCCAAAGATAGAAAGAGGTTTTTTTCTTAAAGCAACGATTCCCAAATGTAGTTGGCTGCATTGATGGCACCGATATCCGGATTCAAGCACCTTCTGAAGATGAACCAGCTTATGTAAACAGGAAAGGGTACCTCAGTATCAACGTTCAGGCGGTTTGCGACGATGAAGGTATGTTTGTCGTTTGTTTACATCACCCCACTCACTTGAACCAACAAAAAAAAAGATTCTTACGAGTTACGTTCCCATTACATCCACACAGTACCATTAGCATAACTGTAACAGTATACTGATAAAATGTACGAAGTTGAAGTAGTGAATAGTTTCTGTTCAGTGTGAAGTATAATTTGTACTGGTATAGACATATATATGATATTATGGATTTCAGACCAGCCCCCACCTCTATAATTTCACAAAGGAGGTCACAGACCTCCCCCCCACCCCCACCACCACCCCCCCCCCCCACCCACCCACCTACACACCACCACCACCACCCCCACACACACACCTACATTAAAGTACATTAAGATTAAAATAAAATATACTCGAGCATATAATAAAAACAAACAGTATTTTATGTTACATGTTTGACACTTATTTGTGTGAGTTTGGTCTTGTTGAAACCCAACCATATCGTACACATTGAAACATCTTCTTGTTTTTGCTCATCATTATTTTAAAAAAAATCCCCATCCCCAGTCCCCGCAATTTTTTTTTATACATATATATAAGGAACGTTAGTCCAAACAAATAAATAGTACTATTTGACTTGTGCCTAAAGTAACTGTTATATCATTTATATTCTTTTCAGGAAAGTTCACAAGTATGTGTGCAAGTTGGCCGGGATCCTCACATGATAGCCATATATTTAGGACGTCAGGACTAAGACAGAAGTTGGAACAGACTCACAGAACTTTGTCGGATGGGGTCATTCTTGGAGATAGTGGGTAAGTATTTCTAAACATCTTAAAATCCCTATTTCTGCAGATACAGGATATCCGGTTGGGGTGGTGGGTGGGGAGGGAGACGGGCAGGGCGTGAGTGAGAAACAAACTTGTTTTAAAGTTGAAAAAACAAGTAAACGCTATTTTTTCTTGAATTTCCATAATTATTCACACTTTACGTGATGGGTGGGTGGGGTATGGGTGAGTGGGGTGGGGGACGGGTAGCGCAACTTTAAAACAAACAGTTAAAAAGCTAAAAATAAAAAAAAGGATTTTTTTTTTACATGAACTTTCCTAAATTCTCAGATGGATTATATGTTTATGCCTGATTGCTGTTGAGAATAATTGGAATGATCGAAATAGAACCTGCAGTTGTTAATGAATATGACTGAGTTGCTGTTTTATCCATGAAACATGTTTTATTAGACTCTATTCATAACAAATCATGAAATTTTAACAGATACCCGTGTAGACCTTTTCTATTGACGCCATACCTACTGGCAGATACGCCTGCAAGGGAGAGATACCAGAGGGCGCATACAAGGACGCGGGTCACTATTGAAAGAACGTTTGGCACATGGAAGAGAAGGTTTCATGTGTTACATTCAGAGGTAGGCGTCTAGTCATATGTACTATTTAATCAATAACGTGTCTATTTCCATACGAGCATTGAATTGTTAGGTTAAGTTTACTTTAAGAAGACCGCGGCGACGATGTAGTGGTAGAACATCTGCCTCGCGTACGGAAGGTCGAGTGTATCGATCCCTGATTGGGCCATATCAGGCACTGTAGATATACGTTATATAGACGGGTCCTGGCCATACTAAGGACTTATATTCCATTATGTTTATTTCGCTCTTCGGGGCATTTAATTTTATTAGATACTGGGACCATACGCCGTACGACATGGGGAAAGCGTCAACTCCATGTCCACCGCCATATGCATGCCATCTTCGGGATGGTTAAAATGTTGTGCTGTTGATTTTATGAATATTGAGTCCTGCTCAACCCGGGGCTAGAGGGCGTGAGCGGTAGCTAGCATATTTCACTACCGCTCATGAACTGTCTCAATCAAACCGAAATTGCAATATTTCGTATGTGTCGTGCTCGGCCGTTTCCAAAGGTCCATTATCATACTCTTTTTTTTATAAAAATGAAACTAGAAGACCGCAACTGGCAAGTCGAGCTGCCGGAAGCATGCGACACATATATTAAAAACATAAATGACAGGAGTTTGACCTTATTATTACAAAACGTCATGGTCGTGTATAACCTTATGCACCCCCTGACCGAATTTTAAAGTAGTATCACTTATAGTTTAAAAGACATTGCTGAAATTTGTCAAGATTTTAACTTACTGATATACTTATGGACGGACGTACACCTATGTCTCGCTTTTGCTAAAGCGGCTTGACAAATAATCACCGGCTGGACTTGCGTCAGTATAATTTCATTTGCCGACAGCATGGTATTCCAGAGTAACAATAACTAGTGTACATTTAAGTTCAGCAATGTGAATGACCGTCACCTAGACATACTTTGTTTATTTACTCCATAATAAATATGACTTACTTTTTAGACTAAAAGTCTATATATTACTACTCACATTTCTAAATTTTCTAAGCAAATGTTAAGTTTTACAGGGGCTGGAGGCGATCTTGAATGGGTATTTGGTGTCAGTCTAAATACAAATGAAAACCTTTATAATGTGCTGCAGTTTCACTCATATGTACATATGTCTGCGCCACATGTTAACTTCGGTATGAAACTTGTTTGCTCAGAAAAACAGGATGACCTGGCTTCGACTTGACTTGGCTTGTGCAGTGTGGCGGCAATAAAACGTCTCCCCGTGCTTGCAGTCAGGACTGTTATTCATTCCATCTTTGGGGATCGCTGAGCCCGATTCTTATATTTAGATATCGGTGGTATATTTTCCAATGCTTTTGTTTTCTTACTTAAATTTCTATTTAGTGGTTCCGATGATGTGCAACTCGGCCCTCAGTCATCTCGGCCCCTAGTTATGTCGGCTCCCATTTGGTCAGCTCGACCCCTTCATAGAATTTCTATATAGTCATCTTGGCCCCACACCTTTATATATTGCTTATGTTAGATAAATAAAATATGTATTATTGTTTGTTTTATTTGAGTTTTTATTATTACATTAAGATGTCCCGCTGCTATCATTATACTTAATTTGCATCACGACTGACCGACTGACCGCACGTGTAAAGAAAACACGCTATCTATAGAAGTGTTTTCGTGCACATTTGGTATATAAACACTGAATGTTTGTTAATCTGTTAATTGCTTAAAATAATCAATCAGTATGACAATTACCATCTTTATCATTAATTACTTTATTATTAATCATTAGGAAATAATTAATGATAAGAATACAGGGGCGGATCCAGGATTTCAGCTTTGGGTGGGTGGTGGGGGGAGACTGGAGGGGGGTGGGGGTCAATTTTCGGGTCCGTTTCTAGCCTCAAGAAACGGTTGCGGTAGTGCATTGATAGGGTAAAGAGTCCGTTTTCAAATAAAAGGATTTAACGTCGAGTGAGCAAAGCGAGCGAAAAAAAAAAATACTGTGGGCGTGCATCAAAATTGTTTGGTATTTTATCTACAGTAACATGGACATACATGTATGAATAAAAAAGTCCGTTTTCAAATAAAAGAATTTAACAATTTGTTAATTAAACCACTCATTAGTTATCATGCGTCGAGCGAGCGAAGCGAGCGGAAAAAAAATATACCGAGGGCGTGCATCGAAATTGTTTGATATTTTATCTACAGTAACATGGATATACATGAATGAATAAAAAAAGTCCATTTTCAAATAAAAGCATTTAACAATGTGTTAATTAAACCACTCATTAGCCATGATGCGTCGAAAAAAATATTTATACTGAGGGCATGCATCGAAATTGTTTGATATTTTATATACCGTAACATGGACATGCATGTATGAATAAAAAAAAGTCCGTTTTCATATAAAAGGATTTAACAATGTGTTAATTAAACCACTCATTAGTCATTATGCGTCGAGCGAGCGAAATAAAAAATACAGTTTTATACTGAGGGCGTGCATCGAAAATGTTTGATATTTTATCTACATTTACATGGACATACATGTATGATCCGGAATTCCCATTCTGATGGTTTTATTGCTATTTGGATAAACCGAGCCTTCTCTAGTGTGCTCAAAGAATTTTTAACGATTTGACATGTTATATAGCTTTGTACAACGCTATATAACATGTCAAAATCGTTAAAAGGCTGCACCGCAATATAACATGTCGAAATCCTTTGAGCATGTCAGAGAATGCTCGAATTAGTATTTGAATTGATACCCACAAAGTTGCAAATTTTATATTTATCCATTCCTTACACCATTTTCAGGTGAGAATGAAACCTAGGCAAGTTTGCAGAATTCCCACTGCATGTGCCATATTGCACAACATTGCACTGATTTTAAGAGAGCCCGATGTTGATGAGGATGAAGATGACGATGAGATCGACGAGGAAGACTATGACGGGAACAGGCGTGATGAAATGAGTGTCCGAGACCATATTGTAAACGCATATTTTTCGTAAAGTGTCTCACCTATATTACGTGTCACATAGGCTTACTATATGTAAACATATATATTGAGGCTAATCATAGTACATATTGTGACATTCAGCCAGTATTGTGTTAACTTTTTTTTGTAGAAATGGATATAATATTATAAAGAGTTTCACCCCCTCAAATTTATGTAAATTTGCACGTACACGGCAATACAATTTGCATAGCAGTTGTATTGGAAAGGGACTTAACTGAATTAATGTCGAACTTGTGACCCGACCCATTTAGCATACATTTTGAAAAATTGCATTAAAACATGTTGAAGTTGGTTGTTATGTTTGAATGTATGATCACTACACTGATTACTAGTATATGAACTGACACTGTTAATTATATCCGTTCAGTATATTTACTTTATCATGCATTATAGTTGGTTATAATTTATATATTGTATTACATCATATCCTGTTTTCTTTTACAACCCTCCCTACTTAGAGGCCGTGGTATTTCACAACTCCCAAAGTCAACGTTCACAAAATGGAATCTTACTGTGGCGGGAGACACAGAACTAATTGTACTCGAAGGGGGGTAATATCAAGCGTGAAACACGTTTCCTTTCAAGCTCAGCCGTAACCGGGAAAGGAAAGACGCTGAATCTGAAACTTTCTAGCATCTCACCAATACTGTTTTTATTTCTATTTCGGCGCACCAACACAAGAGGGCCAAATGGTCCTGAATCGCTTACCTGATGCTTATGATTTCATGTGGAATGATCAATCCCATTTGGTACTATTTATAATACTATATATCACATAAATTTCATGATACAAAATAAATACAAAGTTAAAAATATCAGTAATTTTATTCAAAATATACTTTTCTTTATTAAATAAACTATAGCTTCACTAGGACAAGAAAGGAAGTGCAGAAAACAGCTCTTGTGCCAAGATGGTGTCATTATTTGTGTCCATTCTCTGTAACAATTTAATTTGCAGCTGTAGTGTTTGTTTTTCTAATGCCTGTTTTTCAATTTCGCCTTCAAAGTATCTCTTTTGCACCGCTGCCAAATCCTCTTGTGTTACTCGCTTCAACGATTTTTCTGCTGATTTCCTGGAAAACAAATTGTATTAGTTAAATATTGTTTAACGCATCGGTACGCTTACAATTTATTTTCGGAGCAGAAGTCACTTTTCGATTATAACAGGGAGTAAGTATTACTCTCAGTAAGTATTACTACTTCCCTGATTATATTACTCTTATTTTTCTTTTTGCTTTCTATTTTACTTTTATTTTGATGGATCTACATTAATTAGGCTCGCTAAATTAAGTTTGAGTTTTCTCATATGCAGATCCATGGATTTTCGTCAAGCGGGTGTGGCAATAAACCCTGAATTTTAACGAAGATAGAGTTATGGTTCTTGCACTCTGCAATTCCTGTCATTGCCTTTAAAGGGGCACGCGGCAATATTGAAGTATTAACAAACATTGAAATTAGCGCCTCGGTTCATTTATCCAGTATCATTTTGACTTTAAACCTGATAGCATATAATTAAATAAAAGTGTGAGTTTCCTTGTTTTCATTTTATTCAACCATAATGTCTTAATATATTATTGGTGCAAAATAATCAACAGTTAACAACATGCAAAAGCAAGTCGCTTTAAACTATTCTTACAATTAATACTAATGGTTGAACAAATGGAAGTAGAAAAACTAACGGGATGCCGTGAATTTTTGAAAAATCAAGAACGCCATGTGTCCCTTTAAACATTGTGTGATGTTTCATTGCAGTTCCATTGAGGATTTATTTTTTCGAGTTGCGAGTGACAAAACACACGCGTTGTTACTCTTCTCGCATCTCACAGCTGCGGGTTCGAATCCAACTGGAAGCTCGATTTGTAAGTGAGGAAGTGTCGATTCTTACGGTTGACGGAAGGTGTACAGTACTGGTTCTTATACCCAGGAATAGTGGGTGGCCTGCCTCCACCATAAAAAACTTGACCGTCATATATAATCGTACATGTGTTGAAAAAGACGTAAAACACCATACAAATAAACAAACACATGCCAGTTAACTTATTAAATTATTCAATTTTATTTGTATTTCGTTATCAATGACAAATGAATGATGCTTACTGTACTGTATATGACGTTAATTTCACCATAATTTATGATTCACCAATTACAAAATATAAAGAACAAATAAATGAAATGAAACGTAAAACATATTAGATTATATTGTGACAGCGACCTAACACATTCAGATATGCCTCCGACAGTGGGCGAACAAACGGGGGGGCAGTGTTTCAGCTTATTGTATATAGAGATTTTTTTTGGTAACTTGAACCTCGCTTTTCTTACTCGCTACTTAACCAAAACTGACACGTAGCTCCATTAGTCGTTTTCGAGTTATGCTCAGGACAAAAATCCCGACGGACAGTCGGACGGACAGGCAAAGTGGTGACTTTATACTCTCCCTTTTTACGATAAAACTGGTAAATAATACAACCTGACCACCCGGTTTACGTCCCCATCAGACGGATGTAGCTCATCGAGCGCACCAAACAAACTCAGTGACACGGTAAGGCTTGAACTGGGTCTTCTGGTTTCAAGTCTACCACACAATCCACAGTGCCAATCCAGTACGTAATAAAAAGCAAGAGCTGTCGGAGAACAGCGCAGCTCGACTATTAGGCCTTGAGCCAGGACCCAAAATGTTCGATATGGTTACCAACTCAAGGGACAAATTCTACTATCACTTTTTGAAAAGAGCAATGTAATTAGATTACAATTTTCCATGATAGCAATCTGGAACAGGTAGCTTATATAAAAAAATCGAACGTTAATAGGTTATCATTGTAGGGCTTTCATATAAGTTTGTGATGTTCATTTTAGAATGTCATGTTTGTGTGAATAATTATTGATGTACTTTTTAAAGATGCACTTAAGTTTGCAATTCATTAAGTTACATAAAGCGTAAATAAGCTCTCTTTTAGCAATGAACTCAGTTTAAAATATCTATTTTGCTTCAAAATAGAAGTCAATTTACCCCACCCACTATTGACACATTTTTATGCATTTAGTTTAGTCAATATTTTTTACATTATAGGTGTAAACTTGTAAGAATCGGTAATTTACAACCCTTCTACATGATTTAAATAATATTATAATATGAATAAGGGATTGTTATGATAGATTGATGAAATGAAGTACTAAGCAATGTTCATGGCATTGCACATATATGTTCAGTAAGCCTGATAAGTTGAGACACATGCCAAACTAGAAGTATAAGCCTTCCTCAAGGTAACTGCAACATAAATAGTATTAACATGTTCTGATATATACATATATTGCACAGACGACACATAGTCCAAAGGATTTTAGATAAGGGAAATGTGCGGTTTAACGTGGTTTCTTTTAACAAAAGTCTATTTTAGGTGTATGCGTCCTGGCAATACTTATTATGATTACGCATTTGGATTATGTATTACACATAAATACATGAATTAAACATTGCGTATTGCAACGCAACATTTTAAAAGTTGTCAATTTTAATACTTTTTAATTACAATTTATGCATATTTTAAGATTTTTACACCTGATTTACCCCACCCATATACAACACAATGAAGAATTCTGCATATGAAATGTAAAAATAGTAGTATATGCATTTGCACGAACCATTTTTGTGTTACTAAAAAAAAGATTCGACAAAGATGAATTGATTTGAATTGGGGTTTTACGGCGCACCAACACAAACATGTTATATGGCGCCCACAGGAATGAACATTCGATCCGCTCACTCTTCACTAACATCTAGATAAAAATATGCAGAATGTGCATAAAACCTTCTTACCTGCAGAACTGCTGCAAATTCTCTAGTAAACACTCCATTTTTCACTGAAGCCACGATCACTGCCAACCACTGAGGTAGCACCTGAAACAAAACAGGTTTCATGATGAAAATAATGGACAAAAATGACAACATGAACATGAATTCGGGGAAATTTTACCCCTCTGCCTGGATATGCAGTGGTCATATTCATGCTCGGAAACCACACGGCGTCGACGAAGAAATTTCTTTATGGTGATACCCAGATCACTGTACTAACTACTTGTTAGTATTTGTGCAGTTGTTACAATATCACCTGCTTAGGATATGTATCTAAACATAGGTTATGATGTTCTCCGTACTTGATTTACAGTATGGAATTAACCAAGGATAGTAAGCATAACCCCTACTTTTGCGCATGCTCATGCAAGTGGAATGATTATTACCTAAAAAAGGTGTATTGCCAATGAAGAGAGAGAGGGAGTGTGTTTGGGCGGGGAGGGGGGATATATAGGCATTTAGGAACCTGTCCTACTGACCAATAGACACATATGTTTCTTTAACATGATGGGAGAAAAAAAACAAGCGATACACGGGATCGCCTGGTTTACGTCCTCATCCGACGGACGAGGGTAAATGTGTCTTGCCCAAGAACACACTTGCAAAATTCACTGGCTCCGGTGAGGCTTGAAACAGGGTCCTCTGAATTTAAAGTCCCCCGTGCTATCCACTGCTTCAACAGGCTGTATGCGCTCAAGCAGAATGACTGCATTAAAATACCTAACTAAAATGTTAATCCGTCATTAAGGTTATATTCAAGAAGATGGGTTCACAACGGTCTCTCTAGCAAGTTAGCATCAAGTTCATGTATGTCGACTTGCAATATGCCTGCAAGCCTTATATATGCCCAACTCATTGCTGTTTGATAAACTTGGCAATTAATGCCTTGGGATAAAAAATGACAATTAAGAATACTCAGTACATATTATCTCATTTAAATAATATAACTTAATGTGACAATATAACATACATATACGATAAAAAAAAGTAAACGCTTCCAGATAAGAATCGGTAACCAGTGCATAGAGATAGATTACATTTAGTGATCACGGTTAGTTTACTTATGTTTACTCTAAAAGCTATATCCGACATACAGGTGCTGCTGCAGTTAAAGTAGCTATCCCGCCAACAAAGCCACATTTTACAACATATGTACATCGTTTCTAAACCTACTGACTACGAGGTATATACATAACTTAATCGTTTGAGAATCAAAACTCTATAGATACAATATAAAAAGATTTAACCAGCCAGACAAAAAAAATGGATAATTCATTTTACACTTATTCAATCACGGGTATTATAAGAACCCATGAATAAACATATACTTTTAAGCGACATATATGCATTATTATATGAGCCGAACACCTGGATAGAGTTTTGATAAACTGTTTTTGTAGTGTAATTTTGTCGTAATTTGGAGGGTTATTTTAAAATGTGTATAACAAACACCTAAAAACCAACAGTTAAACCGAAAATGCCTTTTCTTTTTCTTTCTGTTTTTTTTTTGCAATTAGTTGACAATGCAGTGGTCTACTTATGTGATTTTAGTTCGTGGATTTATTTAAAATGCGATTTGTAAACATGGTTAAGTCTTCATAATGGAATACCTTATCAAAAGTCATTCTCTATATATTTCAGTTCGCTTAAAACTTTTGAAGTGATTTTATGAAAAGTGTACAACTTCAAGCCATAAACAAGAGACCCACTTGCCTTGTCTCGAAGTGCTCTCATGTTTTAAGAAACAACAACAATTTCTTTATATAAATCTGTAAAACTGTGACCCCCCATAGTGGCCATATTTGACCCCATTGTCGCCATTTGAACAAACTAGGTAGAGGATCATAAGCTTATGGTACATGCAAACTATTATTTAGCTTTTGAAGTATCAGAGAAGCTGTTTGAATATGTTTTCCTATAAAATTCAATGTTATAGTGTGACCCCCGGGACAGGACCAAATTTGATTCCAGGCTTGATTCAGGGGACACCATTTAAATTATTTGGTACAGGACAATAATCTTAAGCTACATGTAGCTTATTAGACCTCTAGCTCTTGTAGTTTCAGAGAAGAAGATGTTTATAGACGTTCCTACATAACTCTATGTAAATATGTGACCGCCGGGACCGGGAGAAATTTGACCATAATATCACCATTTGAACAAAATAAATTGGTAGAGATCGATACTCTTATGCTACATGCTTCGTATTAGACCTCTAGCTCTTGTAGTGTCAGAAAAAGAATATTTTTATGAACTTTCCTATATAACTCTTTGTAAAACTTTGACCCCAGAACCTAGCCATAGTTGGACACAGAGTCACGATTTGAACAAAATTGGTAGAGAACCATAAGCTTATACAATATGCAAAATACTAGACCTCTGGCTCTTGTTTTTTTTAAGGAAGAGATTTTAAAGATGTTTCTATATGACTCTATGTAAATATATGACCCCTGGGGCGGAGCCAGATATGACCCCAGGGTCAACATTTTAACAAACTTGCTAGTGGACCATAAGCTTATGCATCATGCATAATATGGGACCTCTAGCTCTTACAGTTTTAGAGAAAATTATTTATTTTTAAAGATATCCTATATATCTCTATGAAAAATGTTTACCCCCGGGGCTGGGCCATATTTGATTCTGGGGTCACCATTTTATAAATACTTGTCAGAGGACCCTAAATGTATAATACATGCAAAATATTAGACCTGTAGCTCTTCTAGTTTCAGCGAAAACGATTTTTTAAAGAAACAAGAGTTTTGCTTAAAAGGGGGAGATAACTCTAATAACAGGAATCAGCTACCCTGTTCACACTGCTATCATGTATTTTTTGTTTCTCTACAAGGTACTCAATAACATGGTACTAGTAAGAATTTGTCCCTTGAGATGGTAACAAAAAAGTGTATGGCTCACGGTCTATATTCGATTTTTCAGAGAATAATAAATTATATAGCGAGTAAGAGTAGCGAGTATAGCGAGTCAGAATTTGGGTTCCACGGGAACCCAGGGGTTACAGGAACCAAATTTAGTCCTTAAGATAATGCTATAAGGAAGCTCATGACCAAATTTGGTTGGGCTAGGATGAGAAATGTAAGAGATATAGACTTGCAAACACAGCTTAAATAAGCTATCTTATACTTCGAATAGTCAAGCTTAAAATGGATTAGATTAAGATTGTTACTTCATATGCTCCTTCAGCTTCATCACAGATGTCGGCTTAAGATTACTGGTGCCACATGCTAAAGCAGAACTGTCATATTGTCACATTGTGTTTCATCTGCCTTGGGTACTTCGGCACATTCACGAGGAACATCTGAAATAATTGTTCAAAGTTACACAATAACAAATGTTGAACATGAGACTTACAGAAAGATGTGTTATCTTACTTGTATAATAAAGCCCCCCCCCCCCCCCCCCCCCCACACACTACCCTACCACCCTCATTACAGCGCTCGACATCTCCATAAAAATGGGAGTAATGCAGAAATGACTCCGCTCGACATCTCCATAAAAATGAGAGTAATGTAGAAATGACAGTGCTCTCTCTATGAAATGACTATAATGCAGGAGTAACAGCGCTAGACATCTGTAAACGTGAGAGTAATGCTCAATGACAGCGCTCGACATCTCCATAATGGGAGTGATGCAGAAATGACAGCGCTCGACATTTTCATGAACATGGGAGTAATAAAGAAATGACGGCGCTCGACATCTCCATGAAAATGGGAGTAATGCAGAAATGACAGCGTTCGACATCTCCATGAAAATAGGAGTAATGCAGGAATGACAATGCTCGACATCTCCATGAAAACGGGAGTAATGCAGGAATGACAGTGCTCGACATCTCCATGAAAATGGTAGTCATGCATGAATGACTGCGCTCGACATCTCCATGATAATGGGAGTAATGCAGAAATGACAGCGGTCGATATCTCCATGAAAATGGGAGTAATGCAGAAATGAAAACGGTCGATATCTCCATGAAAATGGGAGTAATGCAGAAATGACAGCGGTCAACATCTCCATAAAAATGGGAGTAATGCAGAAATGACTGCACTCGACATCTCCATGAAAATGGGAGTAGTGCAGAAATGACAGCAGTTGACATCTCCATGAAAATGGAAGTAATGCAGAAATGACAGCGCTCGACATCTCCATGAAAATGGGAGTAATGCAGGAATGACAGCGGTCGACATCTCCATGAAAATTGGAGTAATGCAAGAATGACAGTGCTCGACATCTCCATGAAAATTGGAGTAATGCTGGAATGACAGTGCTCGACATCTCCATGAAAATGGGAGTCATGCCTGAATGACTGCGCTCGACATCTCCATGATAATGGGAGTAATGCAGAAATGGAAACGGTCGACATCTCCATGAAAATGGGAGTAATGCAGAAATGACAGCGCTCGATATCTCCATGAACATGGGAGTAATGCAGAAATGGCAGCGGTCGACATCTCCATGAAAATGGGAGTAATGCAGAAATGACAGCGCTTGACATCTCCATGAAATGGGAGTAATGCAGAAATGACAGCGCTCGACATCTCCATGAAAATGGGAGTAATGCAGAAATGACAGCGCTCGACATCTCCATGAAAATGGGAGTAATGCAGAAATGACAGCGCTCGACATCTCCATGTTCATGGGAGTAATGCAGAAATGACAGCGCTCGTCATCTTCATGAAAATGGGAGTAATGCAGAAATGATAGCGCTCGACATCTCCATGAAAATGGAAGTAATGCAGTAATGACAGTGCTCGACATCTCCATGTAAATGGGAGTAATGCAGGAATGACAGCGGTCGACATCTCCATGAAAATGGGAGTAATGCAGAAATGACAGTGGTCGACATCTCCATAAAATAGGAGTAATGTGGAAAGAGAGTAAGAGACAACACTTGATATTTCCATGTACATGAGGATTGGCTTTTTACACAAGTCAGGATAGGTTTTTTTATTGTATTGCTTTTTCAGCTTTGTAAGATAGGGCTTAGACTTGAAGTTGAATTTACAGTATGAATTTTGTATAATATCCATCCACCATATTTAAATAAATTGACATGATTTAAATAAACTGGCACTATTTAAATAAATCCTCTTGATTTAAAGTATATCCTTAAGATTTAAAATATATCCTCACGATTAAAATATATCCATACGATTTAAATCATAGAATTCAAACTGTATAGTTATATTATACTTGATAACATGAAAGCAAACGGCAGGCGACACCAGTGTTCCATGGTAAACCCTTCTCCTTTTTTTTTCTTCTCCTAATATGCAATCTCAATGGGATTATAGAAAAGTGAACAATAACCCCTTAAGAACAAAACTCATTATTTCATGGATTTAGTTATTTCGGATTTGAAAACGTTGTTGTGCAATTTACTGATTGTTTGTGATTTTTTTTTAATCATAATCTGCAACCAGTTCTAAAAACGTCTCCAAGTTATGCCTAGTTAAGATCGTCATGTGTCCCTTTAAACTGACACACAGAAACTATACTTTACTTTTTTGGTCGAGTTTGATTGCTGACTCAGATTATGCCTCTTGATATTGCATTTTTCAACATAACTCTTCGTGAAATACTCGAGTATTTGTAAAGATTAATTCAAATTTGCCTCAACTTTTGTTAATGATTTAAGCGACATGGCAAAATGTTATGAATGATGTTTGTTTTGTGGATATTCATAGGTAAGTTTCTTACATTTTATTGATTGCGACAAAAGCAGAAGAATGATTTTCACATACACTTGTGTTTGTATTGGAGAGGGATTCCTTGTTACTATAAATAGAAACACTTGCTCTGTTTACAATCTGACGGCTGGCGACTTCTAAATATTGTTTATTTGCGCAAATCTGTGCAGTTTGAAAAAGAGAGAACATCATATAAGTGCATTAACAACATGTTACCATAATCTTACTCATTTTTGGAATTAATTTAAAAAAGGGAAAATGCAGGTAATCTCCATCAAATTAAATATTCAAAGTAAAATAAAATTGCGGCTTACATATCTCATCACTGTCTAGACCTCATGTAATTCCGGAAAATGAGGCGGTTCCTCCCATAACATTTACGATCCTAGTCTGTTGTTGACTCAGGCAAATTTTCTTAGGACCTCCACCAGTCGTTCTCTGCTCCAACTTTTCTTCTGTCATGGCCTCCTTGGCCTCTCTCTTAAGGTTCTGCCATTTGTTGGAGCAATCAGTGGCAGTTCTGGCACAAACCCCCAGTGCACTGACCTCACTAGCAATTTCCTCCCATAAGTCATTTTTCATTTTGTTACTTGTGACAGAACTGAACTTAGCTGTAATCAATTTAGGGTTTTCTTCCTTTGTCACAATTTCTTCTAATTTAAGTACCTCATCCCTACTAAAATTAGTATTTCTCTTCCTTTTTTTTGTTCAAAATTACTAACTTAAGCCATTTTATTTACTCTGGAAGTAATGAGTAGAGAAGTGCATTCTGGGAAATACATAGTAACCCAATGTTAAAACCTAACACTGGCGTTAACATGTAAATTATTGCTTAACTCTAGAATTAATTTTTAACACCAGCGTATTTTAATTCCAGCGTTAAAACAAACTGAACAACACATTTTTAACGTAGCGTTATCTTACGCTCTCTAAGAATTTAACGGCCCGTTACCTTAACGTAGTGTTAAATTTAACATTTCTTTGAACAACTGGCCTCAGATAAATAAACACGTTAGCTGTTGTAACACGTGTTTTGCCGATGCTAATGACCTTACATATATAAAACATGGTCGTTATTGTGATCGCATTTAGAAACCTTGGCTTACTGAACCAGCGACTTAGCCTCTCCAGATTAATACTTATAATTATGTGAAAAATAAATAGTAATATGCATTTTTATCTAGGTCAAACATTTACTGAGACAGGTATGGACATCTGTTAGAATATCATAGGCTTCCTTTGAATAGTTTGGTTATGGTTTTGTTATCACAACATTTATATTAGTAATTGATTTTATAACGTAAAAAATTGTTTGTGTTCATTATTTTCTCTAATTTTAAACCCTTTAAAAAAAAAAAATGTTCATCTTGCAGAAAATAACATAACCAAGTATGCATGTTTAGTGAGAGCAAATGCACATAATAAATGCAAGTGCTTATTTAGCGGTGTACATCGGTTTGCCAGACACGTATCATCAAGCACCGTTTACTATTGATATGTTTGTATAGAATAGATTGATATTAAAATAAAATAAATTGAAAATTGCACTTACTTTTCACCAGTGTTAATACAGGAGTTACGGTAGATAGAGGTCCCTCTAGATAACTGGTACAGCGGTAACGCAACTTTATATAGTAATTCATATAACAGATGTGTGTTGCAAATACGTGCACTGTAAAATATAAATTGATGTTACTAATCGTTCGATATACTTCAATGTTTAAATGATTTATTTTACTTTTACAAAAGACATCTGTTTTGTACAAATACGTATACCTTATCAGTTGATGGACGTTTTACGTATGCAAATGTCATTACTATGGCTGGCAAAAGCTGAAAGGTCACGTGGAATGCACAGATCTTGGCAATTGCAGCAAAAAGTGCCGGAATGATGATAATGATGATGATGATGTCACGGAAGTGCTCTTGCATATCAGAGGACGTGACATGCACAAATCTTGACCATTGCAGCAGTCAGTGCCGAAATGATGATAAATCTCGAAGAGGCATGTTGATTGATGATAGTGATGATGATGAGAGAATATTAATAATAAACTACTCAACTAAGGACCCTCTCTGTCAATGCTTTATATATTAAAGTTGACAACTTTCTCTAAAGATCGCAGCGATCCATGCACACTATGTCACGTTAATGAATGCGGAAGGACGCAGGTTGCTTAAATACAAATCTGAACTATACAGCAATGACCTGTTGTTTAATTAGTTTGCAAGTTATCTATAATCATTTTCAGCTGATTTAAAATAGTACCATTGTATTGTTAACTCTTGAAATGTGGGTTAGACCACCCTAGAACCTGGTTTTAACCCCAGTGGCCTTTTTTACACTGACCGTTCAAAGGCGATAGCCCTATGGTCAGCCCTTTTGTGATTGTGATTTCTTATTTGACCTTTTATTCATCTTTGAATTTGTTCTTTGTTTCTATGTGTGTTTGTGGTTAGAGAATAGGACATGGCAGGGACATACAATATATAGCGGAAATTCCCGAGTTGAGTTTCTTTTGCGTTTCAGTATACGTGCACGTAATCAAAATCTATGACAGTTTTAAATAGGCTAGTCCTTGACCACTGTTTATAATTATGGTTTGTAATCGCCCTGTAAATTCAATAGAAATTCGGGGCTATATAATAGCTTGTTGTAATCTCCGTTTCAGGTCAAGATATATTTACAATGAAATTGTCCAAGTTTATGGGGACATCTTCTAAAACTACTGAGTATCTACATTCAAGGCCGGGCAAGATTCTGTCAAAGATGCTACAAAATCTGGACGTCCAGTTAGCAAAAGCAACACGTCTGGAGTTTTGCTTTTCAAAACGCTTTCGACCGAAGATGATCAGTGTACAGTCAGGAACCTAGCTAGGATGTCTGGCTTATCATAAGAAAGGTGCCTCTCATTTTTGGAAAACCTTTAATTTTGAGGACATTTACGGCTCGTTGCATATCCCATTCCCTGGTTGAGGAGAAAAATAAGACTCTTGTGAAAAAGCACGCCAGATACTGAAAATGTTATCGAAATAAGTGTAGTGTGCGAGAATTGTTACTAGGGACGAGACATGGATTCATTTTCTTATTCAAACATGGAAGTCTCAAACAATAACTGCGCCACTTAAAAAAAGAGTATGATAATGGACCTTTGGAAACGGCCGAGCACGACACATACGAAATATTGCAGTCTCGGTTTGATTGAGACTGTTCATGAGTGGTAGTGAAATATGCTAGCTACCGCTCACGCCCTCTAACCCCGGGTTGAGCAGAACTCAATATTCATAAAATCAACAGCACAAAATTTTAACCATCCCGAAGATGGCATGCATATGGCGGTGGACATGGAGTTATCAAAGCATCAGGAGACCCCGCATTTCGAAGAGAAACGACAATGTCCGTAAAGTTCGTTACGCAATTTTCTTCACAATACATGGACCAGCTGTACAAGACGCCATACCAAAGATAAAAGGGCCAATACCAAGTTATACAAAGACAAAAGTTTGAAGAAGCTTAAAGCTTACTTCCAGAAGCGAAGCCCCGAAACTGGACTCCATCACAAGTTTCTGCTACACGACAACGCTCCAGTACACAAAGTGGCTACTGTGACTACGGTATTGGAACAGGAAAAAGTCACTGTACTCCCGCATGCACCTTACTCGCCTGACCTTGCCCAATATTACTTCTTTCTTTAGCCACTACTGAACAAAAATATTTCAGGGAGAAATTATTCTGATTGAAAATCCCTTGGGTCAGCAATTGTCCAGTGGCTAAGGGGTGTACCTAAACTCCAGTATCAAACATTATTCCAGATGTGGCTAAAACGCTTAAAACGTGGCATACAAGCTAATGCAGAGTACCCTATAGGAATATAAAGACTACAATTGACAAAACTTATAACGAACACCCGTCGTACTTAATGTCCGGAATATCATAGGTTTCCTTTTAATAGTTTTGGTATCACCATATTTATATTAGTAATTGATCTTAAATATTAAACATGTCGCTTTAATAAAAATAAGTTTATCTTGCAGAAAGTAACCTAATCAGGTGGTCATGTTAGGTATGAAGAAAAGCACATAATACATGCAAATGCTGATTTAGCTGTGTACATCGATGTATATTTGAACGTATTATCCAACGCTGTTTACTTGGTCCTTGAATTCTACAATTCTTGTTCGACTTTTATAAATACTTTATTTGCTTAGATGCGTTTATCGCTGAAATACGTTAGCATATGATTAAAGAACATGCACGTTTAAATATCGACCTTGCAATGGTATTGTTTTATCTAACGGTTGCGCTTCTGCGTTACCATATATGCAATCACTTAAACGATCAAAATACCGAAGCAAAATGTAACGTACAAACTAGTTTACATTTCAACTCCCACTATGCAGAACACTAGCAGATTAAATGACGGGAGAGACATTCTTACACATTTGAGATAACTATTTTATCACCTTGCCTAAATCCAACTTTAAGTTATGTGTATACTACTTTACCAAACATGGGTCAGAAAATATTCATTAATAACGTATTATTTAAATTAAAAGGTCCAGTTATATGATTATAGTATGTGTTTGTCCTTTTCGGATCAACTAGATAGATGCTTGTATACTGAGCAAACAGTTAACCCCAGGGACCATTTTTTCCACTGACCGTTCCAATGCGGTACCCCTATTGTCAACCCTTTTGTGTTTTTGATGTCTTATTTTGCCTTTTATTCATCTTTAAAGTTTTCTTTGTTTCTTTGTATGTGTTTATGGTTGACTGTTGTCCTTGAATGCTACATTTCCTGTTCGAGTTTTATATCTACTTTTGGAACATTGTATAACTATAGAATGTGTCCTTGAGTTGAATTGGGTTTTCCGGCGCACCAATACAAAAGTTGTATATGGTGTCAAACGGAATGAACATTTCAAGCCCACCCTCCAGTTACATCGCGATAAAAGTATACAGCCATCTCACTTGTAGAACTGCAGACTTGGTGTAAATTATATTGTTAACACTCCATTTGTTTTCACTGGAACAAATCTCATTGTTTACTGCCAACACCAAAGTAGCACCTCAAATAATACAGGGAAGATGAAGACCTTTAATGAACATTCCAAAAATACAACATTAACATGACTTCAGGGGTGTTTACCCATCTGCCTGGATAAGCAGTGGCCTTATTCTTGCGTGGGAACCACACGTGACGAAATGTAAAAATGAAGAACGTCAAAGCATCTGTTTTTTAATTGAGTTTAAGGAGAAAAGAAAACAGTTAAGGCTTGTTTGGTAGGTGAGAGTTTTCTGAATACGAATGTGTATTAAATCACACGAATACACAAACATCGATTTTGTTGTTCTATATTCGATGTTTGATAAGGAAGACGCAATATCGATATACCTTATTTTCATATGATAGCAGGAAGTAATAAACTCATAACTTTAATACTTTTAATCGGTACATATACATTATTATATGACATTATTATATGACCTGAACAACTGAAAAGAGTTTTGATAAACGGTTGTGTAGTATAATTTTACCCCGTTATTTGACGGGTTAGTACTTTCTTTAAACTATGCGCTGGAAACAAAACATGAATTAAAATATCAATCTGTTTTCCTCAGAAACATCAATTATTTCAGTCAATGTCACTTAAATACATGTACCGTCACCAAATTCTAACGCAAATATTGACGGTACATATATTTAAGTGACATTGACTCCGACCCAGGGTCAGTTGGAGGGCTGGAACTTATTTGTATTAAGAAGGACAATGACCAGGAGTTTATATATGAAATTTGAACATGCTACACCCAAGGACAAGAAAGTTATAATGCAATAAGTCGGCGTTAAAGTTTGCGTTAAAATTTGTGTCAAAATGTGCGTCAAAATTTGCGTCAAAGTTGGTACCGTCTTTAAAAACTGTGTTGAAATGTGCGTTAAATTATTTTACTTTGTCCTACAGAGTAGAGTGTTCAAATTTTATATTCATAATTCTTGTTATTTTAATAACTTTCAGCCACTGAACTGACTCATAGTAGTAGAGAACATTACAGTAATTATAACATGCACTGCCATTTTCCCATATGCTTAATTTAAAAACCAAAACAGTAAACAAGCTGATAATTGAAGCAATTACAATATACAGCAACCACACATACAGTAAACATTTCACTCCACAGCCACTGATAAGCTGTCACTACTGCAGCTGGGTAATTTGATACTCCAGTAAAAGTTTATAAATCACAGACATACTGATTAAAGTGTCATTCCCATTGTGTTATTTGTCTCTTGATAAAACCTGACAAGTCAACTCAAGTCAAAATTTTAAACAGTAATGAGCACTAAACATAGTACCATGGCTGAATATATTACAAAATGTATACACAAATGAGATATAGGGTCCTATAGAAACCACAGCGTCCGAACGCAATGGCATCGTAGGTCCGCACTGTACTGCAAACAAGGACTTGAAAATGCAATGAAATAGACAAAAAACAACAGAAATAGTGGTGAAGACAGGTTTACCGACTTGGAACGGTCAGTAGGCAATAAGTTAGCTTGAATCGATTTTATATGCGCACAGTCCTCGCTATTATCCTGTCCCCAGCGCCCAAATAGACAAGACAGTGTAAACAAAGCTACATCCCATCCAAAGGAATTATATAACAATAAAGTCCACATCCAGAGAAACTAACTAAAGAAACACATACAAAAAAAAATAAACATATGAGGATGTATCCAGAATCGTACTTTTTTGTATGTGTTTCTTTAGTTAGTTGGTTTTACAGCGCACTGCATGTTTTGTGATTGACCCCTCTACAGTCAGTCATTACGCTTCACTTTTCACTTGTGCTATGACTGGAATACCTGTTGGGACTCTATGATTGTACCTAATTAAACCCCAACTAAGGAGGTGGTGCATGAGCTTTCGTCCCTCGAGTTTTCTGGTCGTACCCTAGATTGGTTTTCTCTTTAGCTGCAACATCTATGTACTAAAACCAAAGGGTTATGTCCTTTTCTGACGAACTTCCTGACTAAATTTGTAAAGCGGTCAGACCCCTTTAACTTTCGAAGTTTATAGATCACATCTCTATAAAATGAAGGTTGTGATATGCCTAGTCGCAGAAGTGTTTTAAGGTTGGTTTTGTAATTTTCCAGCAGGGCCTCGTTGCGGCGGTAGAATTTAGAGAAAGATCTACGTAGTTTGTGATAACGAAAACCCCGCTAAAGAAGTTTACTTGTAATAACTTGATTTCGATCATTGAAGTCTATAACATCATTACACGCTCTAGCAAATCGAATGAGCTGGGAGATATACACCCCGTATGAGGTAGCACGAGGTACATCTCCATCCAGGTATGAATAGTTAACGATGTTAAAATTGAAATCATCTGTCTTATCATAGATTTTAGTATGAATACAATCATTTGAAATCGAGAGATGAAAATCGAGAAATGCTGCTACTGTATCCGAACTGTTGGCATTATTCAACGTGAGCTCTGGTGGATAAATGTTAGTAACCATATGAGAACGGATTATCAATATTGAGTATGTCATCAAGATACCGAGAAGTATTATTAAATGCATCAATAATTTCACCCTGGCTAGCAGGTGACAAATTCACCATAAAATCTCGTTCATAGCAGTACAAAAACAAATCTGCAACTAGATTTTGATCAGAACCTGATCAAACGGGCTTTCCGGTCTTAATTACGTCATGACGTCACAACTGTCAGAGTTGTCGAAGATGAAGATACTGATGGATTTATCACGAAAATAACATCGAATCAGTCAGTGAAAAAAACAAATTTCCGAATGTTTTGACGTCACTGACGTCATGACGTCGGGATACCGTATGACGTTCTTGTACAACCGGACCCCGAACTCTACAATCTGTGAAAGTTTTATTCAAATACGATAATAAATATAGAAGATATAGACAAAACAAGAGTTCATTTATGACGTCACTGGCGGCCATCTTTGATGACGACAGGACAACATTCCACATTATAGCACAACTAGACTTTGATATCTACAAACTGTGAAAGTTTTATCAAACTCCGATGCTAAATGACGGAGATATGGCGATTACAAGATTTCTTAAATGACGTCATTGACGGCCATTTTGGATGACGTCATGACGTTAAAACTATCAGCGTCGACTGAGACAATGAAATTGATGGATTATACAGTGAAACAACTTCAAAAATGTTAATCAGTAAAAAAAAACGGATTTTAATAATATTATGACGTCACTGACGTCAAGACGTTAATACCTAGAGACACGTTTTTACATTCTTTTATAACTAGACCCTAAACTCTTCAATCTAGGAAAGTTTCATTCAAATCCGATTATAAATGTTTGAGATCTAGCGCTAACAATATTTATATCATGACGTCACTGGCGGCCATCTTGGATGACATCATGACAATTTTTGACATTTTTGCACAAACCGACCTAATTCCCTACAGGCTGTGGAAGTTGCATTAAAATCCGATCATAAATGAAGGAAATATAGCGATTACAAGATTTCTTCTCAAATGACGTCATTGGCGGCCATTTTGAATGACGGCATGACGTTAAAACTGTCAGCGTCGACTGAAACAATGACACTGATGAATTTTGAAGTAAAAAAACATGAAAAATGCCATCACTCAAAAAATTTAATTTTCATAACATTGTGACGTCACTGACGTCAAGTCGTTATTACATAGAGACACGTTTTTACGTTTTTGCACAACTAGACCCTGAACCCTACAATCTTTGAACGTTTCATTCAAATCCGACTATAAATATTTGAGATCTAGCGATATCAAAATTTGTCTGATGACGTCACTGGCGGCCATCTTGGATGACGTAATGACATCAATTTCTACGAGGCACCAGTCGCGAATGTCCTCTATCATTGATAAAATTTTGACTTGCTGCGACAAATATTTCTATGAGAAGTGCGTTGTAGGAGGAAGAATAATAAGAACTAGATTTTGATCAGGACCTGATCAAACGAGCTTTCCTGTCTTAATGACGTCATGACGTCAAGACGTCACAACTGATTGATGTATCAAGAAAATAATTCGAACATGCAAACAGTAAAAAAATCGAATTACTGAATATTGTGACGTCACTGACGTCATGACGCCATGGCGTTGGGATACCGTATGACATAACCAGACCCTGAACTCTACAATCTTTGAAAGTTGTGTTCAAATCCGATCATAAAGATATAGTCTTAACAAGATTTCCCTTATGACGTCACTGGCGTCTATCTTTGATGACGACATAACAGACTTCGACATTATTGCACAATAAGACGTTGAATGTAGAGTTCATGTGAAAGTTTTATCAATATCCGATCATAAATGAAGAAGATATAGCGATTAAAATATTTCAATAATGACGTCATTTGCGGCAATTTTGGATGACGTGATAACATTAAAACTACTAACGTTGACTGAAACAATGACAATGATTGATTTTACAGTAAAACAACTTAAAAATGCAATTAGTAAAGAAAACAGACTTTTAATAACATTGTTGACGTCAATAACGTTATCACATAGAGACACGTTTCGGCATTCTTGCACAACTAGACCCTGAACTCTACAAATAAGGATAAAAATATCGGACAGGGAAAGCAGGCATTCAAGGACGACAGTCAACCACAAAACACAAAAACAAATACGCAAACAGACAAACGAAAAGGCAAAAGTAATAAAAAATGCAAACGACATCACAAACACAAAAGGGTTGACAATAGGGCTACCGCCTTGGAACGGTCAGTGGCAAAGTAGGCCACTGGGGGTTTAAACCGGTTCTAGGGTGCACCAAACCTCACACTTACCCTACTGTCATCCCATTTAAAACAGGACAGTGTAAATAAAGAAATCCCCGCCATGTTCTAAACTCTAACAACAAGGCAGCATCAATAGGCAATATAAGTAAAACACAAATATGCTCGTGTAAATATAATACAAAAAAAACACAAAAAACAATAGCCTAGAAAGCCACAATGAAGGTACTCAATGACTTGGCAGAAGCCAGAGCAGTAAGAGAATACACCATTGAGGGCACGATAAGAAAGAACATGGACAAACATCAAACGCCACCTTCCCGATGGGCTTTAGGTAGGCGTCATCATAGGGTCCACAGCCTGTCCGGTCATAGTACAATTAAAGAGGAAAGCATAGTGGCGAACTGTAAAAGGGTCCACCACCAAGCATGCAGTACGTTGCAAAATGATAGGGTCATAACCTCTTTTGATAAACTTTTTAACAAGTTTAACAAAGATAGTATGAAAGTGATCATGACCAAGAATCTTACGAAGTTTATAAATCACATCACCATAGAAGTCAGGTTGTGATAGTCCTTGTCGCAGAAGAGTCCTTAAATTACAATTATATTTGGAAAGAAGATCAGGGTTACGATAATAAAATTTTGCAAATGTTTTACGAAGTTTATGGTAACGGTAACCCTGATTGAGTAACTTTTTAGTTATACAAAGATTACGAATATTAAAGTCCTCAACTCGAGTACAAGCTCTAGAAAAACGAATGAGTTAAGACAGATACACCCCATAAGAAGTTGCTCGGGGAACATCCCCATCCAAGTGGGGATAATTAACAATGTCAAAATTAAAATCATCTCTCTTGTCATAGATTTTGCTAATTATTTTACCATTTTCAATCGAGAGATCTAAATCAAGAAAAGAAGCGTTATTATCAGATATATTTTCTTTATTAAGCCGAAGTTCTTTAGGATAAATATTATGAACCATAGTTTGAAAGAAAGGGTTGTCAATGATCAGTATGTCATCCAGATAACGAGAGGTGTCATTAAAAGCTTCAATAACATCTGCCTGGGTATCTGGTGAAAGACCCAACATGAAATCCCTTTCATAGCAAAATAAAAACAAATCTGCGACAAGTGGTGCACAGTTCTTACCCATAGGGATACCAACAATTTGTCTATAAGCGGTGGTACCGTACCTGACGAATATAGTATCTAATAGGAAGATGAGTGCTTCACAAACTTCATAGCAAGTCCACATAGTATAATTGTCTAAACTGCCGTTAGTGAAAAACGCTTTAATATTATTACATGCCAAAAATGTAGTATTTTCTCTAGCGAATGTTTTTTGAATAAGAGAAATTAGCTTGTCTTTAATAAGATGATGTGGTAAGGTTGTATATAGTGTAGAGAAGTCATAAGTACTTATTGATGAAACTAGACCTTTATTGAAAATTTTATCAAGAACGTCTACTGAATTTTTTATAGACCAAAATAAATTAATCCCAGAGTTTTCATAAGTTTTATCACAATATAGTTTAATGTGATCTTTAACGGCAGTAAGACAAGAAGTTAAAAGTTTGGAGATGTTTGTTGTGGTGCAGGCACTAGAATTAGAAATAAAGCGAGCCTTATACGGATTTTTATGTAATTTAGGAATCCAGTACATGGTAGGCAGTTTATTTTGCTTATCGCTTACACCAGCCTTGAAAGTAGTGCACCGAGTGATATGTGCGGCAACAACATCATCCTCGGTAGAATTAACTGGAGTATACGAATTGGTGCTGCCGAGTTCCAGAGATAAAACATTGACGTGATGTAGGCGTCAAACAATAATTACATTATTAGCTGCTTTATCTGCAGGAACTAAAACAAATTTATTATGAAATTCCTGAATTCCCGATTTAAGATTACGAAAGGAAAACCTAGGTCTCGGAGGTAGTAAAGAGGGGTTAGAATTATAAAAGTTAATACGTGTATCTATAATTTTAAGAATAGACTTTTTCCAAGTAGAAAGCGAGTTTGGGTCCGCATGTTCTCTACGACACCATTTTATACTAAAATCTTCAATGGAGTGGACGATCTGGGCACGACAGGCATTAAAAAAAAAAGTTGAAGGTAATCTATATTTAGGACCTTTCGAAAACAAATGCCGAATACGTTTATCAATAATATCAAAATTACCAGTGATGACATGACCTGCTGGAGCATAGCAACATTTTGATGTGTTGCATTCAAATTCCTTAGGAGTATTAAGTACTATATCAAGGTCAGAAACTATTTTGTTGTAGTTGAAAATAATGTTTCTAATGGGCTTTTTATACTTATAACAAATTACAGGACTTTCGCAATTTTTGAAATATTTTGGGATAGAATCAACTACATGAGTATCCCGAAAAATACTAGGCATGTCAATGAAATCAATACCTTTATTAATATATAGTAGATTTAGAAAATGCCTGACGTGATCAGACTCCTTGTCAATATGGGGTCGGAGAACATGTTGTGTGTAGCTTTGAACTATGGAAGCAGTGTTATACAAGGTATCTGTACGAATGAAAATTTTGTCGGCTTCCTCGTCGATCAACTTTAGTGAAGAAATAGACAAAGAGGTAAGCCGTGAAAGCATAGAGTGCTTTCCAGACTGTTTAAAAATAGTATGTAAATCAGCGACAGAAATAATTACACGCGATTTACGTTTGATGTTACCATTACGCCTAAAACCATGAGACCTAGATTTACGCTTTCGAATAGAAAAAATAGAAAAAATGTCAATATAAGGATCTTTAGAAATATTTCCTTCTTGATAAATATTGTCATTAAGGCCGAATGGATAAGGTGTCTGTAAGTTTTTCATCCACTTAAGTTCTGCAATGTGTCTAGCTTTTATTTTGAAGCTTTTAGTAGCATCATTATCAAAAAATAAATATTCAACTGGTTGAACAGTTACGTAATTGAACTTATGACCTGACTGACGAAAGTGTTGGTACAAGTAAGTTTTTAACTTTTTAGGATTACTTGCATTATATTTGTGTTCACGAAATCGAACTTTTAAGGATCGACCTGTTTGTCCAACATATTGTATACCGCAAAGTGGTGCATTTCATGTCAGAACATAAATGACTTGAGTAGTACGTCAATCAACATTTGAAGCTAGACATACATTAAACAATCTACCATTAACAGCTGATTTAATGGTGGACTTGCACGATAAATAACTGCAACAACTGCACCTCTTAGCATTGCACTTATAAATAGAGGGAAACACCCTGCGTCTTGAATGAACTAAATGATTTCTGAAAGGAGACTTTACATGGTATTTCCTCAAAACAGGAGATCCTAGAGGAGTAACGGAAACTTTTGAGCCATTATTAAAAATCCTAGTTATATTATTAGAAGGTACATGAAACGAGGTTGCCGAATGAATATTTAAAGGTGTAAGGCGTACATATGGTTTAGTTCTAAGAAATGAAGAGTTTTTTTGTGGAATTTGTATTGATGACGCAGAGTGTAACCGAAGAGGTGAAATATTTATTTTTAAAGTTTTAGCTAAAAGACTCATAATTGTTTTTATGGAGAGTAATACCATTCCGTGAAAAGCGAAATAAGGGCCAATAAGTATTTATTAGAGATACGAAATAGAATCGTATCAAAGATCCATAAGAAATAATATTAGAAAACTTACGGACTGTTAAAAGAGGCCCAAAACTCATGTCAGTGTCTAATGCAAGATAATGAGGAAAGTTAAGGAAATCCCTAATAAAATGGGCCAAAATGTCGATGAGCACAAAACCTTCAACTCGGTATATGAAACACACGTGTTTAAGGAAAACTGGATCAATGAATATCATACAATCCCTGTAGGATGTAAAAATAACAATATTGATTGGATGTACGGGGAGACTTTTTACGGTCGCCACACGGCACAAACAACACAATTGTGCAAATAAATAAGGATAAAAATATCGGACAGGGAAAGCAGCATTCACGGACGACAGTCAACCACAAAACACAAAAACAAACACGCAAACAGACAAACGAAAAGGCAAAAGTAATAAAAAATGCAAACGACATCACAAACACAAAAGGGTTGACAATAGGGCTACCGCCTTGGAACGGTCAGTGGCAAAGTAGGCCACTGGGGGTTTAAACCGGTTCTAGGGTGCACCAAACCTCACACTTACCCTATGCCATCCCATTAAAACAGGACAGTGTAAATAAAGAAATCCCCGCCATGATCTAAACTCTAACCAACAAGGCAGCATCAATAGGCAATATAAGTAAAACACAAATATGCTCTTGTAAATATAATACAAAAAAAAAACAATAGCTTGAGAAAGCAACAATGAAGGTACTCAATGACTTGGCAGAAGCCAGAGCAGTAAGAGAATACACCATTAAGGGCACGACAAGAAAGAACATGGACAAACATCAAACGCTACCTTCCCGATGGGCTTTAGGTAGGCGTCATCATAGGGTCCACAGCCTGTCCGGTCATCGTACAATTAAAGAGGAAAGCATAGTGGCGAACTGTAAAAGGGTCCACCACCAAGCATGCAGTACGTTGCAAAATGATAGGGTCATAACCTCTTTTGATAAACTTTTTAACAAGTTTAACAAAGATAGTATGAAAGTGATCATGACCAAGAATCTTACGAAGTTTATAAATCACATCACCATAGAAGTCAGGTTGTGATAGTCCTTGTCGCAGAAGAGTCCTTAAATTACAATTATATTTGGGAAGAAGATCAGGGTTACGATAATAAAATTTTGCAAAGGTTTTACGAAGTTTATGGTAACGGTAACCCTGATTGAGTAACTTTTTAGTTATACAAAGATTACGAATATTAAAGTCCTCAACTCGAGTACAAGCTCTAGAAAAACGAATGAGTTGAGACGGATACACCCCATAAGAAGTTGCTCGGGGAACATCCCCATCCAAGTGGGGATAATTAACAATGTCAAAATTAAAATCATCTCTCTTGTCATAGATTTTGCTAATTATTTTACCATTTTCAATCGAGAGATCTAAATCAAGAAAAGAAGCGTTATTATCAGATATATTTTCATTATTAAGCCGAAGTTCTTTAGGATAAATATTATGAACCATAGTTTGAAAGAAAGGGTTGTCAATGTTCAGTATGTCATCCAGATACCGAGAGGTGTCATTAAAAGCTTCAATAACATCTGCCTGGGTATCTGGTGAAAGACCCAACATGAAATCCCTTTCATAGCAAAATAAAAACAAATCTGCGACAAGTGGTGCACAGTTCGTACCCATAGGGATACCAACAATTTGTCTATAAACGGTGGTACCGTACCTGACGAAAATATTATCTAATAGGAAGATGAGTGCTTCACAAACTTCATAGCAAGTCCACATAGTATAATTGTCTAAACTGCCGTTAGTGAAAAACGCTTTAATATTATTACATGCCAAAAATGTAGTATTTTCTCTAGCGAATGTTTTTTGAATAAGAGAAATTAGCTTGTCTTTAATAAGATGATGTGGTAAGGTTGTATATAGTGTAGAGAAGTCATAAGTACTTATTGATGAAACTAGACCTTTATTGAAAATTTTATCAAGAACGTCTCCTGAATTTTTTATAGACCAAAATAAATTAATCCCAGAGTTTTCATAAGTTTTATCACAATATAGTTTAACGTGATCTTTAACGGCAGTAAGACAAGAAGTTAAAAGTTTGGAGATGTTTGTTGTGGTGCAGGCACTAGAATTAGAAATAAAGCGAGCCTTATACGGATTTTTATGTAATTTAGGAATCCAGTACATGGTAGGCAGTTTATTTTGCTTATCGCTTACACCAGCCTTAAAAGTAGTGCACCGAGTGATATGTGCGGCAACAACATCATCCTCGGTAGAATTAACTGGAGTATACGAATTGGTGCTGCCGAGTTCCAGAGATAAAACATTGACGTAATGTAGGCGTCAAACAATAATTACATTATTAGCTGCTTTATCTGCAGGAACTAAAACAAATTTATTATGAAATTCCTGAATTCCCGATTTTAGATTACGAAAGGAAAACCTAGGTCTCGGAGGTAGTAAAGAAGTTGTGAAAGTTTCATTCAAATCCGACGGTAAATGTTTGAGATCTAGAGCTAACAAGGTTCTTATCATGCCGTCACTGGCGGCCATCTTTAATGACGTCTTGACAATTTTTGGCATTTTTGCACAACTCAACCTAATTCTCTACAGGCTGAGAAAGTTGCATCAAAATCCAATATTAAATGAAGGAGATATAGCGATTACAAGATTTCTGAAATGACGTCATTAGTGGCCATTCTGGATGACGTCATGACGTTAAAACTGTCAGTGTCGACTGAGTCAATGATACTGATGAATTTTACAGCAAAACAATTTAAAAATGCAATCAGTAAAGAAAACGGATTTTTAAATACATTGTGACGTCACTGACGTCAAGACGTCATAACATAGAGACAAGTTTGGACGTTCGTGCACAACGAGACCCTAAACTCTACAAGCTGCAAACGTTTCATTCAAATCCGACCTTACATTTTCGAGATTTAACGCTAACATTATTTTTAGCATCACGTCACTGGCGGCCATCTTTGATGACGTCATGTCCATTTTTGATATTCTTGCATATCTCAACCTAATATCCTACAGGCTGTGAAAGTTGCATCAAAATCCGATAATAAATAAAGGAGATAAAGCGATTGCAAGATTTCTTAAATGACGTCATTGGCGTCCATTTTGGATGACGTCACGACGTTAAAACACTCAGCGTCGACTAAAATGATGACACTGATGGGTTTTCCGATAAAATTCCTAAAACAAAAATGTTGCCTTACAGAAGGCTCAAACCCTGAACCTTCGGTTCAGTAGACACTTAGTAGACGACGCTCTAAGCAGTTAGTTTATTGCGCTAGAACTTAGTTTTTAACAAATGCCACGATCTGCAATCTGATTGGCTCCGAAAATTTGGGAGTAAGCGATCTCCATAACATGATATGTTTATAATTTCTTGCCCAAAAGGTATAATGAAATATAGAGTCCAATCCTATTTTCTGTAACTATATTTCTACTTAATCTCTACTTGCTACGAAACTATTATGACGAAGCCCCAAACAAATAAAACGCTCCCTTTTTATAAGGTCCCTTCTCATCAATCGTATAGCATCTACAAATAGGGAACAAATCGATCAATTATTAACCGCCTGCTTCGGTAGCGATTTTGTTACCCGAGACATGGATTTTACCTGAGAGGACATCGAGGGTATCATATACTCCTCAAAATAAGTTAAGGACCTTCCCTTCCTTATTGTAATAAGATTAAAGTTTGCATCATCGCACAAGTTTAAATACACATTGCATTCCAAACATGGAAACTGTTTCGTGTTTCTGTATTCTTTGGGAACACATAAAAAAGAATAATAAGTTAATACAACATTGCTTACACATTATGTGTAACAGTTTGAAAATGGAATGTAGTCAGTTTGACTGGTAAGTATATGGAGAAATATTCTTGCGGTCCTTAAATTATTTTGGGGAGTATATATACAGAAAACCCCTGCAGTCGGTCAAATATTTATTTATACTATTCTATTCTACTCTTCCTAACAAACGTCCCCACTTCTTTTCTAAAGAAAATTAACTCCTCATTTTTTATATTAGGGTGTGTGTGGGGGTAGGGGAGGTAAAGAATGGGGCACAACTTAAAAACAAAATTTCGACAACCACCAAACTCAAAAACAAAATCGCTTTTTACGTAGGAATTTTCATAATTTTTCAGATTTTAGGGGAGTGTGGTGAGGGGTGGGGTCGTGGGTTGGCAGCGGGTGCTCCCCCACTTCGATCCGTCGCTGTACTACTAATTTGTATGTAAACAAACTATATAATCAATTATTCATCCGATGTATAGAATGTAATATGAACGGAAAACCAAACGTAAATGATTTGTTTATTAGGCCTTGTTTACCATGTTTACTGGTGAAATAAAGCTTAATAAACGTGTCCACAAGGGCAAATTATTAGTATGCAACGGTAACGCACATGCCACATCACTCAAAAGCAAGTTTATTTGAAGTAAAGAAAGTAAACGGTTAAAGTGGCCGCAAGTCGCAAAATAGATATGTTGATATCAATGAAAGCTCGGGTATATTAGAAAGGCCAATAAAATAACTGGTGAAAACAGTTAGGTATTAAATGTCGACCAGATGAACTTTCAAACCTTGTCTTTAACTAAAGTACTCTAGGACATTTTTTCAGGAAAACTTAAATATGTTTTATTTTTAACAAATAACACGATTTTTTTATTATTTTATTTATTTATATTTTTTTAGTTCCCAACACCGATACAGCCACCTGTGGTCTTAATAATTTCTTTATTATTTCTTAAGGGTGAAATCTTGCTATATGTCACGTCGGCAAGAACATGATCCAGACAGAAATAGTAAACAAACTGCATATGCAGGTATTGGGGAACAAATGTATAACGATTATATATCTAGGTCAAGGTAGACATACGTGATTTTTTTAATTATTCTAATTATACTAGCGGTCAAGGAAAACGCACCAGTAAATGATATGGGTGTAACCTTTTATTGCTAAAATAAGAGGATATTTTGAATTTGATGAATAGTAGATAACAATTGCAAACACTGATTGTCTCAAAATTCCTAAACATGGTGTTTCGTGTTCTATGAAAGTCAAACGGTGTAGAAAACAAAAGCCACACATTTTAATACCGGGTATGTCCAACCGTTTTACCGTTCTTAAGAAATTATCCCGTCCTCCAGCAGCCCAGTCTCTTTGGGTTTATACTTATACATCGCCTGTTTACACAGTGACCTTCACAGTTTACCCGCATAGCTTGTGATTCTTTAACCACAAAAATAAATTATACAGCCTCTTAAATCGTAAACATATGAATAGGTCATGTATACAGCTTCCCACCTATTATACTTTTGAATAACAAATTGTAGTAAACATCGTATGGAAAATATCTGCTTTGTAGTATGGACCCCGGTTATTTCCCCATTTATATTTCATGAAAAATAGCGATTTTGTTTGAAGTGCAATAGAAATATATAAAATCATTACAAATACGGAATATGATACTATTCAGCCTCCACCTGCAATTTCAAGAAGGTTATCATTAGGTAAGGACAAACTACAGTAGTTTTACGATTCACAAAAAAAGAGAAATATGACCTTGTAGCAATATTTATTAAAGTCTGACATTATTTAGTCCATTCAATACGTGAATACTGCGTAAAACAGTCAAGTTGTAATGCATTACATTGAGAGTTGTTCAACTTTCACACATAACAAAGAAACTTCGACTATAGTAAGCAAGCTGACACCCAGAAACAACTTGATGAACTGAAGATATACAGAATTTAATGTATTTTTTTTTTTAATAAAATACTACAACAGTCATGGTTATGTTAGGCGTAGGAGATGAATACACGACAATCCGTTCTCCTCAAAGGTTAGAAACGGTCATCTTGAATAACGACTTTTACGTGCATGTTATACTCTGTATAGAATTACATAGATCTAAAACCGAACTATTTGGTTAACTAGTTAACATTACCTATTTTCATTTAAAGTAGTTGGTGTTATTAGATCTACTGGTATGACGATTTCATGCACGTCTTCATACGACCGTTTGTTTGTAAGTTTATGGTCTCGCCCCACCATTAATGTTACTATTAGGTTGCTGTGCATCATATGTATGTGACACCTATAAAAATACAAAACGTGTACATTCTCTAGCTGAATATGTGGTGATTCGTCAAACAAATCTGACATTGGAATGAAACCTCATATCAACATGGTATTTTCTGTATCATCTTACTGTAGCACAGCAGATAAAGCAAATAAAACCTTCTTTTAAAAATAAAAATTGCCTAAAATGTTGAAAGAAAGAACATTTACTCACTCGTAATGTCGTGAGTGAATTATTCTCTGACCTCAACCTGTAAAAACAACAGAAACAATCGTAGGTAATAGGCGTATGTATTCAGGCAGATAATAAACATAGAATTTAAAAAAAAAAATATGTTCTGATACAATCTTGAGAAGAGAAAGGTCCTCCTGGTACAGGAACAGTGATGGAAGGAATACTTCTGAAAAAGACCTACAACTTTTTTTAAAACAAATGTAAAAAACATTTCCACAAATAGAAGGTATGTATATATGCATAAAGATAACTATACATACATATGTAAACGGAGATAAATATACTGTTTCCAAAGAATACATAATTATAATCATGTAAAATAGTTCTCTTACATATGGAAACATCAACATAATGTAAATAAGTATAAGATATTACAGCATAATGAATGGTAGGTGGGAGTGCATAAACTAGTTATATATGATGCCTTTTAATACAATTCAGTGATATCAACTATTTAAATGAGTGATATCACCTATTCGAATAAGTGATATCACGGATTCGAAAGGGTGATATTACTGATTCAGAACGAATTAGTGGTATCACTCATTCAAATAGGTGATATCACCCTTTCGTTTTGAATCAGTGATATCACCTATTCGAATCAGTGATATCACCTATTCGTTTTTACAACAAGAACAATACTGACTTGCCCCAAAACGTATTATCAGGAAGGACGTTATACGTCCCTAGTATTATATAATATTGCTAACGGTTAGTTGTAATATTCAAATAATAACTTCTCAGTGTAATTTGTGAAGGGTGGGTTTATTTACAATTTGAATGACTGTATTTAAAGGGAGTAGATCAGGCTCGGTGGCTAAATTTATTTTAAAAAAATAAAAAGCTATTAAATAACCAATTTAAAACGTAATATGATTCTAAGATAGAGATAGAACATTAATAGTAATATAATATTATGCAATACTTAATAATTTTAACTTACAATACGTTGTGTTAGTCCTATAGAAATTCCAAAGTTAAAAATAGATTTGTAATACACTGAGATTTATTTTACCGCCAAGATTAAAATAGCTATCCCTGGCGCGTAACTATAGTTAGGATATATCTTCTTCTGGTTGTTTCTTTATATGATCAGTGCTATTTCTTTTGGTGGTTTATGTTTTTTGTTTTATCAATTAAATACATAATTAATGTATTCAAACAATTCTAATTATAAAACAAATACCAATCCTGATGGCGGGCGGCAGCAGTACCACATCTTCTTGATCGGACCCTGTATGTAGAGTTTGGTAGGGTGTATACCCCTTCTACTGTGTGCGACCATAAAATGAACGCCGGCCATTATCCGCCGATGACGAAAAATCCCGCCAAATGTTGCAATTGTGAGGGTCGCTCTATTTAGTTACACAGATCCTGGATGGGATCAGTCTTCATATAGAGTTTATTTCTGAATCAGTGATATCACAGATTCGAATAAGTGATATCACTCATTCAAAATGAATCGGTGATATCACCTATTAAATGTGTGATATCACCTTTTCGATACAGTGATATCACCTTTTCGAATGGGTGATATCACACATTCGTTTTGAAAAAATGATATCACTGATTCGGATAGATGATATCACTCATTCAATAGGTGATATCACGCATTCAGAATGAATCGGTGATATCACCTATTTGAATAGGAGATATCACCAAAAGGTATTAAAAAGTAATACCGCGCCCCATAGTTATCTGCCTAAATACAACTCCTCTAGCGGTTAAAATAATAGCTTGCAACGGTATGAATTCGGAACAATAGCCCGCAACAGTATGAATTATTTGTACAAACCTTTTTATTTTTATTTTCCGAAAAGCAAGTATTTGCCCCATGGAAAGCAATGAGTGACCCGCAACCTTATGACAATTAAATGACCTTGGACCGTCAAAGGTCCAGGGCAATGCAACGTTTGTCATTTTCGGTAGTGCAAAGTATCCAAATCAATTGAAAAATTAAATACAACGTTTTCTTGACCTTTTTTCACGACAACATGTCATTATACGGGGTAATACTAACACAATTCTTACGACTGGACGAACCATTTCTAAAGGACTGGAATTTGACAATACCCTGTAATTTGCAATGACGCTCACGTTTACTGCAAACAGTATGCGTTATACTAGCAATGCAATTTAGCAATACGAGGACTGTCACAAAATGTCACGGGTAGAGCGTACTGGTCGTACATAGCTCTTGTAAGTTATCGGTTACACCCAAATCTATTGTTCGAGTTGAAACAATTTCACAATATTCATGGTCTATTCATGTAACACGTAAAAGCGTGCACATTTTAAGTGGTCGCCAGAGAGGCCGTGTCATAAGTTTAGTTTTGTGCTAATGCATGTAAACGTATAGGTATATTTTCCCAAAACGGAAAAATTGTATAAGGGGCCTCTCGTGTAGATTCAATACTGCCGATTTAGCCACGTTTGTCACGGATTGAACGGGGGAAATAATGATTTGGGCGTAATGTTTGCTATAAAACCCATTGTCTTCTAGCTCTCGCCGGGATGATCGATAGTACTTTGTTGGAACAGAGATTGGACGGCAAAATGCATAGGCAACATGTGGTTAGTAGTTTTATTAAACTTTTATCATACATTTGTATTCAGTGGGCGGCGCCATCTTGTTTGGCGGTTACGACATCCGGTTAGCATTGATGTTTCTCAAACATAACTTTAGACTAGCATATGATTTTGAAGTTACTTTATTAGATGTAATTATTGTAATTGATCATTAATTGTAAAACAATATTAATTTGATAACAGTGGATAATAGGTGCATTAGTTTACGTTGGCGTATAACTCAGTGATTGTAATACACGATTGTTAACATTAGTTAACAATGAGATGAGTGACAAGAATAAATGTTCGACGCGTATGCATAGCGTTGTATAATGTGGTCATTAGTTGACATGCGTGCATGCATAACTCAGTGAGTGTAATATATGAGTAATTTGATCATGTTTATTTTACATGTATTAGGGGCATTGATTAAGAGCGACGTACATAGCGTATACATGGCGTTGTAGAATATGTATACATTGCTACTCATCATTAGTACAGCTTACATATATTGATTGAATAATGATTTGTTTGGGTAATGATAATTATGCAAGATTGTTATGTTTGTTAACCGACATCTAAAACGTATGTATAATTACAGCCTAAGCCATCCAGGGTTGAAAATAAGCCATCCAGGATATAAGCCATTCAGGGTTGGAGTAAGCCATCTAGGTTTGGATATCCAGGAGTGGAGCTAAGCTTCCACGATTAACGTTTACGAGCGGTGGAGAGGGTCCCCGTACCTGCGTCAGCATGGCCAGGTTTTACTAACGACAACCCCCGGGACACAAGGTGGGCCCGTTACCAGTCCTCACTGGAGGAATATCACTCACAATCTCAGTGGAGGTTAACTATCATTGCATCGCATCATCAACCCTTACAGAAGGCATTTGATGACAATCACCCATTGAATTCGCGCATCATCATCTTCATGAGCTCTCGCGCATCACAGTTATCGCGCTAGATCAACATTGTTATAGCTTTAACAACACTTTAGTGTCTTAGACATTCAGTATTTATAACAATACTAAGAACGTCTTAAACGTTCATGAGAACATTCTTTTCATAGTATATTTGTGTATTCGCTTGTTTTTTTTAGATAATTGTATATATATTAAACATATTTTAAAAGTTGCATTAAACTTATGTAAATGCATTCACCGCCATTGATTCTTTCCTGAGTTAGCCCAACCACTAAGGTCATCCTGTGACAAGGACTAAATACCGATTGTAAACCTATAAACGTTAATCTCAGTTTTGATAGTTTAAATACGAGGGGTGATTGTAAAGTAACGCGTTTTTTTAACATACGATTATTTGTAACGAACAAGCCATACTCACGAGGTTCCTGCCGCTTGGTTCATTTTCCGTATACACGCTTGGCTGGCACTAATAATTTTCAACAAGATTGGTTCTCGCACACATGCGCATTCATTACTCATCTGTTGCAAAGATACTCACTCATTACTCATTTTCTCGCACATATACTCATTCATTACTCATCTGTTTGCACAGATACTCATTCATTACTCATTTGTTCGCACAGATACTCATTCATTACTCATCTGTTCGCACAGATACTCATTCATTACTCATCTGTATCCCAAAAATATACAGCAAGGTTATATGTTCCAGCTCTGGTATGAGCAGTTATTTTTAAATAAATGAACGACAGTGCTATGAAAAATATAACCAACCAGCCTTGCTGCACGCGTCTTCCTAGAACTAAACTAATGATGTCAATAATGACTAAGGTTACTCGTTTGTGGTAACGAAAACTACTAAAATAAAGGGATTTCCGGGTTTTAACAAAACTATTTGTAATCGAGGCTCGAACCCCAGTCCATTAGTTTTCTGCCTTGGCGTGTTAGTCAAGGGAGACGTGGAGGCATGAGTGGGACATATTTCACTTTTATACATCGGGTTGAACGAATTAAAGCGCATGTGTGGTACGCGGCAAAGTATATTCTAGAGCCTAAAATGAAAATCACAAATTTATTAGTTTTACACCCACAATTTCGCTTTAAATTGTGGACTTAGTGCATTTTAAATCAGTTTTACTCATTTTACATGGCTTCGTTTATCGAAATAGCGTTTTAAAGACATGGATGTTTTCCTTATGGTCAACGTCAGTGGACGCTTACCGGAAGAATTTAACCTCTTCCTTTACTCTGATCAAACATGAAAGGACAAAACCAACGATGAAATTACATATTATACTTACAGCCATGCTGCTTCTTCTATCGTACGTTTAGAAAGAAGCAAATCTTTAACCAAACCATCAGTAACTTGTTTGTATCAATTGATGAATATTGGGAACAGTGAGGCACCATCCGGCAGTTTGTATGGTAACTTTTACAAACCACTTATGAGTACAAGACACATTATTCGGTACAACATTGGCGTAGTTTCTAAAATCGACAACTCATCTATGTTAGACACTCTAGAACAAAAACATAGCTATATCCCTTTGGAATGCAGACAGAAACAGTAGACTTTTACTGAGCCTGATGCTAAGTGGTGACATCTCTACAAACCCAGGACCAGAAAAGTATCCATGTGGTCATAGTCAGGCCAGTTGCTAGTAACCACAGAGCCGTATACTGTGAAACGTGTTATAACTGGCTGGTGGCACATTAATTAAATGTGCAAATATCTTGCCAAAATATAAACACTGATGGTCCATGGGTATGCAAGAAGGGCGATCTGCTTGGCCATTTCACAGAGTCGTTCACCAGCACTTCCTCTATGAAAATACCGGATTTGCCCATTTTAACAACTAATAGCAACGACCAGCAAAACATTTTTGACTCGCTAAAAGACGTAGGAAAACAGCAACCGAATAATTTTGTATGTGCGTTGAATATACATAGTCTTAGAAAAAAATGTTATAGTATACAAGAACCTTTAACAAAAACTACTGTTGATCTTCTTTTTCTTATTGAAACAAAAATAGATGACTCTTTTCCCCATACACAGTTTGTAGTAACTGTTGACAAATTTCACAAATGGAGGGCTGACCAAACACCAAATGGTGGCGGCATAGCAGCATACCTACGGTCAGATATAGTCGGTGAACGCAAACCTGAGTTTGGCGACATTGAATCCATAAATATTGAGGTAATTCTGGACAAATGAAAAGGCCTGTTCTTGGTGCTTACAAACCTTCATGTCTTAAAGTCACTTTTAAGTGTTTTTGAAGAATACTGCAACTTACCGCTAGATAAAGTAGATATACAAATCGACAAATCGAACAGGAAAAGTAAGTTCAAGGACGACAGTCAACCACAAACACATACAGAAACGAAGAATAACTTTAAAGATGAATAAAAGGCAAGATAGGACATCACAAACGGGGTGACAATAGGGCTTCCCCCTTGGAACGGTCAGTGGCAAAAAAGCCGCTGTGGGTTTAAACCATGTTATAGTGTGCACCAAACCTCACTCTTAATATATTGTCATCCAAATAAACGGGACAGTGTAAATAAAGATATCCCCGCCGGGTTAAAATTTCCAACAAACAAGGCAGCATTAATATGTAATAAAATGGGCCAAATTGTCGAGCAACCAGCAAATATAACATCATGCTACCTGGCGATTTAAATTACAATGTACTAGAAAAAACTAAATGCCAACCACTTCAAAACATGTGATATCTTTGGTTTGGAAAATACTATGCATAATCCAACATGCTTTCAACTTAATAGTCAACCTCCATTCCTAGATGTCATTTTAACAAATAATAAAACAATTTGTAGTAAAACATGCACAATTTTTATGGTTTAAGGGATGTTCGTAATATTATGGCAGTACAATTTAAACTGGAAAAGACCCATGTACTGAAACAAAAATGGTGTAATTATAGAAGCTTTAAGCAATTTGATACTAAAAATTGTAATGAGAAACTGAACTGTGTAAGATACATTTTGATGAAGTGGAGACTGATGATATGTAATACTTTTAGTCAAACCTTTACATATGTGGCAGATTGTCTGGTCATCACAAATGAGAAAAGTGAAGCGTGATGACTGACTGTAGAGGGGCCAATCACCAAACATAAAGTGCGCTCCATAGAATAATGTTTTTAGGTTGGTGTTACGGCAGGTTTTCGTTGCGGCGATATAACTTTGAGAAAGATCTACGTAGTTTATGATAAAGAAAACCTTGCTGAAGAACTTTACATATTATAACGTCATTTCGATAATCGAAATCCTTACCAGCGTTACATTCCCTAGCAAAACGAATAAGCTGGGAGATATACACCCCGTATGATGTAGCACGAGGTACGTCCCCATCTAAATGTGGATAGTTAGCGATGTCAAAGTTGAATTCATCTCTCTTATCATATATTTTATTATGTATGTAAGCATTTGAAATCGAGAGATGAAGATAGAGGAATGCTGACTGTCTAATAAAGATGTTATATAAAAGAAAGAATAACGCTCTACACGCATCGCACACGTCCACATTTATGATATTTATCATTATGAGCGTTTGTAAAGGAAGCCCTGACATTATTACATGCAAGAGAGGTAGTACCTTCTCTAGCAAATGTTTTCTGTATAAGTTGAATCAATTTATCTTTCATCAGGTTATGTCGTAGAGTGTTGTATAGAGTTGAAAAGTCGTAGGTGTTCATAGTAGAGGCATGGAAATGCTTACACCGTTACTTATCAAGGACTTTTTGATTGACCAAAACAGATATTGATTCCTGAATAGCACAGATATTGACGTCACACAATAAGACATATGTGTACGAATGAAAACTATTTTTAAAAATTTTAAGAATTTTTTAAGAAATCTTGATCCGTGTTATTTTTAAACACCTTTTCGCAATATTTTACAACATGCTCTTTAAACGCGGACAGGCAGGAGGTCAACAGTCTTGACACTTTAGTGGTGGTACATGAACTAGAATTTGCGATAAAACATTCTTTGTGTGGATTTTTGTTTTGGAATCCAGTACATAGTGGGGAGCTTATTCTGCTTACTATATACAGAAACCTTCATAATCTCCAAAAATTACACACGCTGGGACATTGTATCCTTCTCCAGCAATGGTGTGGTAAGATAAGCAGAAGTGCTCGCTAGCTCTGAATTCAAAGTACGAATCTAGTACATTAAAAAAGACAACAATCCTAGCCAGGCACATGAAAGTAGCCTATATAATTATGCCGACGATGACGACTCTCACATTCTAAACTCTATATTGAGAATGTAATTCAGGCTCTGGAAAAAATACAGTTTATCTCTCATTAATTGGTTTACTGACAACAGAACGAAAGCAAATCCAGATAAATTTCCAAGCAATAGCTATAGGTAGAAGTCAAGCATATATTTTAATTTAAATAATGTTTATTGTGCGGAAACCATACAGAGGATTTGTTATCGAGTTGTAAAATACTTAAATGTTTCCGAGTGTCTTTTGAAGTTTCTGCATAGGAATCCTAATGATAGATATGCTTTTATTTGTCATCTTTTCACGTGTTTAACGTTATATCATCTGAGAGGTCAACACCAAGGTTCTTTGTCCATGATGTTGCTTCAAGGGAATAATATGCAGGTAGCATAAAATATTAATGCATTTTGAGAGTGGATGAATTTTGAGTGATTGCATTATCTAGCCCATTTTGTTTCCCATTTTTCAAGTTCAAACTCATCAATTTGTAGTGTTTATAATTAATTTTCTGAGGTGATTGGAATGTAAATGACAGTGTAATCTGCAATATGACCCGGAAATGGACATATGCTGAGATTAAAACTAATATATACAGGAAAAAGATCTGGACCGAGTAAAAATCCTTGAGCAACACAAGAAAAAACTATAAATCCTTGAGGAACCCAAGAAGAAGCATAAATCCTCGAGGACCCTAGAAGAAGTATATGATCCTTGAAGAACCCAAGAAGAAGTATAAATCCTTGAGGAATCCAAGAAGAAGTATACATCCTTGAGTAACCCAAGAAGTATAAATCCTTGAGGAACCCAAGAAGAAGTATAATCCTCGAGGAACCCAAGAAGAAGTATAATCCTTGAGTAACCCAAGAAGAAGTATAAATACTTGAGGAAACCAAGAAGAAGACTCATTGAGGAACCCAACAAAAAGTATAAATCCTTGAGGAACCGGAGAAAAAGTATAAATCCTTGAGAAACCCAAGAAGAAGTATAAATCCCAAGAAGAAACAGATAATTATGATGACCTGGATAAGTTTACACCAACAGTATGTGTGCGATTGTGTAAGAATGCTTATCCATGACGCGAACATTTTCCTTATAATTCACTGGCACTTGAGCCGCAAATATTATTAAAAAAACAAAAAACAATACCCCCTATTATCTATATAGCACATGGTGCGAATCTTTGTTGACACCAATTAATATTTCCTACTGATGTTTACTTCCGGTTGTACTCAAAGAAGTGACCCGATTGGACGATTTTCGGTTTCTGATTACGTATGTTTTGACCGTTAACATATCATCCAATCGGATCACTTCTTTGAGTACAACCCGAAGTAAACATGAGTAGGAAATATTGTAATGGTTGAAATCGGCGATTTTACTTAAATGTCTCCGAACAGAGTGCTTTTTCTTAAGAACTGTGAATTTTATGTGATAAATGGGAATCAGACCTAACGAACGGTTTAAAGGATTTGAATCAACTCGGTAATTTGACAAAGATACAGACTTCGAAACGAGGTTGGTCAGTTTGGTGTAAACAAAGATCCGCACCATGTGGGGGTGGTGGGGGATGGGGAGATGGCATCATGTGATATATAGATAATAGGGGTGAGGGTGTATCGTATTTTTTCTTTCCTTTATTTGCGGCTCAAGTGCCAGTGTCATAATACAATATCCGCTTAGTTTTATAATCAGGTTCTCATGGCTGATAATATTAAATGCTTTGCCGAAATCAGGTCTGTTTGTTTCTTGAACTTAATACCCCTGAAAAGGTCATCCATCAGTATTATGAGCAGCATTTATCATAATCGCCTTTCACGAAAACCATTGTGTAGTTCACAGAAGATACATAATTCAGCGAAGTATCTACCAGTTGAGAAGGCGACACCATTTTCTAGAGATTTTCGAGAGTAATTCTCCGATTTTGACCTACTGAAAAATTATGTGTAGGAGGAATCTGCATACTAAGAGTTGTCACAACAAATGGTACATGTGTTCTTGATAACAATTTCAACCGTTACTGAGATATAGGTGGTTATTGGTGTTTACACCTATCGCTTACCTTTGACCTTGACCTTTTACCTGGTGACCTGATTTTCCCAGACATGGCCAAGGTCACATAATGGCACATATATGAGAGTAATGTTGGCGGTAGCTGGTTCAGTTTTCGAAATATACTTAAAAGTTTCTATTTTAACCTGTTTAAAATTAAACCAGTATGGCCGCCATATTTGATGACGTCATCAACACCTTTTTCACACGATCGATAGACGATGATGAAAACATGATTGTGGTAAAGTTTCAAAATGGTCTTGCAATAATTGTATTTTTGACGACTTTTGCCAGTTTTTAAGCGTCTGGCGTCTCTGACGCCATCACGTTATGACGTCATGACCCCGCATGACCTTTCCGCACAACTAGATTATGACCTTTACAATCTGTGAAAGTTTCATTCAAATCCGACCATAAATGTCTGAGATCTAGCGCTAACAAGATTTTCATCATGACGTCACTGGTGGCCATTTTGGATGACGTCATGACCCAAATAGCTTCGCAGCACTATTCCAGAATGAGCTCTATCACTGTGTAAACTTTGGAGGCCGTACAACCAGTCTTACTATGATAAGTGGCGGTGAGAAGAAGAAAGTCAAAATGTTGCCGAACAACAACAATAGGTCTTTCCACTGGATGGTAGAAAGCCCTAATAATGGTTTCGCGTATCTGTATGTGCGTGCAAGATGGTAACTGCGTTACGCCCGACACTGAATATTTAGGTCTGAGCTATGTATCATCTTCACGTTTATACATTCGTCTGCACCACGTCCCACCCATACGCACATTATTTGGCGAAGTTTCATCATTATCAGACTGGAAATCTTTAGGAAGAGAAGCGTGAACAAGGTATTTCTTAGATATTCGCTGGCGGCCATATTGAATGACGCCACGACCCAAAAAGATGCAATGCTCAACTACAAGATAAGTACATTATTTTGACAAAGATTCACCAAGAAGGGTCAGGTGGTTCTTGAGCAGAAGCGATTTTAATCTTCTTTCGTTTCTACGTTACTGTGACGTCACTAAAGACGTCAGGTAAAAATAAACTTCACGTTCGTATTTGCAATCATAAGTTCTACAAAACCGACAAACTTTACGTGTCTACGTCAATTTCGCAAATTGTACGTCATTGACGTCATCGTATTTTGGTTCCTATGGCAACCATTTACCAACGTTGCGTTTGAGTGAACTTTATTTTTGAAAAGTAAATTGAAAGGCCTTACAAATGGTATTTATATGTTCTTGATAAAAATTTCAACCGTTACTGAGATATAGGTGATTATTGGTGTTTACACCTATCGCTTACCTATGACCTTGGCCTTTGACCTGGTGACCTGATTTTCCCAGACTTGGCCATGGTCACATAGTGACACATATATGAGGGCATTGTTGGCGCTAGCTGGTTCGATTTTCGAAATATACTTAGAAGTTTCTATTTTAGCCTGTTTAAAATTAAACCACTATGCCCTCCATATTTGATGACGTCATCAGCACCTTTTTCACACGATCGATAGAAGATGATGAAAACATGATTGTGGTAAAGTTTCAAAATGGTCATGCAATAATTGTATTTTTGACGATTTTTTCCAGTTTTTAAGCGTCTGGCGTCTCTGACGCCATCACGTTATGACGTCATGACCACGCATGACCTTCATGCACAACTCGACCATGACCTTTACAATCTGTGAAAGTTTCATTCAAATCCGACCATAAATGTCTGAGATCTAGCGCTAACAATATTTTCATCACGACGTCACTGGTGTCCATCTTGGATGACGTCATGACCCCAAAAGCTTTGCAGCACTATTCTAGAATGAGCTCTATCACTGTGTAAACTTTACAGGCCGTGCGACCAGTATGACTATGAAAAGTGGAGGTGAGAAGAATAAAGTCAAAATGTTGCCGAACAACATAAATAGGTCTTTCCACTGGAAGGTGGAAAGCCCTAATAATGGTTTCCCGTATCTGTATTTGCTTGCAAGATGGGAATTGCATTACGACCGACAATGAATATTTAGGTCTGAGCTATGTATCATCTCCACGTGTATACATTCGTCTGCCCCACGTCCCACCCATAAGCACATTATTTGGCGAAGTTTCATCATTATCAGACCGGAAATCTTTAGGAAGAGAAGCGTGAACAAGGTATTTCTTAGATATTCACTGGCGGCCATATTGAATGACGCCGCGACCCAAAAAATTGCAATGCACAACTATAAGATAAGTACATTATTTTGACAAAGATTCACCAAGAAGGGACAGGTAGTTCTTGAGCAGAAGCGATTTTAATCTTCTTTCGTTTCTACTTTACTGCGAGGTCATTAATGACGTCAGAAAAAATAACCTTCACGTTCGTATTTGCAATCATAAGTTCTACGAAACTGACAAATTGTACGTGTCTACGTAAATTTTTCAAATTTTACGTCATTGCCGTCATCGTATTTCGATTCCTATGGCATCCATTTACCAACGTTGCGTATTGAGCGGACTTTATTTTTGAAAAGGAAATCGAAAGGCCTTACAAATGGTACATATGTTCTTGATAACAATTTCAACCGTTTCTGAGATATAGGTGGTTATTGGTGTTTACACCTATCGCTTACCTATGACCTTGGCCTTTGACCTGGTGACCTGATTTTCCCAAACTTGGTCAAGGTCGCATAGTGACACATATATTAGGGCATTGTTGGCAATAGCTGGTTCGATTGTCGAAATATACTTAGAAGTTTCTATTTTAGCCTGTTTAAAATTAAACCACTATGGCTGCCATATTTGATGACGTCATCAGCACCTTTTTCACACGATCGATAGAAGATGATGAAAACATGATTGTGGTAAAGTTTCAAAATGGTCATGCAATAATTGTATTTTTGACGATTTTTTTCCAGTTTTTAAGCGTCTGGCGTCTCTGACGCCATCAAGTTATGACGTCATGACCCCGCATGACCTTCTTGCACAACTGGACCATGACCTTTACAATCTGTTAAAGTTTCATTCAAATCCGACCATAAATGTCTGAGATCTAGCGCTAACAAGATTTTCATCATGACGTCACTGGCGGCCATCTTGGATGACGTCATGACCCCAAAACCTTCGCGGCACTATTCCAGAATGAGCTCTATCACTGTGTAAGCTTTAGAGGCCGTGCGACCAGTATTACTATGAAAAGTGGCGGTGAGAAGAATAAAGTCAAAATGTTGCCGAACAACAACAATAGGTCTTTCCACTGGAAGGTGGAAAGCCCTAATAAACAGAACGAAAACAAGAGGTATTTCCACTGTAAGGTGGAAAGACCTAACAAGTGGCGCACAGTTAGTACCCATAGGAATACCAACAATCTGGCGGTAAATAGTTTTACCGTATCTTATAAAGATGTTATCCAGAAGAAAAGATAAGGCTCGACAAACATCACTACAATTCCACAAATTATACTTATCAATGGGGGCGTTAGTAAAGAAAGCCTTGACATTATTACAAGCTAGAAAAGTTGTACCTTCTCTAGCAAATGTCTTCTAAATAAGCTGAAGCATTGTTTCTTTGATAAGATTATGTGGTAGTGTAGTATACAGTGTAGAAAAGTCGTAGGTGCTTAAAGAAGAGGCATGAAAATGCTTACACCGTAGTTTGTCAGGAACTTCTCCAGAGTTCTTGATAGACCAAAACAGATTGATTCCTGAGTTCTCGAAGGCCTTTCCGCAATATTTATAATTTTTTCTTTAATCGCGGAAAGTCAGGAAGTCAATAGTTTTGATATATTGGTCGTGGAACATGAACTAGAATTAGCGATAAAACGTGCTTTGTAAGGAATTTTTTGTGAAGTTTGGGTATCCAGTACATTGAAGAGAGCTTCGTCTGCTTACTAATTACAGAAAGCTTTATAGTAAAACATGTGATAATTACAAAAAATTATACAAAATTGTTCTATGTATCCTTACCCTCTCTCTGGGGTGGCTGTAAATAACATATAATGAGCCGTTAAACAACATCTAATTTGATTCAGTTCAAAATGTTTTGTATAGAAAATAAATGCATGATACATTTGTTTCGTTATATCCGTATAGAGTAATGTTTAATGTATTTATATGCCAAATTTTGAGTTTACAAATGCTTTAAAAATGCTAAATATGATTTGGAAATGTGTAATTAAACCTCTTTGATAGCATGCTGATTAGAAAAAAGGGCCATGTTGGATTTTTTATACTCAAACCTGGCATTTAAAACTATTTCATTGCATCAACAAGCAAATACCAGCATTACTTTTCATGATAAAACAAGATGTATGCTTAGATTAAAATGTCAATATGTGAGAGCAAAAAAACAGTGTTTGTTTAACATGATACTTCCCAATTATAATAGTGGACAATTTTGCACACTAAACATGTTCAGTATGAAATTAACTTTTTAAAGGGACTCTGTTTATAAGTAGGGCCTATATTTAGAATAATGAAGTAACAAGTTGATATGGACACACGTCTGTTTTTTTTATTTTATTTATTCTGGTCTATGGTATGGTAAATGTCTGTCCATTCATCAATATTTGCATTTAGCTCCTTTTTATGGAAAACTATGAACGCTACCCTTCTGAATGCAAACAAGGGTACTTGATGTTGCATAAACCCTCGACTTTATCAAGTTGAAGGTCATTTGAAACATGTTTGGTGGACATGTTTGGTGTTCTTTTTCCACTTAATGCAGGCAATGTTGTTAATGCAATAAAACATTTAGTACATATTAATTAATTACAACGTCATCAGTGCTTGTAAACTGACACCAAACTGTTGGGAAGAATCACTAAGACTCAGATTTGTTTGATTTTGTTTTAAATAATGCTATAAGAAAAAACAAACTGTACCACTTACAAATCAACAGATAATTAATACAACAGGTTTGTAAATCAAAACATATATAAAAATGATATTTATCATTTGATGTTGAATAAAGATTCGATACATTAAGAATTTAAGTCCGAGTTTTGTGATCAAGAGATTAATGTCAGAATACGACAGCAGGTGTAAACCGTTTTGATAAAAAAAAGCACAACTATATGTTAAAGTAGTTAAATATTTCTGAACTTTTTTTCTGTTTTTCAACAACATGACTTGTATACCAACTTGTAAAGAAGTGTACTTTCTTTTGCAGACCTAATGTGAATACAAACACACAAATATATCTATTATTCCGTAGATGTGAGCATTTTTATTCGAAAGAAATATTAAATACTGTTTGAAGGCATGTCCAAAATTGTATCTGTTTACAACTGCCGCGATCCGTTACATGTCCAGACAGGATTTTGAGCTACTATACATATTTACCCTGTTATAATATCGTGTTATTTAAAAACATAGTTTAAAGTTCTCAAGCCATGTTTTGTTTCATGAACATGGTTATGTTTATTTCAATCGAAATCAATACACGACAATAGATATTTTCAATTCACACGTTGCAATCTATGTGAAAAGCGAGAATAAGATTTTATTTGATGACGTAGAAAACTTTGAACAGGTAAATGTATTTATCAATTATCTGGCAATAGTTGTGTGCTATACAATTCTGATTTACCTCATTTCCCCGGGCAGTCACGCAGTGGTAATAGTAGTATCTACGTCATGCAAATAATACTTATTTTTACATACAACTTAGCAGAGGTTTTAAATATATGTTTCTCTCCGGGACTATCAAGAAATGTTCATATGATGTTTAAGAGTTAAATTGGTTTATTGATATTACTACAAAAAGGGTGGCCATTCACCTTTAATAATCATGTTAAAGTTGATTTATTCTACGTCTTAACTTTAAACATTCTTAAACTTGAGAAAAACATTTATGTTTGCAATAACATCTTGTTTATCTGGCAAAGATGAGTTGTTGATTTTGGTAATTCGTTTTGATTGGTGATCTTTAGAGACGGAAGTATCGTTGTTTTGCTATAAATAAAAGAGTCTTGAGTTGGAATAGCAATCCAGCAATCCAGCAATCCAGCGCATGAGTTTAGAAGCTGAAGCTTTACCAAAGGTAAGATTTATTTGCGCTTTCAATTAAAAACGAAATCTAGTTGTTCTAAACACATTTGACATTTTAATATTTGAATACAAGTATTGTGCATTCGTCATTCTGAACTATATGGAAGCCGGATGCGGCCATAAATATCGTGTTTTCTAGTTTTCACATTGCTAAGGCAACATTTGAAGAATTCACGACTTTCCAGCACAACAGTCGAGAGAACGACAAAAAAAAAGAACGACAAAAAAAGAAAGAAAACCAGAACCAAATTTCGATATTTATTACATGTAACAAAGAACCTGAGAAGCGGGAATGAATATATATTATAGGGTTTCGGTGGACATCTAACACAACGTAGTGTAAAACATGGCATGGAGTACTTAATGAGATGAGTTTACAATTAAACTTCGTATTTAGGCTTTAACATATTCTTTTCCACTTCGGTGAGGCAGGGCAAACATCCGTCAGATTTGTTTAGGCGCTTACCATATGCTTGTCTTACTGTTGTGGTTTCGACTTTGGTTTAAACATATTTTATTTCAACATTTTTACAACATATATATATTGGTACAGTACATAATTATTGAAACGTCTAACGGGAAACTTTATTTTCCATCTCATTTCCTCTATGGTCGCTGACCAAGTATAACAATATAATGTGTTCACGGGACGCAAAACCTCAATTTTTTTCATTTTATTTCGACTTATGAACAATAGAAAACACGACATGGCGGCATGCAGATTCCGTATTCCACGGAACGGGGCTATGTAATAAAAGTACCCATTAGAAAAACATGCTTAATCTGATATTGTGAAAAAAAGGTTTAATTGTTAGCATACTTTTAACAATGATTTGGCTGCTTTTGAAAAGCTTTTTCTAAGTAATACAGGGAGCTGAATCTGGATTTATTATCGGAATATTTAACAAGTATTTTCCTCGTATGTGACCTAAAACCGAGGTCAGTGTTAATGATAATGCTCAAGTTATGTCAAACAAATTAGAAACGTATCGCTGGTTGCAACGATTTTCTTTCTATATTATAATTCAGAATTCGAATTTGTTTTAGATATACATTAAATGGTGACTGCACCCAGGTGATTAATCTAAACATCACACTGAGAGACGATTGCTTGTCTACCGACGTTTACATATCGAAGAGGTAAAGAAACAAAGCTTCAAAACTGTTTGTAATATACAAGGGATGTAACAGTGAAAATGAGTGTTTGCATTTCATTTATCTTAATTAAAATGTATAATGTTTAACTGAATCAGTACGAGTCACCCAATAAAGTATATTTAAAATGGGAAGAAAAAACGTAATGTCGTAGATGTAACAACTTATAGTGACAGTGTTACATATTGTAAAGGCCAATTGAAGCATTTGACGCAGTTTCCGCAAGTCTCAAGATTAATCAATGGAACAGAATAATACACTGATCAAACGTTTCTTGATTTTATTGCGAATATTACGTTATTTCTCAGTAACTGCTGCGCTTTTTATACCTTAAAAGAGAGAGAGAGAGAGAGAGAGAGAGAGAGAGAGAGAGAGAGAGAGAGAGAGAGAGAGAGTGCGTGCGTGCGTCATGCGTGCATTCGTGTGCCCATGCGATTAAACGCTAATTATTTTTGTAGTACATATGAACTAACATATGTTAGAAATTATGATTTGGGTCGCTTATTGACTCGAAATTTGGTAGTGTATTGACTCGGAATTGGGTAGTGTATTGACTCGGAATTGGGTAGTGTATTGACCCCGAATTTGGTAGTGTATTGACTCGGAATTGGGTAGTGTATTGACTCGGAATTGGGTAGTGTATTGACTCGGAATTGGGTAGTGTATTGACTCGGAATTGGGTAGTGTATTGACTCGGAATTGGGTAATGTATTGACTCGGAACTTGGTAGTGTATTGACTCGGAATTGGGTAATGTATTGACTCGGAATTGGGTAGTGTATTGACTCGGAATTTGGTAGTGTATTGACTCGGAATTGGGTAGTGTATTGCTGCTCATTTGTTTAATACCGCCTTATGTTCAGAGATTTAACTGCTTGTATCTAATACTGTATTCGTCCTATTTATCTGAAAGATAAAGTGTCTTCCACTTTACTAGTTGAATCATTAATTTAAGTTACAAAGCATACATCAATGTACAAGTTACTTGTATTGTTACAAATAATTGGAATTGAATATTGATAATAACGGTATTAAAAGTACAATATATGTTTTGTTTTTATTGTTGATGAAATGTAATTGTTCATTGAAAGTATCTACCCACTCTTTCGACAATTTTGTCAAGGTACCAGGGCAGCGGCGTGGCTAAATATATCGATTGAATATTGCAATGTCTGTAAAGTAATTATATGGTGACTTTCCATATGTTTTCGTTGCCAAATTGTGTAGGGCTCTATGGGCTATATTTGTCTTTATTATTTTACAGTACACGATGTTAAAACCCATCCTTCTTCTACTGACGTGCTTGGTGGTACATGCGACTAGTTTGACTAGCTCCCTTGCCACACCATGCAACGGAGCAGACTGCATCATCTACCCTCTTGAAAAAACCGTACATGCGACTAAGTTAATTAGCTCCCTTGCCACACCATGTAACGGAGAAGACTGCATCATCTACCCTCATGAAAAAACCGTACATGCGACTAGTTTAACTAGCTCCCTTGCCACACCATGCAACGGAGCAGACTGCATCATCTACCGTCAAGATTATGCCACGTGCACTGAAGTCACTAATGGTCTCACACCACAATTAATTTCACATAGGGTTACTGTATAGCTGTTTCCAACACATGACCTTCAAAACGTCCCAGCAGACATTGTTGTTGGTTTAATATCTTCAGGACTGCTAAGATCTGTAAAATAAAACAAAAAAATACAAACATTAGCCAGGTTGTTTTTTTTCCTCGCTCATATTTATGCAACCTCTATGAAAAATACCAAATTCATACACTATCTAGCTGACTTTGTGGTGCTTCGGTCAAATGCTTTTGAATTGCAACTTCATATCAACGTGGGATTTTCTGTATCATCAGTCTTTTACACTGCAGATGTATGCTGAAGCACAGAAAAACCTCTTGTCAAATTAAAAATTGCCTAAAATAGAGAAAAAATTAGAATTATTTTCTGTTTTCCTTTTGTCTCTAGGTCCGTGAGCTTTCAAGGGAGATAATACAGGTGTGAGACCTAATGAGGCCCCGACTCGTAATTGCATCTGGCATGCTAACATCAACCGCCGTGCTGATGAAATTGTCCTTGGGGGACATATCATTGCCTACAAAATACGGTGGTTTAATGGTTCTTGGTCCTGGTGGTTTGTTCCAGGATACAACGACATTGACATCAAGTTCAACGTTCGTGCTAAACTGGCATGCCCTCAGCCAGTACAAGCCAAATCCTTACGCCGATGGTGGTCATACTTCTACGATCAAACTCATAGGTACATCATCTGCAAATGATTTAAAACTCAGAGCAGAAATACACATACTTGCTTTTATACTGTGTGTTCGTCACGTAATTGAAAATGTACATGTGTTTTACTATACTTTACGGCAACAAGTGTTGATGTTGGGAGTGTAAAGATCAGCATAGATGTTTGAGTAATATGGTCCATTATAGTTAAAAGTATAATAATTGTTTTAACGAATTCACTTAGATGAACGACACATGTTGCCTAGTTCATTTAAAGGGACAGACGGCAATCTTGAAGTTGTTGTCAAGTATTAAAATAAGCGTCTCTATTTAATATCTAGTTTAAACCTGTGTACATATAATTAAATATAATGGTGGGTTTCAAATTGTCTTAATTATTATACTATATATTGGATTATATTATCGACATATTACACCATGCGTTTGATATTTTGAGATATTGGGGATATCCATTGATATCCATTCATATGTTAGCTTTGTATACCCCATGAACATGTCCATTGTCTTTTTATTTGATAACATCTCTCTCTCCCTCTCTCTTATTTCTTTAATTCTAAGAAACTTAGAAATGTATTCAACACATTATTGTTAAGCCCAGCCATGCTATTTTATTGACGTGTTATTGACTTCTTTTACAAAACCTAAGGTTAATATGTGTTTTTGAAATATCCATACGAATATCGTAATAATCATTCCCAAATTGATCTTTCCATTTTTCATTATACATATCATTTTCAATCTGATTAAGATGCTCAGAGCTTTGTGTTTAATACTTGCTGTATTCACGAGTAGCCTTTTTTTCTTTAAAGATATACTGCTACCTTATTAAACGTTTGAAAAACTAAATATGCGTTTGTTTCATTTTATCGCAATTAAACCTAAAGCTAAAGCCGTGTTACAGCATGTCGCCTGTGGCTATCGAGTCTCTACAAAGAAAGCCCGTGAATCGTTTGAATTGACATGTCGCCAGTACTTAGATATCTTCTATTGTTGTTGACAATAGTTTATATAACATAGTTGCACGTGCTTTATACACGTGCTTTGTTTGTGGGAGGTATCGTTCTGGTTTGATTGGTTGAAATGGATAAATGATTGACAACTGGCGACATGTTAATTGTTTGATGCGACAAAATATGATGAAATACGTGTAGACAAATAAATCCTACCCATACGTAAATGCATATATCTACCTTCTAAGTGTTTTATAATTGTATATATTGTAGGGGATGATGCCTTACGTTATATAACTGTACAAAAGGTATTTGCACCGTCCTTCACCCACCCCCACCATCCTTCACATCCGCAGTAATAACAGATATAAAATGGATATGCAATGCCTTTTGATCTGCCGTCGGCTTTAGTTTAATACGCACTGGAACTTAGAAAGTGTCGATACTTGATTATAGCGGGAGGTATACTGTACTTGTTCTACCCAAGAAAAATTGCCTCGACCGTCATATGTAGCCTAACAATGTGCTGGAAATGACGTAAAACACCATTCAGTCAAAACACCTGTTTAGAAGGTGTACCGGAAGTAAAACAAATCCCATTGAGTCCTGTACAATATTTTCTAAGCTTTTTAGTTTGCCATTTTTTGAAATGAAGTTCAAACTAAGATTCACTTACATATTCTTACATATTCTTAGTCATGAGACCTTCCTCTCTAGAAAACTGCTGAGAAATGTAGGGGTCATGTGGCATATAAGAAACTAAATTCTGATCTAAACACAGTGAACAAACTGCATTCATTCGGCACCTTTACATGTGTTCTACTTTCACTTTCAAAACTTTCAAGTTGATAAATAAAATCAGCATACAACCATGCAAATGGTTCTTAGCTCTCACAAGCAAGTCAATAAAGTCATTTCAGCCAGAAAAAAACAGGCCTTAAATACTCAAAAATGCCTTTTATCACAATTTGTTTAGGGATTATATAGTTGGGAACTTCTTTCGACTGGTGTACTACACCAGGCATGAATACCATAGTGATTTACTCTCTGTATAGCTAGAGCTAGAATACGTTTCTGGCATTCGACCTTGCATTACTGACTCTATAATGCTTGAGATGCATTTTAGACGTATTGTTTGGTTTGGGGCGCATGTTTCAACCAAAGTTTTTTTTGTACTTTTCAGACAAAATTCATCTTTACTTTTCAGGAAAAATTCATCTAGTACCTAAATAAGTTGTATATCAGTGGAACAGACATTTGTAGTGGTAAATAAAAATACCTTACTTTTAAAAATCGGTTGAGGAAGAAAACAATTACGTGCGAAAGCTGGTTTTGATGGGGCATTTTCAATGCAAATTTCTGCTGCATGAACTTTTTCTTTTTCAAATTTTATCCAGAAATGGTTTTAAATTATCGGATATTCGTAAATTAAGACACCCTGAAAGTTTTATGGCAAAATATGAAGGCTAATTAAAGTTATTTGAAACTTTTTAATTTTCTGCTGTCCTATCAGTAAGAAATTTACATGGGAAAAGCCCCATCAAACATCATTTAGGCTGTAAACTATTTATTTCTCAACCGATTTTCAAAACTATGATATTTTTATTATATCCGTTCTAATGATAATTAATTGATGTACGTATTATTTAAATTGCTCAAGCTACTGCAGCAAAACCTTTGGGTCAAACAAGCGCCTCAAACAACAGTAAGTGTTTATTATTGAAGAAAGAATATAACCGTCAGTATCTGATAACACCCTTAATAAATACGCATAAACGTGACGAAATAGTACGTCTTAAAAGATACTGGATAACTAAATCGAGATACTGATTTTAATGCTTGCTAAACACTTCAAGATTACCATGAATAGAACAGAATAGAATATTTTTATTAACCCATTCTGGGCCATTTCTTGCATAACAATCACAATATAATAATAGTTTAACCTGTAAATAAGACATATAAAGAAACACAAGCTTGATTTTTGATTATATAAACATAGTTAACTGAAGATTTATAAGTAAGTAAGGATGATAAACACGCAAACAATTGTTATAATACAAGGGAGACAACCCAACGATATGAACAACCTATTTTGATGATGAGTTATGTGTCCCGTTAACATAAATCGATGTCCGAGATCTACGTTTTGGTGTACCTGTTTCTGTATCTTATGGTTATAACAGGTGGTGAAAAAATCATTCCTCAACCGGGGACTCAAACCATGGTCCCTGGTATACCGTACCAGGGCCCTGTTTTATGAAACAACTTACGATAATTTTGATCGTAAGTCAAAATCAAATACCATCTACCATTTTCGTTAAAAGCATTTGAAGCAAGCAATAAAGGGTGGAAATATTGCATAAACAATATATGTGTTAGATAGGTTAAAGAATATTGTTTTACCTGTTTAACTTAACATATAGCGAAACATTTAATAATTTGATTTACGATCAAAATTATCGTAAGATCTTTCATAAAACGGGCCCCAGGGCTCTAACTTCTGAACTATCGAGGACATACGGTTAGGAATAGATTATTCACCATTAACCTGTACCCGGTTACATACGAGGGTCATTCAATAGGTTCTGTCAAACGCATTTTAACAATTATGTGCTCGTTGTGAGTGTTGATGTTTGGTACCAAATGAAAGAGAGTTTCAATACCATTCCTTGATGGTAAAATGAATGCTGTATCTGTTGTGTAACCAAAGTTATGGAACATTTAATACACATCACTTATACATACTCAGGCATTTTCGTCCTGAGATTTTTCAGGTATGTTAATTGTTACTTTTTTAAATGCCTGTTTCTCTTTAAGTACTTGTCGAAGACCTTTGAAATTTCTCATACATTACCAGTTATATCTGTGCATTACAAGATTCAGAATTTAAGCATGGTAGATGAAAAGGCATTGTCTTAGAAATTAACATTTTAAGCTAACGTGTAAAATTAATTTAATGATAAATGGACATTAAATGGAAGGGCAGTCTGCTGAAATAGCGTTTTTGGATGATCAATATTTTCAATAAACATTGTACAAAATTCTACAATAATGTGTTGAATATGAAATTTAAACACTGAAGGACTAGGATTTGTAAAAAAATATGAAAACATATTAATACTATGAGAATAATTACGACATTTAAAAGATATTATAACATTTCCGTAAACAAAATGAAAAAAAATCAGTGTTATTTCTGCTATATTAAGGGATATTCATTAACTCATATCTGGTTTGCAGCAAGACTTTTCCGAATTCTCAACAATCAATTTCATGGATTATGGGCGAATAACAACAGATGGCGTACAAGATAATTTAAAAGTATAGAATTATTCAAATAATTTTTACAACGTTTTGTAACAAGGACATTTTCAGAGATGCCAGTATCCAAAAGGTGTGGTAGGGGGAGGTAATTCAGGGGTATAAATAACCAGAAATGTTTCATTTTTGTTGTGGAATTTAAGAGAGCGAACCCAGTTGTATTATAAATACGCTACTTTATCTCAGTGTAATATCCAGTTCAAAAGATATATGCCTAGTGACAGAACTTTTTGAAGCACCCTCGTACACCCCCATCAGACTGAAATTTGTCCCTGAATTTCTAATTATACAGTTGAACCACTGCTGGAGTTCTCAGGATGATCCCGGACGAACCCCCAAATATAACAGGTGGTGAAAAACATTGTTCCTCAATCGGGAATCGAACCCATGGTCTCTGGTTTACCGTATCAGGGCTCTAACCACTAAGCTATTGATGACATACGGTTAGGAATCGATTGTTTACCATTTATCTGTACCCAGTTACACGTATGTCATTTATTTGAGCCGCACGTGCATAATATTTACTTCATCATTATAACATGCATAACGGTATATGACCTGGCTGTTGTAGTGTTCTAATTAACTAAAGAATGTATAAAACAATATATAGTAACACTCTTAAAATCTGCAGAAAGAGGCAAACAAATCATGATTCTACCTGTGTACAGAAACGAAGTGTACTGCTCCTCGATGTCTATAAAGTAAATGACGTCCTGCGTTAAATTTGAACGCTTAAATAACCGATTTCGCCATGAGCTGGTGAACATGATGTTACAACTAAAGACACGCCTACAAAGAAGAAAGATATTTAACTACAGGGTGTGTAGCTTTAAGCGATCACATTTAATGCAGGACATAATTTACCTTCTAGACATTGAGAAATCGTACCTTTCTAGACATTGAGTAGTGCACCTTTCTAGACATTGAGTAGTGCACCTTTCTAGACATTGAGTAGTGCACCTTTCTAGACATTGAGTATTGCACCTTTCTAGACATTGAGTAGTGCACCTGTACACAGGTAGCAGTATGATTTACAAGAAGAACAATGTTTGCCTCATTCGTGACTCGAACAAACGATCTTCTGATTTACAATCCAACATCCTGACTATTGAGCTATGGCGACTTCTTGAGAGTATGATATATTTAGTAACATATATTGTGATTCAAAATAACTTATTTGAACGACCCTGAAGATGTATTAGTTAAGAAATAATAAATAAGTACCTGCGTTTTATCGGTGAATAAAATACAGTTAGGAGTGCGGATGCGTAGTAATTAAATCACGAGTGCGTTAGCATCCGACCGACTCACTGTATTTTATTCACCGATAAAATACAGGTCCGTATTTATTATTTCGATTCTAACACAACAATTACCCCATTATTTACGCTATTGTTGGGGCACTATATACTATCTCGGAGGTCAAGGTAATCAGGCTGCTATGTTTACAGGCTGTTCCATTGGGCGCCCCCGTATGCAAAGTTCTGCGTTTTAATGCACTAGTTTTCACGTGACAAACAATTAAGTCATTGCTTACGTCATATAGCTTGCGCTGTATGACGTCAAACGTTCTCACCTTATTCAAGATGCTTATTAATGTTATATGTACATGTGCATATGATGGGTTTATTTCGGGGGTATGCACAGTTTGGGAGAATGGCAATTTTGTTGTAATTAACATTTTATTAAAATTACTGTTCGGTTTGTCTTCGTGACGTATATTTACCAAGTGATACAGCTGTCTCCCTTCTTTGTGTATATGAAATATTGCAAAGGTCGTGTTAGAATATATATTCAATCATCTCGAACATGTAAATAACCATGCGAGGAGTTCTTCTATGTATTATCAATTTAACTAAGATTCCGTCTCAAAACTTTAAACTCGATTTTTTTTATTTAGGGGATGATTAAGTTTGTGTGCTATAGTTATTACGTAATGACTTTTAGTGTTAGAATTCGTAGTGTAATGGTACAACATTCATATTTCAAATAAAAATGCAAGGTCCCTGTTTCAAATCCCGTTCCGGGCAACTCTGTTTTTTATAATATATATTTGAAAGCCGTATATTATCGATATTACCTGTACGAAGGCTAAATAAAATATGATATGTTACGCATCGATTTCCGCCTTATATACCGACTTATTGTACATTCGTCGAATTGAAACTACTTAACCCGTGACTTATTCATATTCATGAGTTAGTATCAGAAGCAGAATGCCTGTAGCTTAAACAAAAAGTAATACAATTTGTATTTTTGAAGAAGGATAAAAATATCGGACAGTGAAAGCAGCATTCAAGGACGACAGTCAACCACAAAACACAAAAACAAACACGCAAACAGACAAACGAAAAGGCAAAAGTAATAAAAAATGCAAACGACATCACAAACACAAAAGGGTTGACAATAGGGCTACCGCCTTGGAACGGTCAGTGGCAAAGTAGGCCACTGGGGGTTTAAACCGGTTCTAGGGTGCACCAAACCTCACACTTACCCTACTGTAATCCCATTACAACAGGACAGTGTAAATAAAGAAATCCCCGCCATGATCTAATCTCTAACCAACAAGGCAGCATCAATAGGCAATATAAGTAAAACACAAATATGCTCGTGTAAATATAATACAAAAAAACAATAGCCTAAAAAGCCACAATGAAGGTACTCAATGACTTGGCAGAAGCCAGAGCAGTAAGAGAATACACCATTAAGGGCACGACAAGAAAGATCATTGACAAACATCATAATAGTATAATTGTCTAAACTGCCGTTAGTGAAAAACGCTTTAATATTATTACATGCCAAAAATGAAGTATTTTCTCTAGCGAATGTTTTTTGAATAAGAGAAATTAGCTTGTCTTTAATAAGATGATGTGGTAAGGTTGTATGGTTTTATTCGTTATTATATTATATGTTTAAATATATTTTCGTACAATAAAATCAACGAACAATTATTGATATATTTCGGCTCAGGTAACCTAAAGGATCAGCTACTGTTTAAGAAGTAAGGACTCCACTAAACATTATTAAACTAGTACTACTGTTTGGGAGGCTTCTTTTCGACTTTTCTGATAATTCTGACATAATTTTAATCAGTACATAGATAAATTATATATCACTGAAACGGACATATTTATTGGTAAATAAAAATACTCTACTTTTCAAGATCGGATGACAAATACCAATTTCACATGCTAAAGGGTTCATTTTACAGGAAATGTTCAATGCTTTATGATTTTTGAAGTTTTATTCGTTATTATATTATAGGTTTAAATGTATTTTTGTACAATAAAATCAACCAACAATGAGTAATATGCAAACACACAATTCATTGCACTATTCAAATAAGTATCAAGTTATGTAGAATCCATAACGGGACGCCTCGAGTTGAAAACAAGACTGTCGTGAGTGAATGAAAATGTTTGAAAGGGCGAGACGCCGCGGTGGCGGAACATTGACATCATGACTATAAGCAAATCAATTAACTCCCAGACACCCTCTGATAATTACTGTATGTTATCTTCTACTCAACTCCCGCGTTCAACGGATTTAGATCTTAATTAAGCGTTCCTATTTAATGATTATATATTTAAATTTGGTTGAGGTTTGGGATAATTGTAATAAAAGCGGCAGTCTAAGAAGGACGAAAAGACATCCCAATGATTGATATATTTCGGCTCAGGTGACCTAAAGGATCAGCTACTGTTTAAGATGTAAGGACTCCACTAAACATTATTAAACTAGTACTACTGTTTGGGAGGCTTTTTTCTGGATATGTATTTTTTTCGACTTTTCTGATAATTCTGACATAATTTTAATTAGTACATAGATACATTATATATCACTGAAACGGACGTATTTATTGGTAAATAAAAATACTATACTTTTTAAGATCGGATGACAAATACCAATTTCACATGCTAAAAGGTTCTTTTTACAGGAAATGTTCAATGCAAAATTCTGCTTTATCAAAATTAGAAGAAAAGCATATTTTTCATTTTAGAATTACTATCCAAAAATTGTTTCCAATTGTGAACAAATCTAAATAATACAATCGATTTTCAAAACTAAGGTATCTTTATTTACAATTAAAGATTCCAGTGCGAATAATATGGAATTTACGTTAGTGTTTTCAAAACATGTTTATGTAAATGCTGATAATGCCCCGAAAAACAGTGCGGTTTCCCTGTGGGTCGATTAATATACCCCGTCACATGCTGCATTGATAAAAGTATAATTACATCAGATATAAAGACAATTTCTTTAAAAAATATTAGTGGACTTACTGTTATCTATTACAATATGTCAGGACGTGTGTCTGCTTTCTTGTCTTGTCGTGCCCTTAATGGTTTATTCTCCTGTTGCTATGGCTTCTGCCAAGTCATTGAGTACCTTCTTTGTGGCTTTCTAGGCTATTGTTTGTTGTATTTATATATACGAGCTTTTTTGTGTTTTACTTATATTGCCTAATAATGCTGCCTTGTTGGTTAGAGAATAGTTCATGGCGGGGATTTCTTTATTTACACTGTCCCGTTTTATTGGGATGACATAAGAGTAAGTGTGAGGTTTGGTGCACCCTAGAACCTGGTTTAAACCCCAACGGCCTATTTTGCCACTGACCGTTCCAATGCGGTAGCCCTATTGTGAACTATTTCTGTGCTTGTGACGTCATATGCCTTTATTCCTTATCAACATTGCCATTCATGTTTGTCGTTTTTGCCTGTTTTGGGGTTTACTGAGTTCTGTGAAAGCTGCATTTCCTGTTCGACCTTTATACTTATTTGTGTATAACACTCAGGAACTATCCACTCTAACGGGAAAAACATTTTTGCCGCAGTGACCTTACACCTACTGACCCACAAAGTAATAGGAGCCGTAGATCATCGCTATTAACCTAGAATATTGTTGGCTCATTAGTGTGTGAGTTATTGCGCGTGTTGATGGAGTTGATTATAGCCGTGCAGACACATGTTACTATAGTTTTAATATATGTTGGTTGGAAAAACAGGCAAGCAATGACATTTTAAAGCTATGTTAATCAATAATTATCTTAATATATCTTATAAAGAGAACTAAATTATGTTAGGGTTGTTGCGATATACCGGTATACCAAACTTAGACTATAAGTTAAAGAAACCAGCCCACCAAATAACGGCAAAATTACAAAATCGTGTATCAAACCTCCATCCAGGTGTTCAGGTCATATAATAATGTATATGCGCCGATTAAAGTAAAGGTTTATTCACAGGGTTCTAAAAATACCCGTGACTGAATATGCTTAAAATGAATTATGAGTTGGTAACTCTTAATTCGAAGCTCCAGTTTTGGGGTTTGACCTGCTGCTTAAAACCGTTTATATTGTCTCTATAGAGTTTGGATTCTCAAAATATGTAAGTTATATATATACGTCGTCGTCAGTAGGTTTAGAAACGGTGTACGTATGATATTAAATGTGGCTGTTGTTGACGGGAGAGCTACTTTAATAACATTGAAGTTCATTATTTGTTTCCCTTCTTTTCTCGTTTCTAAGAAATGTTGTCGTGTGCATTTTTTTTTTTTTAAATTGTTACAGACAATACTTCTTTAGATATTACCCTAAAATATTGTTTTAGCCGTTTAGTATTGTATCGTGTCGGTCTGTCCGTATCGCAATAGAATCGTATCGGAAATGTATCGGAAATGGTATGGCAAAACAGAGCCATAAATTATAAGTAATCTCTAAGAACAGATATGAAGCTACCCCGTTTATTTCTACGATAATAGTGTCTTGGTTAATGTGTTAGAAAAACAGGCGGGAAGGACCGATTTATTAATAGCATCACAGACAAACAAGTTCCCAAGTCATCTGTCTATAAATATCTATTGATTGCGCGCACACAATAAAATCCGTAATCCATTAATCCATAAATACTTACAGAATACTACTGTATAAGGCCAGGGACTGTATAATAAACAGGTCCTGATAAGAGGAACAACTCATACTATATGAGAAGTTGTTTGTCTGTGATGCTATTAATAAATCGGTCCTTCCCGCATCTGTCTTCATCGCTCAAATTGACAAGACAGTGTAAATAAAAGTACATCACATCAAAAGGAAATCTCTAACAATAAAGTCCACATCCAGAGAAATTAGGAAACTATGCACGTAAACGATACACGTATATGTTATTATAAAACTATATAAAACATAATACTTCTCAGGTTGTATCCAGAATTGTACTGAACAACCACAGCAGTTGCAGCCAAAGAGAAAACCAGGCTAGGGTACGACCAGAAATCCCGCGGGACAGTTCTTGCACCAACCTCTCCTTTCAGGGTTTCATAAGGTGCAATGGTGGAGTCCCACGAGGTTGTCCGGTAATCGCAGAAGAGAATGATGAAGCGTAGTGACTGACTGTAGAGCGGTCAAGTGCGTTGTAATACTAAAGGGTTTGACTCTACAATATATATAGACATTTCTGTCCATATTTATAGACATGGCTTGACTCTGCTGTCTATTTGTATAGACACTGTATACGTTCAATACAGTACAAGAATGCGGATTACTTCTGAACTTTCAGGCATGTGTATTGTTGAGTAATACATGTTCTATGTGTTTTCAGGGTCGAATTGGGCTCCATGGGCATGGATGTGGGCTCCGAGCTTGGACCTTAGATTTTGACGTGTTTTATTTCAGAGAAAGTTATTTAGTCTGTTAAAATGCTAGTAATAAGCATGTTAATATTTTATCTGCCCAGTAAACAATTACCATTCAGTGCGTATTGGCACCTCCTGGGCACTCAAATGGGCTCTCATCTAGATACAGACCTTTTTAATAGACATTGCTGTCTATTTGTATAGACATTATATACGGTACAATACACTAATACGGTTCTTACTTATGAACTTTTAGGCATGTGTATTGTTGAGTACTATATTTCCTATGAGCTTTCAGGGTCTTGGGTTGGACTGGGCTCCATGACCATGGGCATGGGCTCCGACCTTGGACCTTTGTGTTTGACGTGTGTTTTTTTTCTTCAGAAAATGCAAGTTATTTAGTCTGTTAACATGCTAGTTATTAGCATGTTGATATTTTATCTGCCCAACAACCAATTAAAATTTAGTGCGTTTCGAACCTGCTGGGCTCTCAGATGGGCTCTCAGCTAGATATAGACCTTTTTAATAGACATTGCTGTCTATATTATAAAGACATGACTTGACCCTGTTGTCTATTTTTATAGAGACTTTATACGTTCAATACAGTACAAGAAGAAGGCGGATTACTTATGAACTTCTAGGCATGTTAACTGTTGAGTACTATATGTTCTACGAGATTTCAGAGTCTTGGGTCGGACTGGGCTCCATGGGCATTGGTGTGGACTCCGAGCTTGGACCTTTGTGTTTGACGTGTTTGTTTTTCAGAAAATTCAAGTTATTTAGTCTGTTAAAACTAGTAATTAGCATGTTAATATTTTATCTTCCCAACAACCAATTAACATTCAGTGCGTGTTGGAACCTGTTTGGCTCTCAGATGGGCTCTCAGCTGGATACAGACCTTTTTATATACGGTACAAAACAGTACAATAATGCCCATTACTTATGAACTTTTAGAACGCCACAATAGGATTAAACCATTAACGTGCTGAATGAATGAATGAATGAATAAATGAATGAATACAGCCGTCTCTCTACCTATCCAGGGTCTCTATAATACCGGACTCTGCTATATCTTTCAACAAGATCCATCTGCTAGATGAATAAATGAAGCCGTCTCTCTGGAGATCACGTCGGTAGATGAAGATAATAAAACTAAAAATTGAAATAAATGTTAAGTCAATAATACACATACAAAAAGTAAAAAAGACAAATAGCATTATACTGTTTAAACAATATATTGATAGTTGAAAACGGTTTTGTTTTTGCGATAAAATAATTGTAATATTATGCCAACTCAAGTAAAACTTTTGTATCTTGTAATATATTTAGGTAAACATCGCTATTTTTATGTTCTAATACATCAATCTATTTTCGGCTCGCATGTATTAAATACGCATTTACATATTTTTAGTGAAAATCACGAATCACTTGTTTAAAAATGATATTTCTCGTGATCCATGAGAAACAGACATGACAAGTGCCTGACATCTATTGTTGGACTCAAATACTCAATTTATAAATTGCTAAATGTATTACTTTTCGAGCAGCCAATAATTCAAGTCCAGATTCTTTTGTACCTATACCGTTAGGACGCCCTTTTGGTTATAAGGTGGAGGGACTATACACCTTAGAACTACACACAAACACACACACGCACGCTCGCACGCACGCACGCACGCACACAGTTAATTATTCTTGCTTTACTCTTATGCTGTTCATATACATGAACCTAAGTGAAATAAATAAATAAAGAAGTTGAAGTTCAGTGAATCATTATGCATTCTAAGAAAACGTCCGTCGGGTTGGGGTAAGTTTGATATATTTAGTTTGCATTTTCGTTAGGTGAACAGTTGATTTAGTCTGCTACATGTTATGTCTGAGAATGTATTTCTACATTAAACACTTAATGTGCTGATAAGTTTCTATATATAATGTAAAAATATATATTTTCAGACATAACATGCACCATACTGAATATATTATTTATTTATCCACAGGATGTAATAATAGTAGGTCTGTGATCGATAACACAAATGCGATCTGCAACTGTGAACGGTATTTTTTACAGAGGTGTACGTGGGTTAGAACTATAGTGTCTGTCATCCTTATTTATCGGTCAATTTTAATGAACTATATGTTAAACGCTTACTTTTAATGTAAGTTTAATGTAAGTGAATACAGTGTCGATATGTAAGCGTCTTTAGTGAAAAAAAAACGTCCTAACGCATGCCCGGTATACGAATATGCGTAAAGTTTTAAGTTTCTCGGTATGGATATATTCATAGTAGCATGCACACAACCCAAAAATCACAACTAAATAAATGCTTACATCGAATATAACAATGCCCTCTAACTTTTTATACAAGTTTGTGAACTATACTTTTGAAATAAGGCGGCAATTTGTCAAATACATAGTCGAAATTACAAGAAATATGGTATTTACAGGGGACGGGGTAGATTTCTAGTCTATATCATCATTATTTGTGAGTCAGTTTTAATGAAATATATACTAAATGCTTTGACAATGACGTCTTTTAAAATGTAAATAAAATAATAACGTGTCTATGTATATGCGAGTTTGGCAAAAACTGATAATTCAATGCGCTGTATACACAATTGCTCTCACAATCTCACTTTCTGGGGATGCATTTGTTTAATGTAGCATACACAAAAGACCCTAAAGAAACTTGTTTAAAAGTGTATTTTTAGGTATTCTTTTATGGAATTTGGGTAAAATATACTGCTCGCGCGCTAAAAATAGTCCGCGAAAAAACCTCCAAGATTTTTGCATTAATCTCCTTAAAAAAATCACTAAACTCCCAGATTGAGGTCCTGAAAATATCAAATGTATGCTACGACCCTTTGTATCCATGATCTTCAAGAACCGCCCACCAGGTATTGATCTGTGACAATACAAACGAGCTGGAAATATTATATTTTTTATAGAACGCTTTCATTTATCAAGCCATTCAACAGGAAGGTAACTCATAAATGTCGAGTAAAATGTATATTTCTGACTAAAAAGTCGATAAATGCTTCACAATATTTTCGACTTGATTTTCAAAAGTTTAATGTAAATGAAATACTACAGTGTCGATATATAAGCGTGTTTTGTGAAAGAAAACGTCATAACGCATGCCCGGTATACAAAATGCTTAAATATCTCAAAATCGCACTTTCTCGGTATGCATATTTTAATGTAGGATACGCAAAACACCACAATTACACCTGAATACGGGCTTAGATAGAAGATATCAATGTCTTGTAACTGTTGATATATGGTTTTGAACTATACTGTTTGAAATGCCGCAAATATTTGACAAAATCCGAGCCAAAATTAGGATAAATGTCTTTTTACAGGGATATGGGTTAGAACTATAGCCTCTGTCATCCTTATTTGTAGGTCGATTTTAATGAACTATGTGTTAAACGTTAGCCTAATGGTTTTTAATGTAAATAAAATACTACACTGTCGATATATAAGCGTGTTGTGTGAAAGAAAACGTCATATCGCATGCCCGGTATACAAAATGCTTAAAAACCTCAAAATCGCAATTTCTCGGTATACAAATTTTTAATGTAGGATACTCAAAAATCCATAATTACACATGAATATGGGCTTAAATTGAAGATAGCAATGTCATGTAACTGTTTATGTATGGTTTTGGACTATACTGTTGAAATACCGTAAATATCTGACAAAATCCGATCCAAATTTTGGATAAATGTCTTTTTACAGGGTGTGGGTAGAACTATAGCCTCTGTCATCCTTATTTGTAGGTCGATTTAAATGAACTATGAGATAAACTCTAGACTAATGAAAGTTTAATGTAAATGAAATACTACATTTTCGATATATGGGCGTATTTTGTGAAAGAAAACGTCATTACGCATGCTCGGTATACAAAGTGCTTAACAATCTCAAAATCGGTATACATATGTTTAATGTAGGATACACAAATCTCTACAATTTAAACGTAAATATTGAAGATGTGAATGTCATGTTACTGTTTATATATGGTTTTGAACTGTACTGTTTGAAATAACACAAAGTATTTGACAAAAAAACGAGCCAAAATTATCATAAATACCTTTTCTACAAGGGTGTGGGTTAGAACTATAATCTCTGTCATCCTTATTTATAGGTCGATTTTAATGAACTATGTGTTAAACGCTAGCCTAATGATGTGTAATGTACGAGGGCTGTTCAAATAACACGTGGACTTTTTCGATATCGCACTCATTTATTGACGTAAACCTTTAAGATTCATATATATTGTAATCCAACACATAAGAAATCAAATGATTTAAACAAAAAATCGATACCATGTCTAATTACGTTTCAAAGAATGATATAATAGGGCCAGAAACCCATCTACGGAGCAGTCCAAAATGTGACGTCTTTATTTCATAACTGCATTTCGGGAATTGCTAAATAAAAGCAAATCGTCGGCAAAAATACGCAGACTAAAGTAGCATTGTTACTGATATTCTAAAATTACAATTATGACATTTTATAAATATTGAACAAGTACAACTATGATAAATATAAATAAGTAGACGAACACTTCCTTGCTGTTAATTTGAAATTGACGACGTCAGAAAAATTCACGGAGCACCAACATGTAAATAAAATATTAAAGAATAGGACCTTTTAATAAAAAAAAATGTTTAATACAAAAATTAAATACAAAAACATAAAAATTTAAAATCTTACATGTTTTCTTCAAAACATATATGTTAATAAATTAAGAATACCGATATATGTTCAATAAACATGCCTTTTGGAATGACTATGCTATTTGTTTCTAAATATTTTGAATATTTATGCTAATCTCGATCAAATTCGTATGATCTCTTTCCGAAGCTATGATATATTTATAAATCCTGTAAAATATTTATTTAATGCAAAACATAAATAATACAATAATCTAATTAAATAACAATTACGTTTGTTATTTCTAGCATTTTTCATCATTTATAACGTTAGGTTGTTTTCGGTTTTCACGGCGAAGCCATAGCACACAAATGACGTGCTGTGTGGCGGCTACAGTGAGGTTAATAAAACTCGTATTTATTGAAATCTGTTTCAAATAATTTTATAATATTTACTGATATGAAAGTGAAAATGTAAACCTATATTGCTATATAATTTAATTTACTTGATTTATAGAAGTGTAATAACTATTAAAAATGTCCACGTAATATCTGAACGGCCCTCGTAAATGATATACTACAATGTCGATATATAATCGTGTTTTATGAAAGAAAACATCATCGATTCAAGCTAACCAGTAGGCCTTATTGCCTACTGACCGTTCCAAGTCGGTAACCCTGTCTTCACCACCCTTTCTGTTGTTTTTTTGTCTCTTTCATTGTAGTTTCAAGTCCTTGTTTGCAGTACAGTGCGGACCTACGTTCGGACGCTGTGGTTTCTATAGGACCCTATATATCATTTTTCATATCGCATGTCCGGTATACAAAATGCTTAAAAATCTCAAAATCGCAATTTCTCGGTATGCATATTTTTAATGTAGGATACGCAAAACTTAAGAATTGCACATGCATACTGGCTTAAATTGAAGTCATCAATGTCCTGTAACTGTTTATGTATGGTTTTGAACTGTACAGTTTGAAATACCGCAAATATCTGATAAATGCTTTATTTACAAGGGTGTGGGTTATAAGTATAGTCTCTGTCATTCTTATTTGTAGGTCGATTTTAAAGAACTATGTGTTCAACGTTAGCCTATATAAGGTTAATGTAAATTCAATAATACATTGCCGATATATAAGCGTGTTTTGTGAAATAAAACGTCATAAGGCACGCCCGGTATACAAAATGCTTAAAAACCACAGAATTGCACTTTCTCGGTATGCATATTTTTAATGTAGGATACTCAAAACTCCACAATTAGACCTTCATATCAGATTAAATGGAAAATATCAATGTGCTGTAACTGTACATATATCGTTTTGAACTATACTGTTTGACATACTGCACATACTTAACAAAACTATTGCCTCTGTCATCCTTATTTGTCGGTCAATTTAGATTAAACATATATTTAAATCTAGGTAAATGATGTCAGACTCTTAATTTAGACCCCCATCCGTGTTTTTCCGAAATCCCATTATGTGTAGAGCATTTTGGAACATGTGTGCCATCTGGCGACTGGGGCTTTATCGTGTTACTGGGTGTAGAATACGTTACCTATAAAATAATAATTAATTTTACTGCGTTTTGAAGACTAAACACATATTGAAGAAAGGGTTTGTATATTAAATTGTCTTCATTATTCATGCCTATTATAATTCAAAAGTTGGTTTTACTTACTTTTTATATTTCGGATACCTGCATTACAAAGCATACGTTACCGTAATTTACGTTACCTTGTTTTACTAAGTTTATTAACGTAAGACATTAAGAAATTAATGATATTACATCCGAAAATTATTCCAAACCTTACAGATTCCCATGATGTTAATAATGTTTGGTTCTTGTAATGTCCGTTACATTGTGTGTTTTTAAATCATTTTCTATTTTCCGCATGTTAAAAGAAATTAGAACACTATTAAAGTTTTATTGCAACATTCCTTTAGACATAATTGATTGTAACAACTCATTTCGAACATTATTTATGCTTTTTTAAACTACAAAATTTTGTTTCACTTTATGTTTATACCTTTGATACCTGCATTATTAAGTCTACGTTACCGTAATATTACTTACCTTGTTGAATGAAGGTGTTTGGTTTGGAAATTAAGATAATAAGATTTTTATACCCGAAAATTATTTTAAACATCTTAGTTATAACAAACAGACGTATCCATGATGTGAACAATGTTTGGTTTGTGTATTGTCCGTTACATTGTGTCTTTTTTAAAATAATTAATAATAATTGTTAGTGTGTTACTAGAAATCTAGAAAATTCGGCCAATTAGCTTATAAAGATGTTAATACAATATTCCTTTAAACATCATCGATGGTAACAACAATGTTTGAACAGACATGAAATTATGTCAAGCTAAAATTTGTTACCTCATGTATTAAACGTTACGTACGTTACCAGTTACGTTTACATCATATTATTTAAATACCACATCTAAGTATCAAATAAAAACATGGATATGTATCTTTCCTTTCCTTTATATATTGTTTATACTCAGGCAAACATTGAATGAAATGAAGTTTGTATATAATTTACAAGACTCTTCTGTATTTTTTACGTTACCAAATTCAAAGAAAAATAGCAAATTATATTTACAATTTTAACTGCTAATGTATTCATATATTAATCAAATGTAACAAATTGAACAATTTCAACATATTCACAAAATGAATTGAACTTTACTTACGTTACTAACAAATATAAATGTATAGCTCTATAAGATAGCAGGCATTCTCATGGAAATATATTACATCATTTGAGCTCAAAATTCCTCTATACATTTCCCCCATCTTCCCACCCATTATTACTTCCTTCTTCAGTGTCGGGCTCTTTGAACATGATGTCAACCAACTACTGTGACGCAATATCACCAATAGTCCAGTTATAAATAACATAAATATAGGTAGTATTTGTTGTTCATATGCACATGTTTTACTCATATTCAAATTTATTGAAGGTGTTCTGGAATTGTTATGGTAACGTAATTGTCACGTGCGTTACACACAACCGCCCCAACGCTCAGATGGCACACATGTTTCATTTTGAAGCTTTTTATATGAACTTTCAGAAAATCTAACCCTACAAAATTGGGGGTTCTATAGCCAGCTCAAGGACTACAATACGCAGTATACACTAATGATTAAAAATCTCAAAATCACACTTTCTCGGTATGCATATTTTTAATATAGGATACACAAAACCCCATAATTACACTAAACAATGGCTTAAATTGAAGATGTCAATGTCATGTAACTGTTTATATATGGTTTTGAAATAACGCAATCTGCAACTGTGAACGGTATTTTTTACAGGGGTATACGTGTGTTAGAACTATAGTGTCTGTTATTCTTAATTGTAGGTCGATTTTAATGAACTATGTGTTAAACGCTAGCCTAATGAAGTTTATTGTAAATGTAATAATACATTGTCGATATATAAGCGTACTTTGTGGAAGAAAACGTCATAACGCATGCCCTGTATACAAATTCTCAAACATCTCGAAATCGCACTTTCTCGGTATGCATATTTTTAATCTTTTGATGGCGAAATAACTCTTTTTAAAAATCATAATCAAAAGTCTGATAGTCGCCACACAGCACTTTTTGAGATAATAGATGAGTGAAAGTAAAAGTAGACATTGTAAGTCGGATTATAATGTTTGAATATACAATTGATGATTGAATTAGCATTATGAGAGATAAAGTTGGTTATGCGTCGTACCCGACACGAAAACCGTTTGTAAACATATTCTCGAAGCGTTTCTTTGGTAACCAATCCATTTATAAATACTGAAGACTATTTTCATATGGGTGGTATTGCAGGACCTTTCATTGCTAATCCGGACGTTATATATTTGAAATATACTTTACTTATACAGGAGGGGACGCAATACATTTTGTCCTTGGTAATACAGCAGAACAAAACAAGTTATTATATCCAAAACTTGAAAATGACAAACAAACAATAAAAGAAACATTCGAACTATTTCTCACAGAAAGAGGAGCTTTAGGGGTCACACCAATCATACGAAAGGGCACTACTCAAGTTTTCAATTTTGAAAAAACAAGTTTTAAACTGTATTACAAAGGTGATTAATTGTATTTATTCATATTATATGCACAACAAATTGTATTATCATCAGGTAAAGCTTCAATAATTAATAGCTCAAATACTCCGAGTAATTTTACAACTGTATTTGACAGACCATTGATATTGGACAAGAAAAAACAGCATGGAATTGGACGTGATAAGATTAATTCTATGACTTACTCTTGGTATAATATAAGTGAGGATTTTAATAACAAAGTGATAAGGTATCACATTGGAAAAGATTGGAAAAATATTATTTTTACAAATGGAAATTACAATTATGTCGATATCGATAATTACATAAAAGAAACATTGGCGTCAACAGTTTACTGGAACGTCTGACGATTATGCAAAAACAACAAGAACAAACGAATACATTTATGTAAACAATACATCTGCTGCGGAATCTCGAGATGATCAAGCTTTTTATAATTTAGGATTTACTGCTCGTCATGCTTTAATCATAGCTAATAAAAAAGTTAACTTTATAATTCAATTAAACAAATATTTATTTTTCGAAGGTCTAGAAACAAACATGCTTCCTCCTGGTCAAATTCAAATTATTTTCAAATCAAGTGGTGATGATGGCCGAGTAGTTATTAATAAATTAGTTTTGTGGATACCAAAAATGATATTTAATTGTGATGGTTTAAGTTATGTAATGGCAAATCACATGACACCAACAAGATGGACTTACGTGAAATGATACAAGAAAGTGAAAGTTCTCAACTAACTGAAACAATATTTAGAATAACTGCTTGTGTTAAAAATCCAAATCATGTTTTTGTTTATATGCAAAGATCAGACAAGAGTTCTTCGCAAACACAAAACCGTCATCTTTTAAATACTTTTCATATGAATGCTGACAAAACTAATTCCTATTTACAATCAGCCAGACGACTGGAAGTTGGAAACGGTGTATATTACCCAGAAACCAATACAGTTATGATAATACTATAAGAGTATTCAGAGATGTTATTAATTATTCGTACAAACAAAATGATAAAAACACAGGAAATTTACTTAACGTGAGTAATTTTAAAAATCTTTTTGGTATAATATATTTTGATTTAAGTTATAAAACTGATGAAGTCAGCATTGATCCGAAACAACTAAATTTGAGATATAAATTAAATATACCTCCCGGAGCTCCTTATAAAGTGTATGCTTTGGTTCTCTATAAAGAAGATTTTGTTACTAATACTACCGGAAATGAATTAGTTATAGTCTAAGCTAAAGCTTATCGGCTGTAGTTTAATCTAACTTATAATATATATAAATTACACAGCTTATTCAGTAAATTTAACAGAAGGGCAAAAGAGAAGCTTAACAAAAGCATATGAAAACAAAAGCGAATTAACGCTTAGGTTAAAAGATAACCAACTAACTGGGAATTTTCCTTTGCTGCTGATAGCTACTCAAATTAAAAACATTATTAAAGCTAAAAACAACGGTCATGGCTTAGACATATTTATATCACAATCGCAAATGATTTTATCAGTCTAAAAACGGAGGCTTTTTAGGAGCATTAGTTGGCTTGCTAACTAAAACAATATTACCAACAGTTGCTAGACTCGCTCCGGAAGTATTAGCACCGCTAGCAACAGGAGCACTTAGTGGTCTGGCAAGTACTGGAATTGGCAAACTATTCGGAAATGGAATGGCGACTATCCCTATAATAAAAAACTGCTGCTTCGATCAAATACATTAACGCCATCACAAAGAAAAAAGATAATAAAGTCAAAAGGCTGTTGTCCTATTACACTAACAAAGCAACAACAACAAGATGGAGAATTTCTTGGACTACTTGCATCATTAGGCATTCCTTTAATTGGATCCCTTATTAGTCATTTGACGGGCAAAGGTTTACAAGTAGGCAAGAAAGGGAAAGGACTTAGAGGAAACGGTTAACAAATTAGGCCATATAGAAGTATCACATTCGTTAAAAAAAAGGAAATTAAAAAATGAGCCTATTTCTAACATGGACATAATAACATGAGTTAAGCAGTTAGACATTAAAAACTTTAGGGGAGTGTTTAGCAAGAACAAATTACCGATAAAACAAAATAAGCAAGAATGTGGTATTATCAATCTTGATGATTTTACTGGACCTGTTAGGCATTGGACTGTAATGAGTATTACTTTGATCCGTTTGTTCTAAGTCCACCAAAAGAAGTTTACATGCCTAATATAAAATACAACACCATTCAATACCAAGATAAAACAAGTGTATTGTGTGGATATTTCTGTCTATTCTTCATTAAAAAATTGCAAGAAGGAAATACGATTTATGATATTCTTTATAAAATATTAAAACCTTACAAACAAATAGAAAACGGAAACATTATAAAATCATATTTTGCAAACAGAGTTTAGTCTAATCATATTTATATATGAGTTACTGCGTAAAGAAAAGATGATTACCGAAAATGTTAATACTCAGTATATGTTAGCAAACAATGGTAGAAACATGTTAAAAGCAACTTGTGCATCTTGTGGTATTTCTAAAACACAGTTTGTTAAAAGTAAACAAGGTGGACACGTTGATATTCATAAAGCTTTACTCCCTTTGTTACCAAAAATGGGGTTAACAATTCCTGGTTATAAATATTGTGGTCCGGGTAATCCGCTTGACAGTGGAGAACCAGCGAATGAGTTAAATGCTATTTGCAAAGAACATGATTACTGTTATGACGAAAAATCCTAGTAATAAATCTGCGTGTGATAAAAACATGCTGGCCGGTTTAAAAACTAGTAAGTCTAAATCACTAGGAGAAAAAATCGCTAAATATTTGATAGTCAAGCCGGTTATTAGTACACACTATAAACTTGGTCTTGGAGCATCAAAAAACAAAAAAGGCGTTGAGATGGACTGATAAATTAGCCGATGAACTTCATAAACCTATACGAAGAAAGTTCACTCAGCGCCGCGTGATTGTTAATGAAATTGATTAAATATGGTCGGCTGATCCAGTTGATATGTAATCGTTTCAAAATATAATAAAGGCGATAAATACCTGCTCACTGTTTTTGATGTATTTAGTAAATTTGCTTGGGTTGTGCCTGTTTTAAATGAAACTGGTTTAGAAATTACTAAAGCTTTCCAAAAGATTATAAGTACAGGAAGACAATGTTTATTGCTCTTGGTTGACCAGGGTGTGGAGTTTTATAACAAGATATTTAAGCAATTTTTTGATGATAATAATATTAAAATGTATCACACGTTTTATTTCGGTAAAAAGCTGTAAATAGAACATTAAAAGATAGAAGATATAAAAGAACGGTTTAATAGAACATTAAAAGAGAGGATGTGGAAATATTTCGCAGCAAATAATACAAATACATATTTAGATGTGCTACAGGCGATGGTTAATAAGAACAATAACACAAAACATCGGAGTACTAAAATGACACTGACTGACTCAAGTGATGAGGATAATAAAGGAAAAATGTATTTGAACATGTATGGAAAGATGAAAATTAATAAAGTTTTGCCAAAGTTCAAAATTGTAGACAAGGTTAGAATAAGGTTAGAATAATCAAATATAAAAGAACGTTTGAAAAAGGTTATACTCCAAATTGGACTTAAGAAAGTTTTGTTATTGATGAAAATCACATCCTATAACATAAAGAACAGAAGATTTAAATAACCAAAATATTGATGGAAGCTATTATGAATTAGAAATGAGAAAAAGCTGATCAAGATTTATTTAGAATTGAAAAGGTTATACGACGTGATTATAAAAACAAGCAAGCATTAGTTAAATGCAAAGGTTACAATGAGAAGTAGTTACCATTCAAGGACATTCCAGACATCAAGCGCGTTTAAGGTATAAAGAAATAAATATTATATAATATTTTGCTGTTCTAGCTAGCTGCATTACACCAGGTTTCCAATACAACAGTCAAAGAGCAATAACTTGTACTTTCACTGTATGGTAAATTAATACGAGGTTATATCTCTTGACTTATTTTATTTTATTTTTATTTTATTTCATTAATTTTTTAATATTTTTTTTTAATATTATGGTCAGGGGAAATAACTCCTACTTTCAGCTGATGGTAAATCAATGCGAGGTTATCTCTCTTTGTATTTTTCAATGTGGCGCTTAAAAGAATTAACGTTTTATCATAAATTAGTGCTTTAGCGAGACCATTTCAATTTTAACATCGTTAACTATCCACACCTGGATGGAGATGTACCTCGTGCTACCTCATATGGGGTGTATATCTCCCAGCTCATTCGATTTGGTAGAGCGTGTAATGATGTTGTAGACTTCAATGATCGAAATCAAGTTATACAAGTAAACTTCTTCAGCAGGGTTTTCGTTATCACAAACTACGTAGATCTTTCTCTAAATTCTACCGCCGTAACAAGGGCCTGCTGGAAAAGTACAACACCAACCTTAAAACACTTCTGCGACTAGGTATATCACAACCCTCATTTTATGGAGATGTGGTCTATAAACTTCGAAAGTTAAAGGGGTCTGACGGGTTTCCTGACCGCTTTATAAATTTAATCAGGAAGTTCGTCAGAAAAGGATATAACCCTTTGGTTTTACAGCGCACTGCATGTTTAGTGATTGACCCCTCTACAGTCAGTCATTACGCTTCACTTTTCACTTGTGCGATGACTGGACTACCTCTTGGGACTTATGATTGTACCTCCTGGAAACCCCAACTAAGGGAGGTGGGTGTATGAGCTTTCGTCCCTCGGGTTTTCTGGTCGTACCCTAGATTGGGTTTCTCTTTAGCTGCAACTACTATGGTTGTTCAGTACGATTCTGGATACATCCTGATATGTTTATTATTGTGTATGTGTATCTTTAGTTAGTTTCTCTGGATGTGGACTTTATTGTTAGAGAATTCCTTTTGATGGGATGTAGTTTTGTTTACACTGTCTTGTCTATCTGGGCGCTGAAGACAGGATAATAGCGAGGATTGTGCGCATATAAAATCGATTCAAGCTAACCAGTAGGCCTTATTGCCTACTGACCGTTCCAAGTCGGTAACCCTGTCTTCACCACCCTTTCTGTTGTTTTTTGTATCTTTCATTGTAGTTTCAAGTCCTTGTTTGCAGTACAGTGCGGACCTACGATGCCTTTGCGTTCGGACGCTGTGGTTTCTATAGGACCCTATATATCATCTTTAATTAATATTTAAAAGAAATTTTACAAATATTAAAGCAAATATTAATGATATTATTACAAACACGATTAATTTACTGTATTTTATCACAACACAATGCTAATTAGAATTGCTAAATATGATTTTGTTATTTATGCAAATTTGAAAAACCTTTTTGAAATCCTACAGCTTGTGGTATAGTATATAAAGGCGATTGGTATATAGTATCATTGTTTATGTGTCTGCAAGTGCCGGTTACCTTGGTGAACATGACAGTTATTTGCTAACTTGTTGTAGCCTCGCAATCATGGCGCCCAGTAGATGGTGTCTGTGTAATTCCGTTACAAGCAAACTAATATAAGGGTGCAGCTGCTAAAGAATTCCCTAAAATGTGTTTGCTAGTAACAGACCTTGCCAAACTTTAGGCGTATCTCTGCGTTTAGTTTCGGTAGAGATATGTCAAATGGAGTTTGTCTGGCGATGTCTATGGAGTGAGCCAGCCCATTGAAACAGTAAATGGACTGCGAGATGAGCGCAAGAGCAGATTACCTAATTGAAACCAGCTTAATCACATTAACGGCTGTGCACAGCAGCTTAAAAAGAATTCATACAGCCGTTAATGTAAAGACATGACAGAGAGTGAGCGTACCTGTGTTGTTTTCCCCGAGCGGGTTTACTCAAGCAATTTAAAAGGTGTTAAAAGGCTTTTAACGACAAACATATCATCGTTATTTAAAACTGACTAAAAGTTGCTTTCATCAGTTTTTGTTAACGATGGTGTGTTTGGGTTGAGAGCCGTGGCAAGCACATTTTGAATTGCTTGAGTGTTGGGGACCCGCGAGAGGAAAACTGCGCTGGTACGCTCACGCTCTATACTACTCCGAGGATGGTCTATACCTCCCGTCATACTTAAGGATTGACACTTTCCCACTTGACAAGTCGAGCTCCCAGTAATTTCATATCAATGCGTTTGTGTTTGTTTGATTTTTGTTTGTTATTGGAGAAATGTATATGATGTTATCTTAACAGTACTGAGAATAATTATTTACTGTTATCTGTCACCCATACTCTGTATCGAATGACGAAATAAAGTGACTGTAGTATTGGTACCTGCAGAGATGTAAGAAGTAGATTAATACGTTTATTGCATCTCTGTTACTTGTTATTTGTTTTGATTTACTGGTACTTCAAACCCCACGTCACGCAACACCCCCCTCCCGCCCCCGCGACACATGTTGTAAAAATGCCAATTTGGGAATTGTTACCTGTTATTTGAATTTATTTACTGTTACCTGTTTTTAATAGTTTTCATTCATTATTATATGTTATCATCAAGTTCTATACTGTATGAGATTCCCATTTTCCCCCTACTCACTCATTATAAATAATAAAAAGGCAAGCCGTTGCTTTTAAAGGGAATCTTTATTTTTCCTTTGTGTTTAGTTGTCACGCTGAGGCTCGTCCGTTTTTCGATATAGGCTAGATTTGTTTGCCTTTTGACTAATTATAGATATTCCAACATTATGCAATGGTTGTTTTAACGACAACATGTAATCTGTGTGTTAAAGAGACTGGATTCGTTCTTGAAGAGTGATTGGTCAATCTAAGTACAAATGAAAACCTTCATAATGCATTTCAGTTTCATATGAAATGTGCACATGCCTAACTCGCCTTAAAGTCGCGATAATGGTCTGGAATAACAATCAGTCAATGCATCGTCCCCGAAGTAAGGTCCGGTACAACCTGACTCCCCAGGAAAATTAATTACACTTACGGTGTTAGAGTAGCAGTAATCACACACTTGTCTTTGTTAACTATATGTTTAGCCGTGAAGGCAATTTTAGGGAAAACCCGCATTTTCAGAGACACTCGTTTTTCCTATATAACACTATGTAAACTAGAAAATGTGTTTAGGACAAACATTGCCCGCTTTAGAACCGGAAGTTAAATAATTAAAACATCAATGCAAATTTAGTCCGAAAAATAGGTCAAAGTCATTCATATTGACCTTGTGTTAGGAATATATTGATGTCATAGATGTAAACATATATGAAGTTTGAACGCTCTGCTGCTTCCATTGCCTGAAAATGGAAACTTACGTATGGGCGTATTTTCGGACGGACGAACGTTACAACTATTGATACCTTAAGTGGTCTTTTGGCTAAGATGGTTGTTTCCTAAGTGGTCTGTAACCTTAAGCGGTCACTGCATCTGTCTTTCCACTGCTTAAATGTTTTTTCCTGTGTGCTATACAGCCTTATAAGGTACAATATACGTGGACAAACTTGGAATGTCCAACCTAAAGTGATAAAATGTATTATATAACCACTATACACCGCCACCTACAATCCCAAAAAGATGTCATTTTTGAGTGGTTTCCATTTAATCAAAGTAAACCTCCTAAGCTAAAACACTACCAAAGCCTTTGAACGCAAACACGGACGGACAATGGTAACACTACATACCCGCTCTATACTTCTGTGTGCGGGACATAACAAAGAAAGGCACATGTCATAAGTCATGTCATAAGTCCTGTCAATGTCAATACCATTTGCGAAAGTCCCAAACCAATGTTAATGAGTGTCTCTGATATTCGCACTTTTTACGCCTAACGCATCTCTTTAGGTAGAACTCAAGTTATAAAATGTTCCTATTTTACTTTGGCTGTTTGCAGCTTTGCAATGTTGCATTAAATAGCCCGTTTTGATAAAAAACATGGACATGTACAGACGAAAAAAACTGAATTTCGCCGCCATATTTGTTCAAATTATCGTTTTTCACCGTACATGCTCCCATAGCCTGGAACTTGTTACCCGACCGTTTGGTTTGTATGTTGTTTTACGTCATTTTCCACACATTTAAGGTTAAATATGACGGTAGACTTTTTTGTGTTGGAGGCAGACCACCCTCTTTTCCTGGGTAGAACCTGTACTGTACACCTCCCGCCAACCGTAAAAATCGACACTTCATCACTTACAAGTCGAACGCCCAGTGGCTTACCCGACCGATTTGTCTTTATAATATTTGTATCGTATATAAATATATTGATATTACATTGTATGTAAAATATTGGCAATAAAATACTTTTTTTTAATATTGGCATGTCTCTTCAATTAGACAAATGTAAGTGTTTATAATAATGTTTTTATCGGTATCGGAACAGAGGCTCTGCCGAGGTAGGCTCCGCCGAAGTTCCGATTAAAAAACTTATACAGAGTATCTGAACTGAATACCCATGATATATTCTTTTTCTTGCATATCAGATACATGTTATGCGTTGACGCCGAAAGCTACTTACGTTTTGCATGTTTTCCTGCATATCGGATGTAGGTGCGCGCGTGAATTTTATCTTTACCCATAAATATAAGACTTTCCATCCCCATGTAAAACGTGGATAGCCTTATCCGGTATCTTATGCAAGAAAACGTTATCCAAAAGTGTCTGCGCTACGCAGGCGACACAATAAAGTGTATGCTGCTGTTTTTGTTGTTGTATGAACAAAAAAAATAACGGCACGCCGCGAGAATGAAGGAAATCTATATTGAAGTTTGTCGCTTTAAATAGTGTTCTTCAATCACAAAAGAAGAGTTCAAAAGAGCATGTGAATTAGTATTGAATTTACTTCTTTCACTTTTAAAAAAAATGCTAATGATTAAATGTATTCTATAGATAATTTTAATATATAATTACCGTATTCCTCACCATTTTTACAATGATTTTGCCTTCTCAAAACTGTTTTTCTCTACCCGAGACTCGATTTTCTCTACTCGAAACTCGACTTTTTCTACTCGAGACTCTATTTTCTCTATTCGAATATCTCTACTCGAAACTCGATTATCTCTACTCGATACTCAATTTCCTCTACTCGAAACTCGACTTTCTCTACTCGAGACTCGATTTTCTCTACACGAAACTCGAGAATGTCAACACGTCGACTCAAAAATCGATAATGTCATCATATTTCAAAACACCCCAACTATCAAATTAAATATACATTTTAGCCTTCAGCGAACATAAACATGTGACTGAACTAGTCTCTCTCTCTCTCTCTCTCTCTCTCATCACAATAATCACCTATACGTAGGCGGGTTTGCGTTATTTTCCTTTGAAGTTTGGCATATCTAAATCTTTGTAACACTTTACCATGCTCTAAATGGAGATAACCGTGCCTTTAGGTCTCACTACACAGTTAGCTCCCTTGAAAGCCACGGTAGGATAAAACTTGCGCCATAAAAAGTAGTAGTGTGTTGTTCGGTTTTAAATATTTTTAATAAATTGCTGACATATATATGTATTGCTGGTGCAGGTGAGATGAACACAGTCTGAAATTGGATATGAAGCTATTAGATGACACTGACACCAGAATATGACAGTTTTATGGGGGTTGAAGCAGTGTAGGAATTCTGGTACAAACTCTGGAGTAAAAGCCCAAAATAGTGCAAAGGATGCCACCACTCCAATTAAAAAAAAAAAAACCTGGTCAACGTACCATATTTTGTATATTTTTGTGTGGGCAAATGACTGTGTTTCATAAATAAGTGACTTTTAGCTTGGAAAATTTAGGTTCGAAATGGCCCAGTAAACTTTATTCATATAGGCCAACATAGTAAAAGTGTACTGTGTTGTGAGACCTTAAGTGGATTTGGTCACTAGCTACACTGAGACACACCGAGGCATTGCACTTTATGGAGAAAAAAAACAAGAAAAAAAAACACCGAGGCATTGTATCTGTACAATTGAGGGAATGTACTTACTATGTACACCGGTAGCTGTATCAGTGTTGGGAATGAAACAAAAATAGATATAATTTTTTTAAAAAGAATTGAACATGTTATTTGTTGAAAACAAACGTATTTAAAGTTTTCCTGAAAAAGTATCTCAGAGTATTGTAGTTATAGACTATAACTACAATACTCTGTACTCTGGGATAATGTTAAGCTCCCTAGTCAGCGGACGTATTTACCACTTCAATCCAGAATACTACATAGTATACAACTTTCTACTTCTGTTGAGGTCATGGGTAAAACTATTCATCCAAGGGAGTGACTATTGCCCCGAAGCAGTAAACTATTGACCGAGACGAAGTCGGGGTCAATAGTTTACTGCTGAGGGACAATAGTCATTTCCGAGGATGAATAGTATACAACTATTTGATCAAACAGAAGTAGATAGTTGTTTTATTATATTGAATCGTATAAACTGCATTAGTTTGCTTACTTTTTGTTACTAGTTAGTTTACATGCATGCCGTTACGTCACGGGAAAGCGTAACGTCATTCTCGACTATTGACCTGCAAAAAAAGACTACTACAGTATTGACCGCAAAACCAGATTGAACCGGACAGGAAACGTTCTAAAGTCAATAGTTCATACTAATGACTTACGCGTGACTGCCTTTTAGCAAATGAAAATTACGTATTTAAAATGATATGTAATAATAATTTATAACCAATGCAAAGGAGAGTAGCATAATGTTTGTTTTCAACAAATAACATTTTTTTTTTTTAATTTTATATAGATCTATTTTTGTTTAGTTCCCGGCACTGATACAGTTATCTGTGACTATGTACGTTACATATAAACAACCTCAGAATCGATAAATAATATATACTAAACAAAATTGCTAAGTATCAACCTGAAAATATGTCAATAATATTCTCATTGGTTTGTGTATTTTGTGCTTGATTAGAGATATGGTTAAACTGCAAAATAATGAGTGTAAATCGTCTACTCTGATTGCATGAATATATTTTAAAACTTTTAAGTCAATGTGTTTTCTTAAAAATAAGTTATAACACTTATACAACTGGGTATATAGGATTTTATTAAGTACTTCGAATTAGTGACGCTTTCGATGTTCCTAATTCTAAAATATGCCAGTTAAAATTATTTTGATATCATGTTTTACTAGCATTACCACTAACAAATGCGTTTGCAAAAGAAATTTTCGAAATATTTAATGTTAACGCTGAATTAAAGTTATTTGAATTTCAAACAATATTCAATTTAAAGGGAGGTAATTTAAGATTATCCATAATTCATTTTTTTATAGACGGAGAATCTGCGATAAAGGGGTCAAATTTTTATGTTTTTTTCTATTATTTCGTACCAATTTCAAGAATGTTATATCTTTAAGCAATCTTTGACTCATGTTCTGTGTTTTATCAGCACATTTCATATTTTCATATAAAGGGAGGGTAACTCTCAAAAGATGTAACAATGTAAACAAAAAATAAATGTTTTACAAACTATGGATCAAAACAAAATACTTATCATATATCTTTTCTAAAATATATTTACAATAAGAAAGTTAGTTAAGATACAAAAGTTTATACTTAGCAATTTTGTTCAGTGTACTATTAAAAAAATATCCTAAAACTGAAAAGCTTGTCTTGGATATTTGCCCTAAAACGCAAGAAATTCCATGTAGAAATAATACTAAAAAATGATCCGGAGTTTTGTGGTTTGGGTTGGCGAGGGTGCGTGCCACCGGACCACCACAGTAAAGGATTGGCCTCAGTTAAATTTTAGGGCTGGCTACACTTGTGCAATGCAAACAATCTAAATGCTAAATGAAACTAAACAACAAAAACTGTAAGTATCCGCGTAAGTTCAATGTCAATTACACGTTATATATACAGTATACGTTTATTATACGTCATTACTTACGTCGGGTGAATACGTGTCAAATGACAAAAAAGGATAGTTAGGGGTATTTAATTTGAACTCGTTCTTCTGTATTGAGAAACGGATGAATTGAATAACAAACATAAGTTAAAATAGATTATTAATATTTTACTAAGAAAAAATGCGATAAAAAAGTTACATGTATATTTTTGTTCTGCTCGCGGTAAAGATTAGTGTTTGATGTGCGATAATTCATCATTTTGCTATTATATCCGACATCCTCAAAATGGGCGATCGCGCTAACTTTTGAAACTCGGTATAGTCTACTGAAATCTACTGAAAGATTGCCTTTCTCTGCTCGAAACTCGATTTACTCGAAACTCGGATTTTCTCCACTCAAAACTCGATATTCACTACCAGAAAATCGATTTTCTTTACTCGAAACTCGATCTTTTTTACTCGAAACTCGATCTTTTCTACTCGAAACTCAATTTTCACTACTTGAAACTCGATTTCCTCTACTCGAAACTCGATTTTCTCTAGAATTCCTCAATGTTCAATGGTCATATTCGACACCCGGTAACCAGATGGGGCGAAATGTTTTGAAGATTGTGCTGCGTTAATATATATTTTCATTATATACAAGCGTATGAGTATTAGAAATATTGAGAAACAAAAAACAATATACAATATATCCCTTTGAACGATTTAAAGGATTATGTACCCCCATATACGTTTGTAGTGAACATACAGTCTTAATTATTAAAAAGCTAAAAGAAGAAAAAGGCGAAGTTTGAGGAACGTTTGAGGTAATTACAAACCTGTCCATTACACATACATTTCTGATACATCATGAGGTGTTTCTGATTATATGTTTATATAGGTAATAACATATAAGTATATCGTTTCCTAATTTCTCTGGATAAGGACTTTGTTTTATAGATTTCCTTTTGTTGGGATGTACTGTTACATGTATTTACACTGTCTTGTCAACTTGAGCTCTGAAGATAGGATACTAGCGAGGTTGTGTACACTTAAAATCGATTTAAGCTAACCAGTGAGCCATATTGCTTGCTAACCCTTCCAAGTCGGTAACACTATCTTCACCATTCTTTGTTAAATGTGTATTGTACTTTTCGTTGTATAGTTAATTGCTCTTTGCGGTACAGTGCGGACCTCCAGTGACATTGCGTATGGGTACTGTGATATCTATACGACCATTTGTCTCATTTTCGTATGTTTTATAGCCCTATTGAAACCAGTTTAAAAATAACCTTTTCAGGTTTGATGCAACTATAAAGAAATCTTCATGTTCAAGACGTTTTAAACTGTTTGTGTAGTTATGAAATTTGAAAATAAAACAATTCATGAATAACTTGCAAACTAAAGTTACTAAAGTTATGTTTTAGATTATTATATAAACATTTTATAAATAAGAAATATATAGTAAAGGAAGTATGTTTCCGACAGATGAAATATTGTTCCAATTCAATGCGAATTCCTACATTACATCTATATTCAATAAATATGAGAAAATGGTCCTTGAAAACCACAGTACCCAAACACAATTCAACGTAGGTCCCCATTGTGCCACAAATAATACAATGAAACGCACAATAGACAACACAAAGAGTGGTGAATGTAAAAAGTAAACTGTAAATGGCCCAACCACTAAACATGCAGTACGTTGCGAAATGATAGGGTTAGAACTTATTTTGATACAGGTTTAATAAAGGATGTATGCACACGTGTTTATGACCGAGTACTTTACGAAGTTGGCAAATCACGTCGCACGTCACTAAAGAAGTTTTCTTGTGATAGTCTTTGTCGCAAAAGAATTCTCAAATCGCTCATATTTTAAGAAGCACATCAGTGTTACGATAATAATATTGTAAAAGGGTATTTCGAAGTTATGGTAACAGTAGCACTGATCTGGTAGCTTTTTACGTATACACATATTGCAAATACTAAAACCCTCAACTGGACTACACGCTCTAGAAAAACGAATACATTGAGAAACATGTACCATAAGAATTAACTCTGGGAACATCCCGTCTAAGAAGGAATAACTAATTATATCGAAATTACTTTTTTAATCATCTCTCCATAAATTTTGTTTACTATTTCTCCATTTTCAATTTAGAGATGCAAATTGAGAAACGAAGCCTCCGTATTAGAAGTATTAACTTTGTTGAGTTGCAGTTCTTTGGGGTAAATATTAGTTATCATAGTAGAGAAAAAAGGGTTGGCAATGTTTAATATATCATCCAGATACCGTACAGTGTCATTAAAGGCTCCGATAGCATCTGCCTGAGTATCTGGTGGAAACATGAAATCCCTTTCATAGAAATTCAAAAGCAAGTCTTCGACAAGAGGTGTAAAATTAGTACTTACAGTGATACCAACAATTTGTCTATAAACAGTAGTTATGTACATGATGAAAATATTATCTTATGGGAATATAAGGAAATTACAAAAGCCTACATATATACCATTGGAAAAAATATTTACAATTGCAATAAATATCAGACTTTTGACGTCTACATGGAATGAACATGGTCTCGAAAAAGACTATTATATTGAAAACGTTTTAAAAATAAATGATATTAACGAAAATGAACCAAATGAAACATTTAGCCCTTTTGAAAGATAGAAGGAACATGTTTATGAGCATGCCGAATGAGGAGTTAAAGGAGTAGAAGAAATTAAAAAACCTCAACAGAAAATGTAGCCTTTACGGCACAGTCAGCTAAACACAGGCAAACAAAAAACAATAGGTAGGAAAAATAGAAGCAAAGTATGAACACCACAAACATAATAGGGTTGACGATTGGATTACCGCCTTGGAACGGTCAGTGGCAAATGATCATGTATATATGAATAAAAAACAAACTACTAGAAAGCCACAAAGCATGTACTCAGCGATTGGGAGCTACAAAGGATTAAACCGTAAATTGCAAGATTGCAGATAAACACAAACGTTAGATTTAGGTATACGTCATCATAGCCCTATAAGTAACAATTGTATATATGTGATGTCATAAACCTTGCCTTTTATTTATCCATTAACTGTTGTTTGTTCTGTTTCCATGAGTGTTTTTGGTTTACTGTGGTCCTTGAATGCTAAATGTTCGGTTCATCTTTAATATCTACTAGAGGCACTACATATATCTACGCGATTATTAATGTAAAATATTAAATACGCAATATTGCTGCATTTATATGTATACAAAGCTATTTTATGAGTATTCTAAAAAGAAACATGGTTCGTATTCCAGTTCTGTAAATTATTAATTATGATCAAAACAATACCTTGAATAAAATGCTGCCCAGCCGTTTATTCCTGCCGGAGAACTACGAGTTTTTACGATTTTCTTGGACATGCGCAATGCGATTACAAACTATTCGGCGCAGTTCCGATAGCAAACGAATCGATCGGAACTCTTCGCCAATCCGACGAGGCAGTTCCGATTGTAAACGAATAAGATCGGAAAATCTCCGCAATCGGCTTGTCTAAAACAATTACGAATGCAATTTCAAAAATCCGATCTTTTCAAATCCTGTTTTTCCCCAGCAAAACGCATATATCATTGGGTGAAATTATTGCCAATTACCTTTTTCATAGTCCTCGTTATAATTAAGTAAAGTTTATATCAATTGGTGGACAAAAATATATAGGTAGAGCCTCTTTAATGGTTAATGGTAGAATGTAAATATCGCTTGCAACCAGTTTCTACTAGGATACACCCAACTTCACTCTTACGTACCTTACCGTAATCCCAATAAAACTGGACAGTGTAAGGAAAGAAATCTCCGTCAGGCTATACTCTGACAAATTAGGCTTATAGGGCAAATAAGGCAAACTAAGTCCAATCAGTTAGAATAATGACGGCCTTACGCAGTATTTGACGAATATATCAAGATCGCTGTGTGTTTATATTTATGTTGTAGGTCTAATTAATTTCTTCACTGCATCCTTGTGAGGAACACTCAATTCATTCATCTTGTCCTTCGGATGGGGACGTAAACCAAGAGGGCACACGTATATCGCAGTCTATCGTACCAGCACGTTAATGAAATATATCTATATTTTAGATAAAACGAGTAGGGTTCGGTTCTACTGAAAATATATGTCATTTGCCTCTCTCTCACTGAGGCTCTAAATAGTCACAAATAATGTGTTGATGAGTCGTTAACAATAATTCATTTGATGTCTGCCTTAAATCATCAAAGTTGACAGTGTGTTTTACAGTCTTACCTTTTTTAGATTTTGTTTTCCTAAATCAAACAGTAGTATCTTTGAAACATGGAATCTTTGAACTAGTCAAGATCAGTCTGTTGTTTCACACCAACATAGCGTCAAGGTTGGCATGTATTCCTATTATTTGTATAAATATATATCTATCACGCTGACAAAAACGCGAGATACAACCAATGTTTACCATCTGCATGATTTCCTTTTATTTCATTTTATTTATCCATGTTTGCATTTAATGTGACGCTGGTCCCCATTAGCATTACAGAATCCGATTGTAATATTCTAACAAGAGAGAGTTTGAACGTTGGACGTGGTATGAAATATTAATGAATACTAATGGATCTTGCAATCAATACTGGCAACTATCTCGGAAAAACTCCCAAAAGTTTTTTATAGATCAATGGCTGCTACAATAAATATCATAGTTATAATGCAATTAGATTGAGCTGTTCGAGCTCGATTAGAATACGTGTGTACAATTTGTGTAAAATGTGTGCCATTTGAAAAACACTTCTATTTTGTCATCAAAATAAAAGGTAGCAAATGTCGTATGTGTTTTATTCCTAGCATACTGTTTAGTTGTGTAGATAATTTGAAATATCCCGATTGATGATGGAGTCATGTTCATTTTCAATTGATTTCTGAAGGTGGGCTATAAACATCCCTTCATGGATAATTTCAATAATTGTTCTTGCTGTTAATATATTTTGAGTTAATCTCAAGACAAACCACAATATGCACGGAATAAATATAGATAACACATGCTAGTTTTTGTCTGTGGGTTGGTTTGATAGGCCTTTAATTACCTTTTTCCCCAACACTACCCGGTCATTCAAAAAGGAATGAACGTCTGCTTATTTACTTCTAACTTGCTTATTGACTTATAATTCCAGGAATACATATGTTATGCACAATGTGAGAATACGGACGATCTCGGAACAGCTTTGTGCAAAGCAAGACTTCTTAAAATGCTGCCGGCGATTCCGGAATTGCGAAGGACTATTCCGGAAATGCGCCATGGGTTAAACTTTATAAAATATACTGCGCAGTTTGAGAATGAAAAGGAAGATGCTGTTTTGAAACCTATTATTTCTAATTATTCATAATTGCTTTATCGGTTGCTGACGATTATATACCTTCGCCTCCCACAGCTGCGGGTTCGAATCGCACTGGGAGCTCGACTTTTAAGTGAGGAATTGTCGATTCGTACGGATGGCGGGAGGTGTACCGTACTGGTTCTATCCAGGAAAAGTGGGTGGTCTGCCTCCACCACAAACAATCGACCGTCATATATAACCTTACATGTGTTAAAACTGACGTAAAACACCATACAAAACAAAGAAAAAGATACAATATTAAAAGATCATAGTTTAGTTTGCTGTATGATTTATATGAACTTAATGATTTGCAAAACAATTTGAATTCCTTAAACAATAAAGCGCGGATTTAGATTATCGAAATAAAGAGATGCATTATAGATAAGTAAAAAAACGCGGCGCAGACAATAATATGTTTAATAACGGATCACATTGGGCATTCCATGTATAGTACAAGTTAGACATTTTGGGCTGATGCCATATTCCATCGTATATACTTGTATAAAACAAAGGACTTCACATACTGAACATCTGTCAAATAAAAAACTCGTTAATTGCACATTAGATGGGTCACATGTTACGCTACTACTACTATTAATGACATTTGCATGTTTTAATCTTATTTATCAAAGTAATATACTGATAATGTACATAGATATATTTTATGTCAAATTATCTAATTGTCCAGAACGCCTTCCATCTTCCAATAGTACTAAAACAACCATTTCCACAGACCGTTTGAGAATAAATTACCAGTTTATGGTATTGCTAGTTGTTTGAGGAGATAAACACACGATGCAGCACACGTATATTTTCAATTTAAGCATACATTATTCCTTTAACTTTAGTATAAATGATAAAACAAAATGGTTTGAGTCACAAGTTATTCCAGCATATATTTTTCGACAATATAAAGGGCAAAATCTGCCATATAATTATTCTTTCTAATATTATGGTCACATCAATAATGTCGAATTACTGCCATGTACTATATGGTTGACATTGCTCGTGCCTAAAATATGCATTTGGTTGAAATTTTTACTTAACCATATCACATCGATGTTGGACTTGCGCAGAGCAATTCCGGAAGTGTGCATGTTCTCAGTTTATATATAGTATATACATACTATAGATTGAGATCCGATTACATTAGTTAATGTTATTTAGGAAGGCACAAAACTAACTAACACATCAGAAACGTATTATCATTTATTACGTTTTTGGCAAATCAAGGGCGCGGCTCGAAAGATCGGGCTGCCGGCAACAAATACATTATATGGCAGCCCTAACAATTTTCACAAAAGGAAGCCCCAAACGGCTTCAATAAAATGTTTTATCAAAACTCTAATTATAAATTAAAATGTTTCTTCGTTTAATAACTTGAAAGTTATTTATTTTTTGAAAGTTTACAATAATGTGCATAGCCGAACTAAGCGTGGTGCACCACAGTAATGCCCCAAAAGGCTTAAATATTTCATGCTGTAATCCCGACCCTGGGAAACAGTGGTCAGTATTACATTGAATTTACTTAATATAAAAAATTTAATTGTCATTAACTGTGATTTTACTGAATTGAAGGATTCGCTGACGGCCCCTCTATAGTTCCAGGTCGCAGACACTACACATTACACGTTAGGCAGTTTCTATATATGTACATTGATAATAAGTATTGATAAAGGTGATCCTTTGAGAGCAACTAACACAATTAAGAGAATAAAGCAGCAGTCTCGGTTTTATTGAGTCTGTTCATGAGAAGTAATGGGAGAAGCAACACTGTCCGACACAATCGTTGTTAGCCGAAGCACCGTCCATCATCTCGAAATCCTTCCGGAGCCGCACCGATCTTCTGGTATATTTTTCTGTATGTCCAGTTCCGGAGCCGCACCGATCTTCTGGTATATTTTTCTGTATGTCCAGTGTGCCTGAAATAATATGCAGATAACAGCAGGATCTTTTTCTTAGCAGCGGATTTACTACGTTACATGTAACTTATGAAATATGTGGCTTATAAATAGGCCAATGTATATGCCTACACAGTATGGCCATCAACGTACAGTACTTTGAAAATATGGGGTGAGCAGGGTGGGAAAAATATTAGGATTTTACTCAACATAAAAATTGTACACACCCAATGTGCAGGTATTCCCAGCAGAAAATAATGACTCAATGTTGCGCAGAGTAACCTTTTTCCTTTGAGCCATGGCAGTTAAAATTTGAAGTAACTCTGCAATTTTATTATGCAATTTTATGTATTTGAATGCGAATTACCATTTCATAAGAGTCGATCTCTAAACCGAGGAAAATAAGCACAGTAGTTGGATCGCTAGATTTGTCGTCCGCTAGGAGAACCCCCAGCTCGCCGCAGATGCTAGTAAAACATGTAACCAACTTTTGACATTGATTCGATCCATTTTTTCCAGCTAAAAATGAAATCATCCAGAAAATGATCCAGTGTTTCTATGTGAGATACAGTGCTAACCAACCAATGCAAGAATGTAGAATCTTTTTCAAAGAGTGCACACGATATACTACAGCCCATTGGTAAACATTTGTCTAAGTAAATATGTTCCCCGATTTTTATCCCAGGTAAATGGAAATCACCAGGATGTATTGGCAATAACCTGAAGGCCGACTTGATATCTCTCTTAGCCTTCAGAGTAGATTTACCCAAACTAAAAACCATGTCAGTCACCTTATCGAAAGAGGTGTACTTCACGGAGCACAATTCCTCATTAATGCCATCATTAATGCTTTCATCCTCAGGATAGGACAAATGGGTAACCAACTGCCCTCTGACTTCTTAACTAATCCTACAGGCGAAACGTTTTAATTTGCTACCGGTGGAGTACTGAATGGGCCTGCAATTCTGCCTAAGTTAACCTCTGTGGTAATGTTTTCCTTCAGTTCATGAAAACGGACATCAGCCGATTTAAGATGTTTGCCGATTGACCATAAATTAGAATCTTGGTTGGGGAGCGGGCCATCTTGGCCTAAAGACAGGTTGGTTGGCTGGGTCCTTCAGTTGCACAGCCTGAAAGGGTGATCTTCATTACAAGCTAGACATGAATGTTTGTAAAGACATACAGTTTTAAAACATTGCCTATGATTGTAATAAAAGCACTTTTTGACGGTCGATCTACTATTGATAGTACTAAAAAAGCTATAACTGGCAGACGGGGGACCCATGTACAGCAACCACAGCTCAAAGTCAATTCGACCAAATGACATTAACGGATTGGAAGCCAAACGTAGCCTAAACTGTTGGTCATAAGTTTTCCATCCAAGGCCACTATGCCTATTTGCACCGGTTTGAATTGTCTGCATATATTTAAGAACGTCTTGCAATTTATCCGGGTGCCCCGCCAGAAATATACTCGCATAAATAATAAAAGCATCAGTCCAACTCTCTATAGTTACTATCTTGTTTGCGAAAGTTGACGATTTGACCAGAAGTTCACCGGACTGGCTAACCATCAACCGTCTTTCGCTATCATCCCGAACCTGGCAGTCAAGCAAGCCAGCTAAATCAATACACTGGCCAGAAACAATCTTAGCCCTAACAGTAGGCAATACCTGACACCCAAGTTCGGAATGTATACTTTGTAAATCCCCAAAGGTAGCTCATTACCGCTAACCAGAGGTGTTTTAAATGCTTCACCTTGTCCCGACTCATCAAGCTGGTCCACCACTGGCGGCGATCCCTCCACCACAGGCTGGTCCTCCACAACGGCATCCACCTGGACCCCACGCGACGTCTTCGGTACCCCAGGTCTGGTCTCGGAGACTTTACCGGCGGCTTTCCTTTTCCTAATTGGACGTCCCATCTTTTCAAGCTCGAGATATGAAACAAAATAGGATTGCAATTTTTGACCAAGTTCAAAACATATGTATTTAAACTTACATTTATACTGCACCTTTTCCCGGCCTATTGGTAATAGTATCCATATCTCGAAATATGAGAATAACTTCAAAGATGAATAAAAGGCAAGATAGGACATCACAAACGGGGAGACAATAGTGCTACCGCCTTGGAACGGTCAGTGGCAAAAAAGCCGCTGTGGGTTTAAACCATGTTATAGTGTGCACCAAACCTCACTCTTAATATATTGTCATCCAAATAAACGGGACAGTGTAAATAAAGATATCCCCGCCGGGTTATAATCTCCAACAAACAAGGCAGCATTAATATGTAATAAAATGGGCCAAACTGTCGAGCAACCAGAAAATATAACATCATGCTACCTGGCGATTTCAATTACAATGTACTAGAAGAAACTAAATGCCAACCACTTAAAACATGTGATATCTTTGGTTTGGAAAATACTATGCATAATCCAACATGCTTTCAACTTAAAAGTCAACCTCCATTTCTAGATGTCTTTTTAACAAGTAATAAAACAATTAGTAGTAAAACATGCACATTTTTTATGGTTTAAGTGATGTTCGTAATATTATGGCAGTACAATTAAAACTAGAAAAGACCCAGGTAAATTGTTTTAATTATAGAATCTTTAAGCAATTTGATACTGAAAATTGTAATGAGGAACTTAAAACTGAACTGTGTAAGATACATTTTGATGAAGAAGAGACTGATGATATGTAATACTTTTAGTCAAACCTTTACATATGTGGCAGATAAGCAAGCTCCCATAAAGAAGAAAATAGTTTTACAGAAGCCATTACCTTTTATGAACAAAGTTATAAAACAGGCTATACACTTAGTACATTTGAAAACGCAACATTTTTGACTTTCATATATTTTTTATCTACGCGGCTTTCGTTTAAACAAACATTGTATTTTAGGAAAGTATACATATTTCTTTGTGCCTATTGTTAAAATTTAACAATTTATAATTACACAAGAGTTACACTACCTGAAACACTGAAAACACATTTTGCACGAGATTTGGAATAATCACGACATAAGCAAGTTTATTTGTATTTATCTTAAAAGCGCTAACATCGGTATGGTATAAAAACACAACATGATTTGATTTTATTCACAAATCATTATGCTACGTTTAGCTGAACATGTACGAAATCAGGCTATTGGGATGACGGTTGTTGGTGCCACTCCAAGAGAGGTAGCGAGACGACTTCGTTGCCATGTCTCAACTATATCTAGGCTACAGACATGCTACCAACAGACAGGCACTGTCAGGGACCGTTCTAGACCAGGCAGGCAGCTAGTAACCACCCCCAGACAGGACATCAGACTGAGGGTATTACATCTCAGAAACAGATTCCTGCCAGCTTCTGATACAGCCAGACACACGATTGGTACTCATGGGTATGTGTTTTCATCCACTATAACCAATAAGCATTGTCACTTTTTTCAAATTACTAAAAATAAAATTGCCTTATTTTCAAATTTTGAATGGTGGTGCGTCACCTTTTTTGTGCAGAATGCATTCTAATTCAGCCATAATTGGTTTGTAAGTAGGCCAATAAACGTAACAACTGCAAAAACAGCATAAATGTCATAAATTTAAAAAAAAGGTGAAAATGTTAGATTTTTTTAAATTTTTGATGGTTCGTTTCATTTCAGACGCACAATAAATGACTTGAAGCGACGTGTTTATGGCCGCGTAAACCCCTCTACCACACCGCAGGAACTTCGTGTAGCGCTACAAGACGAATGGCAGCGTATGCCACAGCAAGTGATTGCATCCAAAATACTGTCTATGCACCGTAGATGTTAAGCTTTAATAGACGCTCGTGGTGGCACACTCGGTATTGAAAGTGTTTATTTTAATTCGGATAGGGGTAATTGAACCGTTGATTTTCATATAAAATATATTGATGTTGGCAATGAAATTTTGACCATCTATTAAATCATGATTAAATATATACTATATGAAATTGCATTGTTCTAGCTTTTATACTTTTCAAAAAATTACAAAAACCAAAGTGTTGCGTTTTCAAATGTACTGAGTGTATACAAAAAGAGAATTCTTAATAAATTCAGTGCTAACAAATCCTCAGAGAACTGGGAAAATTTTACAAAACAAAAAAATCTGGTAACCAGTCTTAGAAGAAAATCAATGAATTAATACTTTAAAGAAAGATGTCTTGTGGGGTGTAAATCAAGGACTTTGGCCTACTTTAAAACCCTTCCTGAAAAATAAAGGCAACAAAACACAAACAGATACTATATTATGCGAAAACGATAAACTTATTCATGATTAACAAGAAGTGAGTAATGTTTTCAATGACTTTTTTGTTTATGTTGCTTAAATTAATGCTAATGATACTATAAATATAACTCATCCAAAAATAAGAAAAACTGTCCTAAAGAAATCACAGCAGCCAAACGCAATGGCACCGTATATCGGCACTGTACCACAAACAAAGAGCAAATTAACAATACAATAAAAAAGACAATATACAACATAAAGAGTGGAAACTACAGTTTGTTTACCAACTTGGAACGGTCAGAGGGCATTATGGCCCACCGGTTCGCTTAGATCGATTTTAAGTGTGCACAACCTCGCCATTATCCTGTCTTTAACGCTCAAATTGTCAAGACAGTGTAAATAAAGTACAACCCATCAAAAAGGCAATCTCTAATAAAGTCCACATGCAGAGAAATTAGGAAACGATACACGTGTATGTTATTGTAAATATATATATATATATATATATGTGTGTATATATATGTATAAAAGTATAATTAGAAACACCTCAGGATGTATCCAGCATTGTAATGAACAACCACAGCAGTTGCATCCCAAGAGAAAACACAACTAGGGTATGACCAGAAAAACCGCGGGACAAAGGTTCATGCACCAACCTCCCCTTTTAGGGTTTCAAAAGGTTCAATCATGTAGTCCCACGAGATTGTCCGGTCATCACAAATGAGAAAAGTGAAGCATAATGACTGACTGTAGAGGGGCCAATCACCAACATAAAGTGCGCTCCATAGAATAATGTTTTTAGGTTGGTGTTTTTTTTTTTCGGCAGATCTTCATTGCGGCGATATAAGCTTGAGAAAGATCTACGTAGTTTATGATAAAGAAAACCTTGCTGAAGAACTTTACATATAATAAAAGTCATTTTGATAATCCAAATCCTTACCAGCGTTACATGCCCTAGCAAAACGAATTAGCTGGGAGATATACACCCCGTATGATGTAGCACGAGGTACGTCCCCATCTAAATGCGGATAGTTAACGATGTCAAAGTTAAATTCATCTCTCTTATCATAAATTGTATTATGTATGTCAGCATTTGAAATCGAGAGATGAAGATAGAGGAATGCTGCCATGGAATTCGAGCTGTCTAATAAAGATGTTATATAAAAGAAAGAATAACGCTCTACACGCATCGCACACGTCCACATGTTATACTTATCATTATGGGCGTTTGTAAAGGAAGCCCTGACATTATTACATGCAAGAGAGGTAGTACCTTCTCTAGCAAATGTTTTCTGTATAAGTTGAATCAATTTATCTTTGATCAGGTTATGTGGTAGAGTGGTGTATAGTGTTGAAAAGTCGTAGGTGTTCATAGTAGAGGCATGGAAATGCTTACACCGTTACTTATCAAGGGTTTTTTGATTGACCAAAACAGATATTGATTCCTGAATAGCACAGATATTGATGTCACACAATAAGACATATGTGTACGAATGAAAACTATTTTTAAAAATGTTAAGAAATCTTGATCCGTGTTATTTTTAAACACCTTTTCGCAATATTTTACAACATGCTCTTTAAACGCGGACAGGCAGGAGGTCAACAGTCTTGACACTTTAGTGGTGGTGCATTTGCGATAAAACATGCTTTGTGTGGATTTTTGTTTTGGAATCCAGTACATAGTGGGTGGGGCTTATTCTGATTAATATGTACAAAAACCTTCATAGTCTCCAAAAAGTACACACGCTGGGAAACTGTATCCTTCTCCATCAATGGTGTGGTAAAATAAGCAAAGTGCTCGCTAGCTCTGAATTCAAAGTACGGATATAGTATATTAAAAAGACAACAATCTTAGCCAGGCACAATTAAATTGGACACCAGTGAATACGGACTTTATTGAAAAACAAATATATTAACTTCAAACAAGAAATTATAGAATTTCAGCCAAACTAGTTAAGCTAGCTTAACCAACAATTTCATGGCCAGTAACAGCGTTGGTTAACAAGTCCTACTCTAATTCAGTCTTCCCTAATAGTCTAAAGCTGGCACAATAACCCCTCTCCACAAAAAGAATAGTACACTAGATCAATGTAATTATAGACCAGTCAGCATGTTGCCCGTTCTGTCTAACACTCGATACTTGTAATTATAGACCAGTCAGCATATTGCCCGTTCTGTCTAACACTCGATAAATGTAATTATAGACCAGTCAGCATATTTCCCGTTCTGTCTAACACTCGATACATGTAATTATAGACCAGTCAGCATATTGCCCGTTCTGTCTAACACTCGATAAATGTAATTATAGACCAGTCAGCATATTGCCCGTTCTGTCTAACACTAGATACATGTAATTATAGACCAGTCAGCATGCCCGTTCTGTCTAACACTAGATACATGTAATTATAGACCAGTCAGCATATTGCCCGTTCTGTCTAACACTAGATACATGTAATTATAGACCAGTCAGCATATTGCCCGTTCTGTCTAACAATATTGAAAGATCATTGTACTGCCAGATAGTTGAATTTTTAAAAAAAAAATGTCAATGTATTTTTATCTGCTTTTAGACCTGTTTATGGTTGTCAAACTACCCTTTTAAGGATTACTGAGGACTGGAAGGAGGCGTTAGATAATAATACATATGTTGCATCCATGTTAATGTATCTATCCAAAGCCTTTGATTGTCTACCTCACGACCTTTTATTATTTAAACTTAAATATCACGGTGTATTACAAAATGGCTTCAACCTAATAGAAAGCTAAAACAGTATATAAAAACTGGAACGTCAAAAGTGATTTATCTACAATTTATAAATGTGTACCACATGGATCCATATTAGGACCAGTACTTTTTAATATATTCATAAACGACATTTTCCACTTTTTAAATGGAAGTAGCCTATATAATTATGCCGACGATGACGACTCTCACATTCTAAACTCTATATTGAAAATGTAATTCAGGCTCTGGAAACAAGACAGTTTATCTCTCATTAATTGGTTTACTGACAACAGAACGAAAGCAAATCCAGATAAATTTCCAAGCAGTAGCTATAGGTAGAAGTCAAGCATATATTTTCATTTAGATAATCACGAATGTTTATTGTGCGGAAACCATACAGAGGATTTGTAATCGAGTTGTAAAATACTTAAATGTTTCCGAGTGTCTTTTGAAGTTTCTGCATAGGTATCCTAATAATAGATATGCTTTTATTTGTCATCTTTTTACGTGTTTAACGTTAGATCATCTGAGAGGTCAACACCAAGGTTCTTTGTCCATGATGTTGCTTCAAGGGAATAATATGCAGGTAGCATAAAGTATTAATGCATTTTGAGAGTGGATGAATTTTGAGTGATTGCATTATCTAGCCCATTTTGTTGCCTATTTTTCAAGTTCAAACTCATCAATTTGTAGTGTTTAATTAATTAATTTTCTGAGGTGATTGGAATGTAAATGACAGTGTAATCTGCAATATGACCCGGAAATGGACATATTGAGTGATTGCATTATCTAGCCCATTTTGTTGCCTATTTTTCAAGTTCAAACTCATCAATTTGTAGTGTTTAATTAATTAATTTTCTGAGGTGATTGGAATGTAAATGACAGTGTAATCTGCAATATGACCCGGAAATGGACATATGCTGAGATTAACACTAATATATACAAAAAATCCTTGAGCAACACAAGAAAAAACTATCAATCCTCGAGGAACCCAAGAAGAAGTATAAATCCTTGAGTAACCCAAGAAGAAGTATAAATCCTTTTATATAAACTACAAACATTTTGTATGAAACCCTGTTTTTATTGAAGTGACACATGTATTAAAGGGACCCTGTTTGGCAAAGTTGTAAAAAAAAAAAAAAAAAAAGTGTTTAGGACACTATGTTGGCGATGAGAGATTGAAATCCCACTTCTGACACCAAATGTCGCAGGATGAGTCGAGCCGGGTGAGATTGACAACTGAGATGTGTACACTTTACAATATTTAATTATAGTAGGTATAATACTTTATTAAAATGCATTTAAAATTCATCAATATCCACAAATTAGTCTATATTCACGACAACATTTACACTGTCCCAATAGTTCAGTCACCGGTTTATCGGAGTTCTCTTATAATGGTTGCGCACTGTTCCCAACACTAATAAAATCAGGTTCACATATCCCGGATGTAATATCTATATCTATATATAACGTATGTCTATCCGCACATATCTATATATCATTTATCACTTATCTCCTTATATGATCGCTCGTCGAGCTTGTCCACGTCGCGTTAATTAACTACCCATGAAGTTCCCATCAACCGACGTCCGACGTTCCGCACGCACGCACAAAGCAGCGTTTCTCGTCGCTCACGACCAACGTTCCCTTAACATAACGTCGCTCTTGACATAGCGTCGATATCCTCCAAGACGGGCGATAACCAAGCTGGGTGCCACGTCTCCACTCCACCACCGCTCCTGGTTGCCTCTAGGTCTCTAGCCTCGACCTGACAAAATCATATTATTGTATAGAAACATATTCTATCCACAATTCAATAGTGTGACTATTAATTGCAACACCGCTCAAATGAGCCAACACAGTTTATTAACTTAACAATCAATGTGTGAACAATAATTGTACCACCGCTCATGTGAGCCAACTTTCAATTACTTAAAGTCTATGTGTAACTTGTAATGAAATACACCGCTCCTGGGAGCCAACTCCGATTATGTCAAATGCCACATAATCCATAGACGCTAATATATACCTGCCTTCTAACATAATCGCGATATAAAGTTATGATACTGATATTATTCGTTATTATGTAACCCTTCGTTAATAAATTGCAACATAGTATAACATGCATTAAAATCATTCATCTTATTAATCTAGTCGACAAGTAATCTCTTATACCGTTTGCAAGTTTAAGTATTACAAATAAGTAAATACAACTTACCCCCAAAAGTCCATGATCCTGTCGCCTATGTATCAGCAAAGTATTGATTTAAAATAACTGAGTTTATCAATATATTTCTTGATCAATTGAAGCTCTATATAAAACAGGTGTTCACTCTCTGACAGTCAGCTAACCACTGACCACAGTACGGATTTTCTCTCAACACACTCATCCAAAACCATATACCGTAACACAATGGTCTATAGCAATTACACTGGACAGTGAGTGAGTAAATGTACATGTATACTTGGACAATTTACAGGTAGTTATGCACTACCATATTAAAGGGACTTTGCCTATTTTCCCAGGTTAAAAACATATAAGAAATATCATCGTTTAAAACCAAAATAAAACGTAAAATTACGATATCAATTTACAGTCGTGTTTACTTGCCCTCAGTTAATACCAGAGATCGTCATCGGACATATAAAACATCAACTTGTAATGTGACAATACGTCCCCTCTAAAAGAAGTACGTAGTACTTTGTTATCCACATTAAAAGTGTCGTATTTTAAAGCCGACTTAAGTAGTCTGCCCCCACATTGTCACTGCCTTTTATTGCAACTATTCTAAACCTGAACGGCTGAAGAGTTAAAGCCCATCGCATCAGTCTGGCATTAGCAACCTTGCTCTTGTTAAGATATATCAAGGGTTGGTGATCGGTTTCCAGCAGGAATTCCTGGCCGTACAAGAACCTATAGAACTTCTGTACCGCCCATACAATCGCCAAACACTCCTTTTCAATGGTAGCATAATTTACCTCACTCTTTTTCAGCTTCCTACTTGCATATGCAACTGGTAACTTATTACCCATTTCCTCTTGGAACAATACTGCGCCAATTCCTCGCTCTGACGCATCTGTCTGTAACACATATTTGGTAATTTCAAAATGGGGCTTACCGTTAGTGCTTTTTTCAAAGACACAAAAGCATTCTCGTGTGCAGGACTCCATTTCACCTTATGTGGTTCTCCTTTCTTGGTAAGATCGGTCAGAGGTAACGCGATCTGTGAAAAATTAGGCACAAACTTACGATAAAAGCCAATCAGTCCTAAGAACGATCTTACCTGCTTTTTCGTTTGTGGTCTTTCCGCCTCCATGATCACTCTTACCTTGTCTGAATGGGGTTTCAATCTCTCATCGCCAACATAGTGTCCTAAACACTCAATGGATCGGTAAGCGATGGAACATTTGCTCGGCTTAGCTGTCAGTTTTGCTCGTCTTAACCGACCTAATAACTCATGCAATACTTGCATATGGTGTTCGAAGGTCATAGTAAAGATAATGATATCATCTACAAAGTTATCAATGTTCTGCATATCTTTTAATACTGCCCGCATTAATCTACTGAAAGTAGCCTGAGCTGTAACTAATCCAAACGCCATAACACAAAACTCAAATAACCCCTTTGGCGTCTGAAAAGCGGTTTTACATTTGGACGACTCTTCTAATGGCACCTGCCAGTATCCTTTTGATAAGTCTAGCCTTGAATAGTACTTATGACTTGCTAACTTAGCAAAAATCTGCTCTGCGTTAGGCATAGGTTCGGCATCAAAGACTGTGATACTGTTAACCGATCTCAGGTCAATACAAAATCGTGTACTACCATCCTTTTTCTTTATCAGAACCGTAGGGGAGCAATATGGACTATTTGACGGCTGTATAAACCCTTGATTTAGCATATTGGTCACTTCCTCGTTTACAATATCTACCATGGCATACGGCAATGGATAAGGTTTCACTCTTACAGGAGTTTCAGTTACCGTGTTTATTTTATGTTCCAATATATTGGTCAGCCCTGGAATATCGGACAGAACATCTGAGAACTGATGTAAAAGAGCCTTTACCTCTTGGGTTTGTTCCACGGTTAACTCTGTGTTAACATCTACTTCCTCTGGTCCTTCCTTCCTCTGAGTTGTCGGTGGTCCAAAAAGTTCACCTTGAGCATCTTCTTCCTCAGCCTCTAAGTCTACTACTGCTACCGCTACCTGTTCTTCCTCTGGTCTCTCGATGTATCGTTTCAATAGATTCGCATGCAATGATTTGATCTTACCTTTCATGAGGATTCTGTAATCCACTCTTCCTAACTTTTCCACAATAGGAAACGGACCTTTCCAGTGCATTAACAGTTTATTTGTATCTGTTGGTAACAGCACCAAGACCTTGTCACCTACCTTCATGTTTCGCTCTCTTGCCTTCTTGTTATATTGTACCCGGTGCCTCTTGGACGCTTTCTCAAGGTTTTCTTTTGCTTATCTACACGTGTTTTCTAACTTCTCTCTTAAATCAATAACATACTGGTATGTCGATTTTACCTGGGAGTCCTCGATCTCATTAGTCCATAGCTCTTTCAAAATAGCCATGGGTCCTCTGACTGGCCATCCATAAACTAGCTCAAAGGGCGAAAAGCACAAACTCTCCTGTGGTTGGTGACAAGGTCTTGGTGCTGTATAAATCCTTGAGTAACCCAAGAAGAAGTATAAATCCTCGAGGACCCTGGAAGAAGTATAAATCCTTGAGTAACCCAAGAAGAAGTATAAATCCTCGAGGACCCTGGAAGAAGTATAAATCCTTGAGTAACCCAAGAAGAAGTATAAATCCTTGAGGAATCCAAGAAGAAGTATAAATCCTTGAGGAATCCAAGAAGAAGTATAAATCCTTGAGGAACCCAAGAAGAAGTATAACTTACTTGAGGAAACCAAGAAGAAGACTCATTGAGGAACCCAACAAAAAGTATAAATCCTTGAGGAACCGGAGAAGAAGTATAAATCCTTGAGAAACCCAAGAAGAAACAGATAATGATGATGACCTGGATAAGTTTACACCAAAAGTATGTGTGCGATTGTGTAAAAATGCTTATCCATGACGCGAAAATTTTCCTTATAATTCACTGGCACTTGAGCCGCAAATATTATTAAAAAAACAAAAAACAATACCCCCTATTATCTATATAGCACATGGTGCAAATCTTTGTTGACACCAATTAGTATTTCCTACTGATGTTTACTTCCGGTTGTACTCAAATAAGTGACCCGATTGGACGATTTTCGGTTTCTGATTACGTATGTTTTGACCGTTAAAATATCATCCAATCGGATCACTTCTTTGAGTACAACCGGAAGTAAACATGAGTAGGAAATATTGTAATGGTTGAAATCGGCGATTTTACTTAAATGTCTCCGAACAGAGTGCTTTTTCTTAAGAACTGTGAATTTTATGTGATAAATGGGAATCAGACCTAACGAACAGTTTAAAGGATTTGAATCAACTCGGTAATTTGACAAAGATACAGACTTCGAAACGAGGTTGGTCAGTTTGGTGTAAACAAAGATCCGCACCATGTGGGGGGTGGTGGGAGATGGGGAGATGGCACCATGTGATATATAGATAATAGGGGTGAGGGTGTATCGTATTTTTTCTTTCCTTTATTTGCGGCTCAAGTGCCAGTGTTATAATACAATATCCGCTTAGTTTGATAATCAGGTTCTCATGACTGATAATATTAAATGCTTTGCCGAAATCAGGTCTGTTTGTTTCTTGAACTTAATACCCCTGAATAGGTCATCCATCAGTACTATGAGCAGCATTTATCATAATCGCCTATCACGAAAACCATTGTGTAGTTCACAGAAGATACATAATTCAGTGAAGTATCTACCAGTTGAGAAGGCGACAGCATTTTCTAGAGTTTTTCGAGAGTAATTCTCCGATTTTGACCTACTGAAAAATAATGTGTAGGAGGAATCTGCATACTAAGAGTTGTCACAACAAATGGTACATATGTTCTTGATAACAATTTCAACCGTTACTGAGATATAGGTGGTTATTGGTGTTTACACCTATCGCTTACAGAATTGACCTTGACCTTTTACCTGGTGACCTGATTTTCCCAGACTTGGCCAAGGTCACATAGTGGCACATATATGAGAGTTATGTTGGCGGTAGCTGGTTCGATTTTCGAAATATACTTAAAAGTTTCTATTTTAACCTGTTTAAAATTAAACCAGTATGGCCGCCATATTTGATAACGTCACCAACACCTTTTTCACACGATCGATAGAAGATGATGACAACATGATTGTGGTACAGTTTCAAAATGGTCAGGCAATAATTGTATTTTTGACGATTTTTTCCAGTTTTTAAGCGTCTGGCGTCTCTGACGCCATCACGTTATGACGTCATGACCCCGCATGACATTCTTGCACAACTGGACCATGACTTTTACAATCTGTCAGGGGCGTAGCTTGGCCTTTTAGACGGCATAGGCCCGCAGTTAAATTTATTATGCTAGGGGGGTCCGGAGACATGCCCCACCCTCGAATTTTGTTTATGTTAGAATGCATTAGGTGCGTGCTGACGTATATTTTAGACTTAAAGAAGGGCAAAGAAAACTAAACAAATATATATGAAAATGATATTTTCTGGTTACTATGCCGCCTAAGCAGCCCCGCCCCCCACCCCCACCCTCCCCTCCCGATTTTTATTGCATTTTTGGAAATTTTAATTTTTCTATTTTTGAAAATTAGGCGTAGGTCCGGGCCTACAGGGCCTACACAGAGCTACGCCAATGTCTGTTAAAGTTTCATTCAAATCCGACCATAAATGTCTGAGATCTAGCGCTAACAAAATTTTCATCATGACGTCACTGGCGGCCATCTTGGATGACGTCATGACCCCAAAAGCTTCGCGGCACTATTACAGAATGAGCTCTATCACTGTGTAAACTTAAGAGGCCGTGCGACCAGTATTACTATGAAAAGTGGCGGTGAGAAGAATAAAGTCAAAATGTTGGCGGTAAATAGTTTTACCGTATCTTATAAAGATGTTATCCAGAAGAAAAGATAAGGCTCGACAAACATCACTACAATTCCACAAATTATACTTATCAATGGGGGTGTTAGTAAAGAAAGCCTTGACATTATTACAAGCTAGAAAAGTTGTACCTTCTCTAGCAAATGTCTTCTGAATAAGCTGAAGCAATTTTTCTTTGATAAGATTATGTGGTAGCGTAGTATACAGTGTAGAAAAGTCGTAGGTGCTTAAAGAAGAGGCATGTAAATGCTTACACCGTAGTTTGTCAGGAACTTCTCCAGAGTTCTTGATATACCATAACAGATTGATTCCTGAGTTCTCGAAGGCCTTTCCGCAATATTTATAATTTGTTCTTTAATCGCGGAAAGTCAGGAAGTCAATAGTTTTGATATATTGGTCGTGGAACATGAACTAGAATTAGCGATAAAACGTGCTTTGTAAGGAATTTTGTGAAGTTTGGGTATCCAGTACATTGTAGAGAGCTTCGTCTGCTTACAAATTACAGAAAGCGTTATAGTGAAACATGTCATAATTACAAATAATTATGCAAAAGTGTTCTATGCATCCTTACCCTCTCTCTGGGGTGGCTGTAAATAACATATAATGAGCCGTTAAACAACATCTAATTTGATTCAGTTCAAAATGTTTTGTATAGAAAATAAATGCATGATACACTTGTTTCGTTATATCCGTATAGAGTAATGTTTAATGTATTTATATGCCAAATTTTGAGTTTACAAATGCTTTAAAAATGCTAAATATGATTTGGAAATGTGTAATTAAACCTCTTTGATAGCATAATGATTGGAAAAAAGGGCCATGTTGAATTTTTTATACTCAAACCTGGCATTTAAAACTATTTCATTGCATCAACAAGCAAATACCAGCATTACTTTTCATGATAAAACAGGATGTATGCTTAGATTAAAATGTCAATATGTGAGAGCAAAAAAACAGTGTTTGTTTAACATGATACTTCCCAATAATAATAGTGGACATTTTTGCACACTAAACATGTTCCGTATGAAATTAACTTTTTAAAGGGACACTGTTTATAAGTAGGGCCTATATTTAGCATAATGAAGTAACAAGTTGATATGGACACACGTCTGTTTTTTTTTTTTTATTTATTCTGGTCTATGAATGGTAAATGTCTGTCCATTCATCAATATGTGCATTTAGCTCCTTTTTATGGAAAACTATGAACGCTACCCTTCTGAATGCAAACAAAGGTACTTGATGTTGCATAAACCCTCGATTTTATCAAGTTGAAGGTCATTTGAAACATGTTTGGTGGACACGTCACCTTAGACGAGACACCATGTTTTCTTGTTCTTTTTCCACTTAATGCAGGCAATGTTGTTAATGCAATAAAACATTTAGTACATATTAATTAATTACGACGTCATCAGTGCTTGTAAACTGACATCAAACTGTTGGGAAGAATCACTAAGACTCAGTTTTGTTTGATTTTGTTTTAAATAATACTATAAGAAAAAACAAACTGTACCACTTACAAATCAACAGATAATTAATGCAACAGGTTTGTAAATCAAACATATATAAAAATGATATTTATCATTTGATGTTGAATAAAGATTCGATACATTAAGAATTTAAGTCCGAGTTTTGTGCTCAAGAGATTAATGTCAGAATACGACAGCAGGTGTAAACCATTTTGATAAAAAAAATCACAACTATATGTTAAACTAGTTAAATATTTCTGAACTTTTTTTCTGTTTTTCAACACCATGACTTGTATACCAACTTGTAAAGAAGTGTACTTTCTTTTGCAGACCTAATGTGAATACAAACACACAAATATGTCTATTATTCCGTAGATGTGAGCATTTTTATTTGAAAGAAATATTAAATACTGTTTGACCGCATGTCCAAAATTGTATCTGTTTACAACTGCCGCGATCTGTTACATGTCCAGACAGGATTTTGAGCTACTATACATATTTACCCTGTTATAATATCGTGTTATTTAAAAACATAGTTTAAAGTTCTCCGGCCATGTTTTGTTTCATGAACATGGTTATGTTTATTTCAATCGAAATCAATACACGACAATAGATATTTTCAATTCACACATTGCAATATATGTGAAAAGCGAGAATAAGATGTTATTTAATGACGAAGAAAACTTTGAACAGGTAAATGTATTTATCAATTATCTGGCAATAGTTGTGTGCTATACAATTCTGATTTACCTCATTTCCCCGGGCAGTCACGCAGTGGTAATAGTAGTATCTACGTCATGCAAATAATACTTATTTTTACATACAACTTAGCAGAGGTTTTAAATATATGTTTATCTCCGGGACTATCAAGAAATGTTCATATGATGTTTTAGAGTTAAACTGGTTTATTGATATTACTACAAAAAGGGTGGCCATTCACCTTTAATAATCATGTTAAAATTGATTTATTCTACGTCATAACTTTAAACATTCTTAAACTTGAGAAAAACATTTATGTTTGCAATAACATCTTGTTTATCTGGCAAAGATGAGTTGTTGATTTTGGTAATTCGTTTTGATTGGTGATCTTTAGAGACGGAAGTATCGTTGTTTTGCTATAAATAAAAGAGTCTTGAGTTGGAATAGCAATCCAGCAATCCAGCGCATGAGTTTAGAAGCTGAAGCTATACCAAAGGTAAGATTTATTTGCGCTTTCAATTAAAAACGAAATCCAGTTGTCCTAAACACATTTGACATTTGAATATTTGAATACAAGTATTGTGCATTCGTCATTCTGAACTATATGGAAGCCGGATGCGGCCATAAATATCGTGTTTTCTAGTTTTCACATTGCTAAGGCAACATTTGAAGAATTCACGACTTTCCAGCACAACAGTCGAGAGAACGACAAAAAAAAGAACGACAAAAAAAGAAAGAAAACCAGAACCAAATTTCGATATGTATTACATGTAACAAAGAACCTGAGAAGCGGGAATGAATATATATTACAGGGTTTCGGTGGACATCTAACACAACGTAGTGTAAAACATGGCATGCAGTACTTAATGAAACGAGTTAACAATTAAACTTCGTATTGAGGCTTTAACATATTCTTTTCCACTTCGGTGTGGCAGGGCGAAAATCCGTCAGATTTGTTTAGGCGCTTACCATATGTTTGTCTTACTGTTGTGGTTTCGACTTTGGTTTAAACATATTTTATTTCAACATTTTTACAACATATATATATTGGTACAGTACATAATTATTGAAACGTCTAACGGGAAACTTTATTTTCCATCTCATTTCCTCTAAGGTCGCTGACCAAGTATAACAATATAATGCGTTCACGGGACGCAAAACCTCAATATATTTCATTTTATTTAGACTTAGGACATGAACAATAGAAAACAAGACCTGGCGGCATGCAGATTCCGTATTCCACGGAACGGGGCTATGTAATAAAAGTACCCATAAGAAAATAATGCTTAATTTTATATTGTGAAAAAAAAGGTTTAATTGTTGCATTTTCGTGTTAGCATACTTTTAACAATGATTTGGCTGCTTTTGAAAAGCTTTTTCTAAGTAATACAGGGAGCTGAATCTGGATTTATTATCGGAATAGTTAACAAGTATTTCCCACGTATGTGACCTAAAACCGAGGTCAGTGCTAATGATATTGCTCAAGTTATGTCAAACAAATTAGAAACGTATCGCTGGTTGCAACGATTTTCTTTCTATATTATAATTCAGAATTCGAATTTGTTTTAGATATACATTAAATGGTGAATGCACCCAGGTGATTAATCTAAACATCACACTGAGAGACGATTGCTTGTCTACCGACGTTTACATATCGAAGAGGTAAAGAAACAAAGCTTCAAAACTGTTTGTAATATACAAGGGATGTAACAGTGAAAATGAGTGTTTGCATTTCATTTATCTTAATTAAAATGTATAATGTTTAACTGAATCAGTACGAGTCACCCAATAAAGTATATTTAAAATGGGAAGAAAAAACGTAATGTCGTAGATGTAACAACTTATAGTGCCCATGCGATTAAACGCTAATTAATTTTGTAGTACATATGAACTAACATATGTTAGAAATTATGATTTGGGTCGCTTATTGACTCGAAATTTGGTAGTGTATTGACTCGGAATTGGGTAGTGTATTGACTCGGAATTGGGTAGTGTATTGACTCGGAATTGGGTAGTGTATTGACCCCGAATTTGGTAGTGTATTGACTCGGAATTGGGTAGTGTATTGACTCGGAATTGGGTAGTGTATTGACTCGGAATTGGGTAGTGTATTGACTCGGAATTGGGTAATGTATTGACTCGGAATTGGGTAGTGTATTGACTAGGAACTGGGTAATGTATTGACTCGGAATTGGGTAGTGTATTGACTCGGAATTTGGTAGTGTATTGACTCGGAATTGGGTAGTGTATTGCTGCTCATTTGTTTAATACCGCCTTATGTTCAGAGATTTAACTGCTTGTATCTAATACTGTATTCGTCCTATTTATCTGAAAGATAAAGTGTCTTCCACATTACTAGTTGAATCATTAATTTAAGTTACAAAGCATACATCAATGTACAAGTTACTTGTATTGTTACAAATAATTGGAATTGAATATTGATAATAACGGTATTAAAAGTACAATATATGTTTTGTTTTTATTGTTGATGAAATGTAATTGTTCATTGAAAGTATCTACCCACTCTTTCGACAATTTTGTCAAGGTACCAGGGCAGCGGCGTGGCTAAATATATCGATTGAATATTGCAATGTCTGTAAAGTAATTATATGGTGACTTTCCATATGTTTTCGTTGCCAAATTGTGTAGGGCTCTATGGGCTATATTTGTCTTTATTATTTTACAGTACACGATGTTAAAACCCATCCTTCTTCTACTGACGTGCTTGGTGGTACATGCGACTAGTTTGACTAGCTCCCTTGCCACACCATGCAACGGAGCAGACTGCATCATCTACCCTCTTGAAAAAACCGTACATGCGACTAAGTTAATTAGCTCCCTTGCCACACCATGTAACGGAGAAGACTGCATCATCTACCCTCATGAAAAAACCGTACATGCGACTAGTTTAACTAGCTCCCTTGCCACACCATGCAACGGAGCAGACTGCATCATCTACCGTCAAGATTATGCCACGTGCACTGAAGTCACTAATGGTCTCACACCACAATTAATTTCACATAGGGTTACTGTATAGCTGTTTCCAACACATGACCTTCAAAACGTCCCAGCAGACATTGTTGTTGGTTTAATATCTTCAGGACTGCTAAGATCTGTAAAATAAAACAAAAAAATACAAACATTAGCCAGGTTGTTTTTTTTCCTCGCTCATATTTATGCAACCTCTATGAAAAATACCAAATTCATACACTATCTAGCTGACTTTGTGGTGCTTCGGTCAAATGCTTATGAATTTTGAATGCAACTTCATATCAACGTGGGATTTTCTGTATCATCAGTCTTTTACACTGCAGATGTATGCTGAAGCAAAGAAAAACCTCTTTGTCAAATTAAAAATTGCCTAAAATAGAGAAAAAATTAGAATTATTTTCTGTTTTCCTTTTGTCTCTAGGTCCGTGAGCTTTCAAGGGAGATAATAGAGGTGTGAGACCTGAAGAGCCAAAAAAAAAAAGCAATATCATTTACAACAAAACATACAATAGCTCTATGCAATACCTATAAAATAAGACCAAAAGGAAGCTTCCATCAAATGCAGAAGTGAAATAATTGAAATTTGTGGAGTCAGTGTATCGCTGTTATTACACAAGTGCTCGCTGCAAAATAAAAGTACATAAAGAGATTATACCCCACATAGAATTTTTGTAATAACTCCACCATTTTTGCTTGAATCTTCATGAAATTTTCACCATAATCCCATTAGGTCACCTGCTATAATACAGTATGATTAAAACAATATTCTTCTATGAGCTGGTACCATAAATGATAAACCAGTGTAACCTAAATAAGAAAAAAAAAATCGGTATCCATGGTAACGAGATTAAATTCTAAAAACAAGACGTCAATGACCCTAAAGCTCTACTGATAGGTATCTGATAGCTAGATCAGCATTCCTGTGAATTTTCTTGAAAATCTGTCATGTAGCTTCAGAGGAGTAGTCGCTACAAGCTTATAACTCTATGTAAACAAAGATGGCCGCGGCAGCCATGTTTAACGTTGAATGAAAATGATTTTCGACAATGACCAACCTCATGTCATGATCGTTTTAGAACAAGTCCCATATCAATATCACTTCTAGTTTTCAGGAAGTAGTCGCTACAATTTATTTATTTTTAATCTATTTTTAGCCGTGGTGGCCATCTTGAATTTCCGCCCGGCCTAAAATATTTTGCTTAGATCAACTAGACATCAAGAGCAACATTCCTGTGAAGTTTCATTTCATGAAAATTAGTCAAGTAGTTTCAGAGGGGTAGTCGCGTAGTTTTTATTATTTAACTCTATGCAAACAAAGATGGCAGCTGGCAGCCATGTTTAATGTCGAATCAAAATAATTTGCGACATCATGTCAGAAAAAGTCCCATATCTCATTTACAGTTTTCAAAAAAAAAAGTAGTCGCTACAAACTTGTTTTTTAAAAATCTATTTTTAGCTTTGCCGGCCATCTTGGATTTCACATCAACATGAATTGCTAGGATCAACTAGACATCATGGGCAACATTTCTGTAAAGTTTCATGAAAATCGGTCTTGTAGTTTCAGAGGAGTAGTCGTTACAAAAAAAAGTTTACGGACAGACAGATGGATGGACGGACGGACGGACGGATCATTAGAGCTAAAAACAATTAATTTCACTAAAAAGATGATATTCAACAGTTACCGGAAATAAGAATGCTGATAACTTTAATTAAATAATTAATATAACCACAACAGACGCTATATTTTACATGTGGAGTAAACCATTGATCCCGTTAACATTTTAGATATCTAAAAAAAAAAATTAATTGAGATATCAGATATTTGATATCCAGATATCAAGACCATTTTTTTTACAATGAAAGGTCATTTATGAATATGTAAAACATAACAGTCATGTCACTTTCTTCATTAAACACTTACAAATCTTATAGTGGAACATTAATGATATCCAATACATTTTAGATATCAATTAGATATCAAATAAAGAAAAATCAATGCCAGATACCCGAAAGAGAACTGGAATGATTCAAAACATATAATACCGTGTAAAGATATCATTCTTATCAATGTGTGAAATATCTCCATGGTTTAGATGCGGAGAAACCTGCTCGAAACTTTCTTTTGCGTGCTCCGGTAAGCCCCCATTCAACTGGAAGATGGACTTTATTCCAGGAAATGCAAAATATTTTGACATGTCGATTGAGGACAGAAAACTGTTAAGAGAGGCGATATTATCGTTGAGGCTTGGAGATGACTGTTTAAAGAAGACTAGGTTCCAGAGCACAACAAACAAAAATGAAGTAAACAACCGAGCCTTTAATACATCCAATCCCAAAGACACGACTTACCCACGAAATGCCAAAGCTCGTAAGTTTAGCGCAGGTCTTCGAGTAAATGAGGGTCGCGCTGACTCCAACATGGCGAAGATGGTGGCACTGGGAGTTCCACTTCCAGCTCGAACCAAGGCATTCACAGCTCTGAAACGTATGCAAAAGAAAAGTGAGTATGACAGAACCCGCCAAAGGACACAGAAGTACAAATCAGCAAGGTACATGAAACGTGTCGCGAACTTTAACAAGTACGATGAACAGCACGAATCTGCAACATATAAGAAAGGCATGTTAGACGAGCTTCAACCTTCCCCACCCGCCTCACCACTTCCTCTTGCAAATGGTAAATAAGAACCTGTTAGAAGAAGAACATACTGTTTTAGAATCACTCCATGCCTCTGGGGAACATCTGCAACACACAAAAAAATCATATCCTACGCCAAAGCATAAAATTAGCAAACACATATAACTCAAGGTGGGTGGGGTAAAAACAAATCAGTGATAAAGTCTGTCTGTCATCCCCACTATGAAATAAAGCTAATCTTAAAATAAGCAATTTTGGTACTGGCCATGACCACTGCAAACATGGCTAAGTTTGCATTTCTTGCGACTGGTGTTGATAGCTGGTGGTTCCAAGGAAAGATGATCAGACCTGATGCATTTATGGCAGAGGTGGGAAACGTCTATTACTCCCGATTCACGGGGTGAAAAAAACTGATGCGTGCAAATATACATTAGTCTGTGAGCATGCATGCTGGTAGACTCCCCATCAGGCAAAACTATTTGCTGTCTGCCATAGTTCGGACTTCCAAAGCCGGTCTGTTTCACACCAAATTGGGACTCGTCCCAAAACATGCATCCGAGATTGTTGTTTGTATGACCATAGTCAATCTTGGCTTGCAAAATCATCAAATATTTATTTAAAAAATCTAAATTATCCTCAGCTGCCATTGCAAATGATGCTGACACAAAAATAGTTCTAAAAAAATGCCAAATCAGGGTCTCTTACCTGCATCACGATGCAAACTCTGTTGACTGTTGACAAATTCCATGTCCTGCTTCAGGTCTCACACCACAATTAATTTCACATAGGGTTACTGTATAGCTGTTTCCAACACATGACCTTCAAAACGTCCCAGCAGACATTGTTGTTGGTTTAATATCTTCAGGACTGCTAAGATCTGTAAAATAAAACAAAAAAATACAAACATTAGCCAGGTTGGTTTTTTTCCTCGCTCATATTTATGCAACCTCTATGAAAAATACCAAATTCATACACTATCTAGCTGACTTTGTGGTGCTTCGGTCAAATGCTTATGAATTTTGAATGCAACTTCATATCAACGTGGGATTTTCTGTATCATCAGTCTTTTACACTGCAGATGTATGCTGAAGCAAAGAAAAACCTCTTTGTCAAATTAAAAATTGCCTAAAATAGAGAAAAAAATAGAATTATTTTCTGTTTTCCTTTTGTCTCTAGGTCCGTGAGCTTTCAAGGGAGATAATAGAGGTGTGAGACCTAATGAGGCCCCGACTCGTAATTGCATCTGGCATGCTAACATCAACCGCCGTGCTGATGAAATTGTCCTTGGGGGACATATCATTGCCTACAAAATACGGTGGTTTAATGGTTCATGGTCCTGGTGGTTTGTTCCATGATACAACGACATTGACAATAAGTTCAACGTTCGTGCTAAACTGGCATGCCCTCAGCCAGTACAAGCCAAATCCTTACGCCGATGGTGGTCATACTTCTACGATCAAACTCATAGGTACATCATCTGCAAATGATTTAAAACTCAGAGCAGAAATACACATACTTGCTTTTATACTGTGTGTTCGTCACGTAATTGAAAATGTACATGTGTTTTACTATACTTTACGGCAACAAGTGTTGATGTTGGGAGTGTAAAGATCAGCATAGATGTTTGAGTAATATGGTCCATTATAGTTAAAAGTATAATAATTGTTTTAACGAATTCACTTAGATGAACGACACATGTTGCCTAGTTCATTTAAAGGGACAGACGGCAATCTTGAAGTTGTTGTCAAGTATTAAAATAAGCGTCTCTATTTAATATCTAGTTTAAACCTGTGTACATATAATTAAATATAATGGTGGGTTTCAAATTGTCTTAATTATTATACTATATATTGGATTATATTGTCGACATATTACACCAGGCGTTTGATATTTTGAGATATTGGGGATATCCATTGATTTCCATTCATATGTTAGCTTTGTATACCCCATGAACATGTCACTGTCTTTTTATTTGATAACATCTCTCTCTCCCTCTCTCTTATTTCTTTAATTCTAAGAAACTTAGAAATGTATTCAACACATTATTGTTAAGCCCAGCCATGCTATTTTATTGACGTGTTATTGACTTCTTTTACAAAATCTAAGGTTAATATGTGTTTTTGAAATATCCACACGAATATCGTAATAATCATTCCCAAATTGATCTTTCCATTTTTCATTATACATATCATTTTCAATCTGATTAAGATGCTCAGAGCTTTGTGTTTAATACTTGCTGTATTCACGAGTAGCCTTTTTTTCTTTAAAGATATACTGCTACCTTATTAAACGTTTGAAAAACTAAATATGCGTTTGTTTCATTTTATCGCAATTAAACCTAAAGCTAAAGGCGTGTTACAGCATGTCGCCTGTGGCTATCGAGTCTCTACGAAGAAAGCCCGTGAATCGTTTGAATTGACATGTCGCCAGTACTTAGATATCTTCTATTGTTGTTGACAATAGTTTATATAACATAGTTGCACGTGCTTTATACACGTGCTTTGTTTGTGGGAGGTATCGTTCTGGTTTGATTGGTTGAAATGGATAAATGATTGACAACTGGCGACATGTTAATTGTTTGATGCGACAAAATATGATGAAATACGTGTAGACAAATAAATCCTACCCATACGTAAATGCATATATCTACCTTCTAAGTGTTTTATAATTGTATATATTGTAGGGGATGATGCCTTACGTTATATAACTGTACAAAAGGTATTTGCACCGTCCTTCACCCACCCCCACCATCCTTCACATCCGCAGTAATAACAGATATAAAATGGATATGCAATGCCTTTTGATCTGCCGTCGGCGTTAGTTTAATACGCACTGGAACTTAGAAAGTGTCGATACTTGATTATAGCGGGAGGTATACTGTACTTGTTCTACCCAGGAAAAATTGCCTCGACCGTCATATGTAGCCTAACAATGTGCTGGAAATGACGTAAAACACCATTCAGTCAAAACACCTGTTTAGAAGGTGTACCGGAAGTAAAACAAATCCCATTGAGTCCTGTACAATATTTTCTAAGCTTTTTAGTTTGCCATTTTTTGAAATGAAGTTCAAACTAAGATTCACTTACATATTCTTACATATTCTTAGTCATGAGACCTTCCTCTCTAGAAAACTCCTGAGAAATGTAGGGGTCATGTGGCATATAAGAAACTAAATTCTGATCTAAACACAGTGAACAAACTGCATTCATTCGGCACCTTTACATGTGTTCTACTTTCACTTTCAAAACTTTCAAGTTGATAAATAAAATCAGCATACAACCATGCAAATGGTTCTTAGCTCTCACAAGCAAGTCAATAAAGTCATTTCAGCCAGAAAAAAACAGGCCTTAAATACTCAAAAATGCCTTTTATCACAATTTGTTTAGGGATTATATAGTTGGGAACTTCTTTCGACTGGTGTACTACACCAGGCATGAATACCATAGTGATTTACTTTCTGTATAGCTAGAGCTAGAATACGTTTCTGGCATTCGACCTTGCATTACTGACTCTATAATGCTTGAGATGCATTTTAGACGTATTGTTTGGTTTGGGGCGCATGTTTCAACCAAAGTTTTTTTTGTACTTTTCAGACAAAATTCATCTTTACTTTTCAGGAAAAATTCATCTAGTACCTAAATAAGTTGTATATCAGTGGAACAGACATTTGTAGTGGTAAATAAAAATACCTTACTTTTAAAAATCGGTTGAGGAAGAAAACAATTACGTGCGAAAGCTGGTTTTGATGGGGCATTTTCAATGCAAATTTCTGCTGCATGAACTTTTTCTTTTTCAAATTTTATCCAGAAATGGTTTTAAATTATCGGATATTCGTAAATTAAGACACCCTGAAAGTTTTATGGCAAAATATGAAGGCTAATTAAAGTTATTTGAAACTTTTTAATTTTCTGCTGTCCTATCAGTAAGAAATTTACATGGGAAAAGCCCCATCAAACATCATTTAGGCTGTAAACTATTTATTTCTCAACCGATTTTCAAAACTATGATATTTTTATTATATCCGTTCGAATGATAATTAATTGATGTACGTATTATTGAAATTGCTCAAGCTATTGCAGCAAAACCTTTGGGTCAAACAAGCGCCTCAAACAACAGTAAGTGTTTATTATTGAAGAAAGAATATAACCGTCAGTATCTGATAACACCCTTAATAAATACGCATAAACGTGACGAAATAGTACGTCTTAAAAGATACTGGATAACTAAATCGAGATACTGATTATAATGCTTGCTAAACACTTCAAGATTACCATGAATAGAACAGAATAGAATATTTTTATTAACCCATTCTGGGCCATTTCTGGCATAACAATCACAATATAATAATAGTTTAACCTGTAAATAAGACATATAAAGAAACACAAGCTTGATTTTTGATTATATAATCATAGTTAACTGAAGATTTATAAGTAAGTAAGGATGATAAACACGCAAACAATTGTTATAATACAAGGGAGACAACCCAACGATATGAACAACCTATTTTGATGATGAGTTATGTGTCCCGTTAACATAAATCGATGTCCGAGATCTACGTTTTGGTGTACCTGTTTCTGTATCTTATGGTTATAACAGGTGGTGAAAAAATCATTCCTCAATCGGGGACTCGAACCATGGTCCCTGGTATACCGTACCAGGGCCCTGTTTTATGAAACAACTTACGATAATTTTGATCGTAAGTCAAAATCAAATACCATCTACCATTTTCGTTAAAAGCATTTGAAGCAAGCAATAAAGGGTGGAAATATTGCATAAACAATATATGTGTTAGATAGGTTAAAGAATATTGTTTTACCTGTTTAACTTAACATATAGCGAAACATTTAATAATTTGATTTACGATCAAAATTATCGTAAGATCTTTCATAAAACGGGCCCCAGGGCTCTAACTTCTGAACTATCGAGGACATACGGTTAGGAATAGATTATTCACCATTAACCTGTACCCGGTTACATACGAGGGTCATTCAATAGGTTCTGTCAAACGCATTTTAACAATTATGTGCTCGTTGTGAGTGTTGATGTTTGGTACCAAATGAAAGAGAGTTTCAATACCATTCCTTGATGGTAAAATGAATGCTGTATCTGTTGTGTAACCAAAGTTATGGAACATTTAATACACATCACTTATACATACTCAGGCATTTTCGTCCTGAGATTTTTCAGGTATGTTAATTGTTACTTTTTTAAATGCCTGTTTCTCTTTAAGTACTTGTCGAAGACCTTTGAAATTTCTCATACATTACCAGTTATATTTGTGCATTACAAGATTCAGAATTTAAGCATGGTAGATGAAAAGGCATTGTCTTAGAAATTAACATTTTAAGCTAACGTGTAAAATTAATTTAATGATAAATGGACATTAAATGGAAGGGCAGTCTGCTGAAATAGCGTTTTTGGATGATCAATATTTTCAATAAACATTGTACAAAATTCTACAATAATGTGTTGAATATGAAATTTAAACACTGAAGGACTAGGATTTGTAAAAAAATATGAAAACATATTACTACTATGAGAATAATTACGACATTTAAAAGATATTATAACATTTCCGTAAACAAAATGAAAAAAAATCAGTGTTATTTCTGCTAAAATTAAGGGATATTCATTAACTCATATCTGGTTTGCAGCAAGACTTTTCCGAATTCTCAACAATCAATTTCATGGATTATGGGCGAATAACAACAGATGGCGTACAAGATAATTTAAAAGTATAGAATTATTCAAATAATTTTTACAACGTTTTGTAACAAGGACATTTTCAGAGATGCCAGTATCCAAAAGGTGTGGTAGGGGGAGGTAATTCAGGGGTATAAATAGCCAGAAATGTTTCATTTTTGTTGTGGAATTTAAGAGAGCGAACCCAGTTGTATTATAAATACGCTACTTTATCTCAGTGTAATATCCAGTTCAAAGGATATATGCCTAGTGACAGAACTTTTTGAAGCACCCTCGTACACCCCCATCAGACTGAAATTTGTCCCTGAATTTCTAATTATACAGTTGAACCACTGCTGGAGTTCTCAGGATGATCCCGGACGAACCCCCAAATATAACAGGTGGTTAAAAACATTGTTCCTCAATCGGGAATCGAACCCATGGTCTCTGGTTTACCGTATCAGGGCTCTAACCACTAAGCTATTGATGACATACGGTTAGGAATCGATTGTTTACCATTTATCTGTACCCAGTTACACGTATGTCATTTATTTGAGCCGCACGTGCATACTATTTACTTCATCATTATAACATGCATAACGGTATATGACCTGGCTGTTGTAGTGTTCTAATTAACTAAAGAATGTATAAAACAATATATAGTAACACTCTTAAAATCTGCAGAAAGAGGCAAACAAATCATGATTCTACCTGTGTACAGAAACGAAGTGTACTGCTCCTCGATGTCTATAAAGTAAATGACGTCCTGCGTTAAATTTAAACGCTTAAATAACCGATTTCGCCATGAGCTGGTGAACATGATGTTACAACTAAAGACACGCCTACAAAGAAGAAAGATATTTAACTACAGGGTGTGTAGCTTTAAGCGATCACATTTAATGCAGGACATAATTTACCTTCTAGACATTGAGAAATCGTACCTTTCTAGACATTGAGTAGTGCACCTTTCTAGACATTGAGTAGTGCACCTTTCTAGACATTGAGTAGTGCACCTTTCTAGACATTGAGTATTGCACCTTTCTAGACATTGAGTAGTGCACCTGTACACAGGTAGCAGTATGATTTACAAGAAGAACAATGTTTGCCTCATTCGTGACTCGAACAAACGATCTTCTGATTTACAATCCAACATCCTGACTAATGAGCTATGGCGACTTCTTGAGAGTATGATATATTTAGTAACATATATTGTGATTCAAAATAACTTATTTGAACGACCCTGAAGATGTATTAGTTAAGAAATAATAAATAAGTACCTGCGTTTTATCGGTGAATAAAATACAGTTAGGAGTGCGGATGCGTAGTAATTAAATCACGAGTGCGTTAGCATCCGACCGACTCACTGTATTTTATTCACCGATAAAATACAGGTCCGTATTTATTATTTCGATTCTAACACAACAATTACCCCATTATTTACGCTATTGTTGGGGCACTATATACTATCTCGGAGGTCAAGGTAATCAGGCTGCTATGTTTACAGGCTGTTCCATTGGGCGCCCCCGTATGCAAAGTTCTGCGTTTTAATGCACTAGTTTTCACGTGACAAACAATTAAGTCATTGCTTACGTCATATAGCTTGCGCTGTATGACGTCAAACGTTCTCACCTTATTCAAGATGCTTATTAATGTTATATGTACATGTGCATATGATGGGTTTATTTCGGGGGTATGCACAGTTTGGGAGAATGGCAATTTTGTTGTAATTAACATTTTATTAAAATTACTGTTCGGTTTGTCTTCGTGACGTATATTTACCAAGTGATACAGCTGTCTCCCTTCTTTGTGTATATGAAATATTGCAGAGGTCGTGTTAGAATATATATTCAATCATCTCGAACATGTAAATAACCATGCGAGGAGTTCTTCTATGTTTTATCAATTTAACTAAGATTCCGTCTCAAAACTTTAAACTCGATTTTTTTTTATTTAGGGGATGATTAAGTTTGTGTGCTATAGTTATTACGTAATGACTTTTAGTGTTAGAATTCGTAGTGTAATGGTACAACATTCATGTTTCAAATAAAAATGCAAGGTCCCTGTTTCAAATCCCGTTCCGGGCAACTCTGTTTTTTTATAAAATATATTTGAAAGCCGTATATTATCGGTATTACCTGTACGAAGGCTAAATAAAATATGATATGTTACGCATCGATTTCCGCCTTATATACCGACTTATTGTACATTCGTAGAATTGAAACTACTTAACCCGTGACTTATTCATATTCATGAGTTAGTATCAGAAGCAGAATGCCTGTAGCTTAAACAAAAAGTAATACAATTTGTATTTTTGAAGAAGGATAAAAATATCGGACAGTGAAAGCAGCATTCAAGGACGACAGTCAACCACAAAACACAAAAACAAACACGCAAACAGACAAACGAAAAGGCAAAAGTAATAAAAAATGCAAACGACATCACAAACACAAAAGGGTTGACAATAGGGCTACCGCCTTGGAACGGTCAGTGGCAAAGTAGGCCACTGGGGGTTTAAACCGGTTCTAGGGTGCACCAAACCTCACACTTACCCTACTGTAATCCCATTACAACAGGACAGTGTAAATAAAGAAATCCCCGCCATGATCTAATCTCTAACCAACAAGGCAGCATCAATAGGCAATATAAGTAAAACACAAATATGCTCGTGTAAATATAATACAAAAAAACAATAGCCTAAAAAGCCACAATGAAGGTACTCAATGACTTGGCAGAAGCCAGAGCAGTAAGAGAATACACCATTAAGGGCACGACAAGAAAGATCATGGACAAACATCATAATAGTATAATTGTCTAAACTGCCGTTAGTGAAAAACGCTTTAATATTATTACATGCCAAAAATGTAGTATTTTCTCTAGCGAATGTTTTTTGAATAAGAGAAATTAGCTTGTCTTTAATAAGATGATGTGGTAAGGTTGTATGGTTTTATTCGTTATTATATTATATGTTTAAATATGTTTTCGTACAATAAAATCAACGAACAATTATTGATATATTTCGGCTCAGGTAACCTAAAGGATCAGCTACTGTTTAAGAAGTAAGGACTCCACTAAACATTATTAAACTAGTACTACTGTTTGGGAGGCTTCTTTTCGACTTTTCTGATAATTCTGACATAATTTTAATCAGTACATAGATAAATTATATATCACTGAAACGGACATATTTATTGGTAAATAAAAATACTCTACTTTTCAAGATCGGATGACAAATACCAATTTCACATGCTAAAGGGTTCATTTTACAGGAAATGTTCAATGCTTTATGATTTTTGAAGTTTTATTCGTTATTATATTATAGGTTTAAATGTATTTTCGTACAATAAAATCAACCAACAATGAGTAATATGCAAACACACAATTCATTGCACTATTCAAATAAGTATCAAGTTATGTAGAATCCATAACGGGACGCCTCGAGTTGAAAACAAGACTGTCGTGAGTGAATGAAAATGTTTGAAAGGACGAGACGCCGCGGTGGCGGAACATTGACATTATAACTATAAGCAAATCAATTAACTCCCAGACACCCTCTGATATTTACTGTATGTTATCTTCTACTCAACTCCCGCGTTCAACGGATTTAGATCTTAATTAAGCGTTCCTATTTAATGATTATATATTTAAATTTGGTTGAGGTTTGGGATAATTGTAATAAAAGCGGCAGTCTAAGAAGGACGAAAAGACATCCCAATGATTGATATATTTCGGCTCAGGTGACCTAAAGGATCAGCTACTGTTTAAGATGTAAGGACTCCACTAAACATTATTAAACTAGTACTACTGTTTGGGAGGCTTTTTTCTGGATATGTATTTTTTTCGACTTTTCTGATAATTCTGACATAATTTTAATTAGTACATAGATAAATTATATATCACTGAAACGGACGTATTTATTGGTAAATAAAAATACTCTACTTTTTAAGATCGGATGACAAATACCAATTTCACATGCTAAAAGGTTCTTTTTACAGGAAATGTTCAATGCAAAATTCTGCTTTATCAAAATTAGAAGAAAAGCATATTTTTCATTTTAGAATTACTATCCAAAAATTGTTTCCAATTGTGAACAAATCTAAATAATACAATCGATTTTCAAAACTAAGGTATCTTTATTTACAATTAAAGATTCCAGTGCGAATAATATGGAATTTACGTTAGTGTTTTCAAAACATGTTTATGTAAATGCTGATAATGCCCCGAAAAACAGTGCTGTTTCCCTGTGGGTCGATTAATATACCCCGTCACATGCTGCATTGATAAAAGTATAATTACATCAGATATAAAGACAATTTCTTTAAAAAATATTAGTGGACTTACTGTTATCTATTACAATATGTCAGGACGTGTGTCTGCTTTCTTGTCTTGTCGTGCCCTTAATGGTTTATTCTCCTGTTGCTATGGCTTCTGCCAAGTCATTGAGTACCTTCTTTGTGGCTTTCTAGGCTATTGTTTTTTGTATTTATATATACGAGCTTTTTTGTGTTTTACTTATATTGCCTAATAATGCTGCCTTGTTGGTTAGAGAATAGTTCATGGCGGGGATTTCTTTATTTACACTGTCCCGTTTTATTGGGATGACAGTAGAGTAAGTGTGAGGTTTGGTGCACCCTAGAACCTGGTTTAAACCCCAACGGCCTATTTTGCCACTGACCGTTACAATGCGGTAGCCCTATTGTGAACTATTGTGAACTATTTCTGTGCTTGTGACGTCATATGCCTTTATTCCTTATCAACATTGCCATTCATGTTTGTCGTTTTTGCCTGTTTTGGGGTTTACTGAGTTCTGTGAAAGCTGCATTTCCTGTTCGACCTTTATACTTATTTTTGTATAACACTCAGGAACTATCCACTCTAACGGGAAAAACATTTTTGCCGCAGTGACCTTACACCTACTGACCCACAAAGTAATAGGAGCCGTAGATCATCGCTATTAAGCTAGAATATTGTTGGCTCATTAGTGTGTGAGTTATTGCGCGTGTTGATGGAGTTGATTATAGCCGTGCAGACACATGTTACTATAGTTTTAATATATGTTGGTTGGAAAAACAGGCAAGCAATGACATTTTAAAGCTATGTTAATAAATAATTATCTTAATATATCTTATAAAGAGAACTAAATTATGTTAGGGTTGTTGCGATATACCGGTATACCGAACTTAGACTATAAGTTAAAGAAACCAGCCCACCAAATAACGGCAAAATTACAAAATCGTGTATCAAACCTCCATCCAGGTGTTCAGGTCATATAATAATGTATATGTGCCGATTAAAGTAAAGGTTTATTCACAGGGTTCTAAAAATACCCGTGACTGAATATGCTTAAAATGAATTATGAGTTGGTAACTCTTAATTCGAAGCTCCAGTTTTGGGGTTTGACCTGCTGATTTAAAACCGTTTATATTGTCTCTATAGAGTTTGGATTCTCAAAATATGTAAGTTATATATATACGTCGTCGTCTGTAGGTTTAGAAACGGTGTACGTATGATATTAAATGTGGCTGTTGTTGACGTGAGAGCTACTTTAATAACATTGAAGTTCATTATTTGTTTCCCTTCTTTTCTCGTTTCTAAGAAATGTTGTCGTGTGCATTTTTTTTTTTTTTAAATTGTTACAGACAATACTTCTTTAGATATTACCCTAAAATATTGTTTTAGCCGTTTAGTATTGTATCGTGTCGGTCTGTCCGTATCGCAATAGAATCGTATCGGAAATGTATCGGAAATGGTATGGCAAAACAGAGCCATAAATTATAAGTAATCTCTAAGAACAGATATGAAGCTACCCCGTTTATTTCTACGATAATAGTGTCTTGGTTAATGTGTTAGAAAAACAGGCGGGAAGGACCGATTTATTAATAGCATCACAGACAAACAAGTTCCCAAGTCATCTGTCTATAAATATCTATTGATTGCGCGCACACAATAAAATCCGTAATCCATTAATCCATAAATACTTACAGAATACTACTGTATAAGGCCAGGGACTGTATAATAAACAGGTCCTGATAAGAGGAACAACTCATACTATATGAGAAGTTGTTTGTCTGTGATGTTATTAATAAATCGGTCCTTCCCGCCTGTCTTCATCGCTCAAATTGACAAGACAGTGTAAATAAAAGTACATCCCATCAAAAGGAAATCTCTAACAATAAAGTCCACATCCAGAGAAATTAGGAAACTATGCACGTAAACGATACACGTATATGTTATTGTAAAACTATATAAAACATAATACTTCTCAGGTTGTATCCAGAATTGTACTGAACAACCACAGCAGTTGCAGCCAAAGAGAAAACCAGGCTAGGGTACGACCAGAAATCCCGCGGGACAGTTCTTGCACCAACCTCTCCTTTCAGGGTTTCATAAGGTGCAATGGTGGAGTCCCACGAGGTTGTCCGGTAATCGCAGAAGAGAATGATGAAGCGTAGTGACTGACTGTAGAGCGGTCAAGTGCGTTGTAATACTAAAGGGTTTGACTCTACAATATATATAGACATTTCTGTCCATATTTATAGACATGGCTTGACTCTGCTGTCTATTTTTTATAGACACTGTATACGTTCAATACAGTACAAGAATGCGGATTACTTCTGAACTTTCAGGCATGTGTATTGTTGAGTAATACATGTTCTATGTGTTTTCAGGGTCGAATTGGGCTCCATGGGCATGGATGTGGGCTCCGAGCTTGGACCTTAGATTTTGACGTGTTTTATTTCAGAGAAAGTTATTTAGTCTGTTAAAATGCTAGTAATAAGCATGTTAATATTTTATCTGCCCAGTAAACAATTACCATTCAGTGCGTATTGGCACCTCCTGGGCACTCAAATGGGCTCTCATCTAGATACAGACCTTTTTAATAGACATTGCTGTCTATTTGTATAGACATTATATACGGTACAGTACACTAATACGGTTCTTACTTATGAACTTTTAGGCATGTGTATTGTTGAGTACTATATGTCCTATGAGCTTTCAAGGTCTTGGGTTGGACTGGGCTCCATGACCATGGGCATGGGCTCCGACCTTGGACCTTTGTGTTTGACGTGTGTTTTTTTTCTTCAGAAAATGCAAGTTATTTAGTCTGTTAACATGCTAGTTATTAGCATGTTAATATTTTATCTGCCCAACAACCAATTAACATTTAGTGCGTTTCGAACCTGCTGGGCTCTCAGATGGGCTCTCAGCTAGATATAGACCTTTTTAATAGACATTGCTGTCTATATTATAAAGACATGACTTGACCCTGTTGTCTATTTTTATAGAGTCTTTATACGTTCAATACAGTACAAGAAGAAGGCGGATTACTTATGAACTTCTAGGCATGTTAACTGTTGAGTACTATATGTTCTACGAGATTTCAGAGTCTTGGGTCGGACTGGGCTCCATGGGCATGGGTGTGGACTCCGAGCTTGGACCTTTGTGTTTGACGTGTTTTTTTTCAGAAAATTCAATTTATTTAGTCTGTTAAAACTAGTAATTAGCATGTTTATATGTTATCTTCCCAACAACCAATTAACATTCAGTGCGTGTTGGAACCTGTTTGGCTCTCAGATGGGCTCTCAGCCGGATACAGACCTTTTTATATACGGTACAAAACAGTACAATAATGCCCATTACTTATGAACTTTTAGAACGCCACAATAGGATTAAACCATTAACGTGCTGAATGAATGAATGAATAAATGAATGAATACAGCCGTCTCTCTACCTATCCAGGGTCTCTATAATACCGGACTCTGCTATATCTTTCAACAAGATCCATCTGCTAGATGAATAAATGAAGCCGTCTCTCTGGAGATCACGTGGGTAGATGAAGATAATAAAACTAAAAATTGAAATAATGTTAAGTCAATAATACACATACAAAAAGTAAAAAAGACAAATAGCATTATACTGTTTAAACAATATATTGATAGTTGAAAACGGTTTTGTTTTTGCGATAAAATAATTGTAATATTATGCCAACTCAAGTAAAACTTTTGTATCTTGCAATATATTTAAGTAAACATCGCTATTTTTATGTTCTAATACATCAATCTATTTTCGGCTCGCATGTATTAAATACGCATTTACATATTTTTAGTGAAAATCACGAATCACTTGTTTAAAAATGATATTTCTCGTGATCCATGAGAAACAGACATGACAAGTGCCTGACATCTCTTGTTGGACTCAAGTACTCAATTTATAAATTGATAAATTTATTACTTTTCGAGCAGCCAATAATTCAAGTCCAGATTCTTTTGTACCTATACCGTTAGGACGCCCTTTTGGTTATAAGGTGGAGGGACTATACACCTTAGAACTACACACAAACACACAAACACACACACGCACGCTCGCACGCACGCACGCACGCACACAGTTAATTATTCTTGCTTTACTCTTATGCTGTTCATATACATGAACCTAAGTGAAATAAATAAATAAAGAAGTTGAAGTTCAGTGAATCATTATGCATCCTAAGAAAACGTCCGTCGGGTTGGGGTAAGTTTGATATATTTAGTTTGCATTTTCGTTAGGTGAACAGTTGATTTAGTCTGCTACATGTTATGTCTGAGAATGTATTTCTAAATTAAACACTTAATGTGCTGATAAGTTTCTATATATAATGTAAAAATATATATTTTCAGACATAACATGCACCATACTGAATATATTATTTATTTATCCACAGGATGTAATAATAGTAGGTCTGTGATCGATAACACAAATGCGATCTGCAACTGTGAACGGTATTTTTTACAGAGGTGTACGTGGGTTAGAACTATAGTGTCTGTCATCCTTATTTATCGGTCAATTGTAATGAACTATATGTTAAACGCTTACTTTTAATGTAAGTTTAATGTAAGTAAATACTATAGTGTCGATATGTAAGCGTCTTTAGTGAAAAAAAACACGTCCTGACGCATGCCCGGTATACGAATAAGCGTAAAGTTTTAAGTTTCTCGGTATGGATATATTCATAGTAGCATGCACACAACCCAAAAATCACAACTAAATAAATGCTTACATCGAATATAACAATGCCCTCTAACTTTTTATACAAGTTTGTGAACTATACTTTTGAAATAAGGCGGCAATTTGTCAAATACATAGTCGAAATTACAAGAAATATGGTATTTACAGGGGATGGGGTAGATTTCTTGTCTATATCATCATTATTTGTGAGTCAATTTTAATGAAATATATACTAAATGCTTTGACAATGACGTCTTTTAAAATGTAAATAAAATAATAACGTGTCTATATATATATGCGGGTTTGGCAAAAACTGATAATTCAATGCGCGGTATACACAATTGCTCTCACAATCTCATCTGGGGATGCATTTGTATAATGTAGCATACACAAAAGATCCTAAAGAAACTTGTTTAAAAGTGTATTTTTAGGTATTCTTTTATGGAATTTAGGTAGAATATACTGCTCGCGCGCTAAAATAGCCCGCGAAAAAAACTCCAAGATTTTTGCATGAATCTCCCTTAAAAAAATCGCTAAACTCCCAGATTGAGGTCCTGAAAATATCAAATGTATGCTACGACCCTTTGTATCCATGATCTTCAAGAACCGCCAACCAGGTATTGATCTGTGACAATACAAACGAGCTGGAAATATTATATTTTTTATAGAACGCTTTCATTTATCAAGCCATTCAACAGGAAGGTAACTCATAAATGTCGAGTAAAATGTATATTTCTGACTAAAAAGTCGATAAATGCTTCACAACATTTTCGACTTGATTTTCATAAATTTAATGTAAATGAAATACTACAGTGTCGATATATAAGCGTGTTTTGTGAAAGAAAACGTCATAACGCATGCCCGGTATACAAAATGCTTAAATATCTCAAAATCGCACTTTCTCGGTTTGCATATTTTAATGTAGGATACGCAAAACACCACAATTACACCTGAATACGGGCTTAGATAGAAGATATCAATGTCTTGTAACTGTTGATATATGGTTTTGAACTATACTGTTTGAAATGCCGCAAATATTTGACAAAATCCGAGCCAAAATTAGGATAAATGTCTTTTTACAGGGATATGGATTAGAACTATAGCCTCTGTCATCCTTATTTGTAGGTCGATTTTAATGAACTATGTGTTAAACGTTAGCCTAATGGTTTTTAATGTATATAAAATACTACACTGTCGATATATAAGCGTGTTGTGTGAAAGAAAACGTCATATCGCATGCCCGGTATACAAAATGCTTAAAAACCTCAAAATCGCAATTTCTCGGTATACAAATTTTTAATGTAGGATACTCAAAAATCCATAATTACACATGAATATGGGCTTAAATTGAAGATATCAATGTCATGTAACTGTTTATGTATGTTTTGGACTATACTGTTGAAATACCGTAAATATCTGACAAAATCCGAGCCAAATTTTGGATAAATGTCTTTTTACAGGGTGTGGGTTAGAACTATAGCCTCTGTCATCCTTATTTGTAGGTCGATTTAAATGAACTATGAGATAAACTCTAGACTAATGAAAGTTTAATGTAAATGAAATACTACATTTTCGATATATGGGCGTATTTTGTGAAAGAAAACGTCATTACGCATGCTCGGTATACAAAGTCCTTAACAATCTCAAAATCGGTATACATATGTTTAATGTAGGATACACAAATCTCTACAATTTAAACCTAAATATTGAAGATGTGAATGTCATGTTACTGTTTATATATGGTTTTGAACTGTACTGTTTTAAATAACGCAGCGTATTTGACAAAAAAACGAGCCACAATTATCATAAATACCTTTTCTACAAGGGTGTGGGTTAGAACTATATTCTCTGTCATCCTTATTTATAGGTCGATTTTAATGAACTATGTGTTAAACGCTAGCCTAATGATGTGTAATGTACGAGGGCTGTTCAAATAACACGTGGACTTTTTCGATATCGCACTCATTTATTGACGTAAACCTTTAAGATTCATATATATTGTAATCCAACACATTAGAAATCAAATGATTTAAACAAAAAATCGATACCATGTCTAATTACGTTTCAAAGAATGATATAATAGGGCCAGAAACCCATCTACGGAGCAGTCCAAAATCTGACGTCTATATTTCATAACTGCATTTCGGGAATTGCTAAATAAAAGCAAATCGGCGGCAAAAATACGCAGACTAAAGTAGCATTTTTACTGATATTCTAAAATTACAATTATGACATTTTATAAATATTGAACAAGTACAACTATGATAAATATAAATAAGTAGACGAACACTTCCTTGCTGTTAAGTTGAAATTGACGACGTCAGAAAAATTCACGGAGCACTAGCATGTAAATAAAATATTAAAGAATAGGACCTTTTAATAAAACCAAATGTTTAATACAAAAATTAAATACAAAAACATCAAAATTTAAAATCTTACATGTTTTCTTCAAAACATATATGTTAATAAATTAAGAATACCGATATATGTTCAATAAACATGCCTTTTGGAATGACTATGCTATTTGTTTCTAAATATTTTGAATATTTATGCTAATCTCGATCAAATTCGTATGATCTCTTTCCGAAGCTATGATATATTTATAAATCCTGTAAAATATTTATTTAATGCAAAACATAAATAATACAATAATCTAATTAAATAACAATTACGTTTGCTATTTCTAGCATTTTTCATCATTTATAACGTTAGGTTGTTTTCGGTTTTCACGGCGAAACCATAGCACACAAATGACGTGCTGTGTGGCGGCTACAGTGAGGTTAATAAAACTCTTATTTATTGAAATCTGTTTCAAATAATTTTATAATATTTACTGATATGAAAGTGAAAATGTAAACCTATATTGCTATATAATTTAATTTACTTGATTTATAAAAGTGTAATAACTATTAAAAATGTCCACGTAATATTTGAACGGCCCTCGTAAATGATATACTACAATGTCGATATATAATCGTGTTTTATGAAAGAAAACATCATCGATTCAAGCTAACCAGTAGACCTTATTGCCTACTGACCGTTCCAAGTCGGTAACCCTGTCTTCACCACCCTTTCTGTCGTTTTTTGTCTCTTTCATTGTAGTTTCAAGTCCTTGTTTGCAGTACAGTGCGGACCTACGTTCGGACGCTTTGGTTTCTATAGGACTCTATATATCATTTTTCATATCGCATGTCCGGTATACAAAATGCTTAAAAATCTCAAAATCGCAATTTCTTCGGTATACATATTTTTAATGTAGGATACGCAAAACTTAAGAATTGCACATGCATACTGGCTTAAATTGAAGTCATCAATGTCCTGTAACTGTTTATGTATGGTTTTGAACCGTACATTTTGAAATACCGCAAATATCTGATAAATGCCTTATTTACAAGGGTGTGGGTTATAAGTATAGTCTCTGTCATTCTTATTTGTAGGTCGATTTTAAAGAACTATGTGTTCAACGTTAGCCTATATAAGTTTAATGTAAATTCAATAATACATTGCCGATATATAAGCGTGTTTTGTGAAATAAAACGTCATAAGGCACGCACGGTATACAAAATGCTTAAAAACCACAGAATTGCACTTTCTCGGTATGCATATTTTTAATGTAGGATACTCAAAACTCCACAATTAGACCTTCATATCGGATTAAATGGAAAATATCAATGTGCTGTAACTGTACATATATCGTTTTGAACTATACTGTTTGACATACCGCACATACTTAACAAAACTATTGCCTCTGTCATCCTTATTTGTCGGTCAATTTAAATTAAACATATATTTAAATCTAGGTAAATGATGTCAGACTCTTAATTTAGACCCCCATCCGTGTTTTTCCGAAATCCCATTATGTGTAGAGCATTTTGGAACATGTGTGCCATCTGGCGACTGGGGCTTTATCGTGTTACTGGTTGTAGAATACGTTACCTATAAAATAATAATTAATTTTACTGCATTTTGAAGACTAAACATATATTGAAGAAAGGGTTTGTATATTAAATTGTCTTCATTATTCATGCCTATTATAATTCAAAAGTTGGTTTCACTTACTTTTTATATTTCGGATACCTGCATTACAAAGCATACGTTACCGTAATTTACGTTACCTTGTTTTACTAAGTTTATTAACGTAAGACATTAATTAAGAAATTAATGATATTACATCCGAAAATTATTCCAAACCTTACAGATATCACAGACATACGTTCCCATGATGTTAATAATGTTTGGTTCTTGTAATGTCCGTTACATTGTGTGTTTTTAAATCATTTTCTATTTTCCGCATGTTAAAAGAAATTAGAACACTATTAAAGTTTTATTGCAACATTCCTTTAGACATAATTGATTGTAACTCATTTCGAACATTATTTATGCTTTTTTAAACTACAAAATTTCGTTTCACTTAATCTTTATACCTTTGATACCTGCATTATTAATTCTACGTTACCGTAATATTACGTTACCTTGTTGAATGAAGGTGTTTGGTTTGGAAATTAAGATAATAAGTTTTTTATACCCGAAAATTATTTTAAACATCTTAGTTATAACAAACAGACGTATCCATGATGTGAACAATGTTTGGTTTTTGTATTGTCCGTTACATTGTGTCTTTTTTAAAATAATTAATAATAATTGTTCGTGTGTTACTAGAAATCTAGAAAATTCGGCCAATTAGCTTATAAAGATGTTAATACAATATTCCTTTAAACATCATCGATGGTAACAACAATGTTTGAACAGACATGAAATGATGTCAAGCTAAAATGTGTACCCTCATGTATCAAACGTTACGTACGTTACCAGTTACGTTTACATCATATTATTTAAATACCACATCTAAGTATCAAATAAAAACATGGATATATATCTTTCCTTTATATTCCTATATAATTTACAAGACTCTTCTGTATTTTTTACGTTACCAAATTCAAAGAAAAATAGCAAATTATATTTACAATTTTAACTGCTAATGTATTCATATATTAATCAAATGTAACAAATTGAACAATTTCAACATATTCACAAAATGAATTGAACTTTACTTACGTTACTAACAAATATAAATGTATAGCTCTAGCAGGCATTTTCATGGAAATATATTACATCATTTGAGCTCAAAATTCCTCTATACATTTCCCCCATCTTCCCACCCATTATTACTTCCTTCTTCAGTGTTGGGCTCTTTGAACATGATGTCAACCAACTACTGTGACGCAATATCACCAATAGTCCAGTTATAAATAACATAAATATAGGTAGTATTTGTTGTTCATATGCACATGTTTTACTCATATTCAAATTTATTGAAGGTGTTCTGGAATTGTTATGGTAACGTAATTGTCACGTGCGTTACACACAAACGCCTCAACGCTCAGATGGCACACATGTCTCATTTTGAAGCTTTTTGTATGAACTTTCAGAAAATCTAACCCTACAAAATTGGGGGTTCTATAGCCAGCTCAAGGACTACAATACGCAGTATACACTAATGATTAAAAATCTCAAAATCACACTTTCTCGGTATGCATATTTTTAATATAGGATACACAAAACCCCACAATTACACTAAACAATGGCTTAAATTGAAGATGTCAATGTCATGTAACTGTTAATATATAATTTTGAAATAACGCAATCTGCAACTGTGAACGGTATTTTTTACAGGGGTATACGTGTGTTAGAACTATAGTGTCTGTTATTCTTAATTGTAGGTCGATTTTAATGAACTATGTGTTAAACGCTAGCCTAATGAAATTTATTGTAAATGTAATAATACATTGTCGATATATAAGCGTACTTTGTGAAAGAAAACGTCATAACGCATGCCCTGTATACAAATTCTCAAACATCTCGAAATCGCACTTTCTCGGTATGCATATTTTTAATCTTTTGATGGCGAAATAACTCTTTTTAAAAATCATAGTCAAAAGTCTGATAGTCGCCACACAGCACTTTTTGAGATAATAGATGAGTGAAAGTAAAAGTAGACATTGCAAGTCGGATTTTAATGTTTGAATATACAATTGATGATGGAATTAGCATTATGAGAGATAAAGTTGGTTATGCGTCGTACCCGACACGAAAACCACTTCAAAGAACCGTTTGTAAACATATTCTCGAAGCGTTTCTTTGGTAACCAATCCATTTATAAATACTGAAGACTATTTTCATATGGGTGGTATTGCAGGACCTTTCATTGCTAATCCGGACGTTATATATTTGAAATATACTTTACTTATACAGGAGGGGACGCAATACATTTTGTCCTTGGTAATATAGCAGAACAAAACTAGTTATTATATCCAAAACTTGAAAATGACAAACAAACAATAAAAGAAACATTCGAACTATTTCTCACAGAAAGAGGAGCTTTAGGTCTCACACCAATCATACGAAAGGGCACTACTCAAGTTTTCAATTTTGAAAAAACAAGTTTTAAACTGTATTACAAAGGTGATTACTTGTATTTATTCATATTATATGCACAACAAATTGTATTATCATCAGGAAAAGCTTCAATAATTAATAGCTCAAATACTCCGAGTAATTTTACAACTGTATTTGACAGTCCATTGATATTGGACAAGAAAAAACAGCATGGAATTGGACGTGATAAGATTAATTCTATGACTTACTCTTGGTATAATATAAGTGAGGATTTTAATAACAAAGTGATAAGGTATCACATTGGAAAAGATTGGAAAAATATTATTTTTACAAATGGAAATTACAATTATGTCGATATCGATAATTACATAAAAGAAACATTGGCGTCAACAGTTTACTGGAACGTCTGACGATTATGCAAAAACAACAAGAACCACCGAATACATTTATGTAAACAATACATCTGCTGCGGAATCTCGAGATGATCAATCTTTTTATAATTTAGGATTTACTGCTCGTCATGCTTTAATAATAGCTAATAAAAAAGTTAACTTTATAATTCAATTAAACAAATATTCATTTTTCGAAGGTCTAGAAACAAACATGCTTCCTCCTAGTCAAATTCAAATTATTTTCAAATCAAGTGGTGATGATGGCCGATTAGTTATTAATAAATTAGTTTTGTGGATACCAAAAATGATATTTAATTGTGATGGTTTAAGTTATGTAATGGCAAATCACATGACACCAACAAGATGGACTTACGTGAAATGATACAAGAAAGTGAAAGTTCTCAACTAACTGAAACAATATTTAGAATAACTGCTTGTGTTAAAAATCCAAATCATGTTTTTGTTTATATGCAAAGATCAGACAAGAGTTCTTCTCAAACACAAAACCGTCATCTTTTAAATACTTTTCATATGAATGCTGACAAAACTAATTCCTATTTACAATCAGCCAGACTGGAAGTTGGAAACGGTGTATATTACCCATAAACCAATACAGTTATGATAATACTATAAGAGTATTCAGAGATGTTATTAATTATTCGTACAAACAAAATGATAAAAACACAGGAAATTTACTTAACATGAGTAATTTTAAAAATATTTTTGGTATGATATATTTTGATTTAAGTTATAAAACTGATGAAGTCAGCATTGATCCGAAACAACTAAATTTGAGATATAAATTAAATATACCTCCCGGAGCTCCTTATAAAGTGTATGCTTTGGTTCTCTATAAAGAAGATTGTGTTACTAATACTACCGGCAATGAATTAGTTATAGTCTAAGCTAAAGCTTAGTTTAAACTTATTTATTTTTCATCGATTGTAACGAAAGCTCTATGAACTTATTTGAATCACTCTCGATGTCTTCCTGGGTAGAACCAGTACTAAGCAATGCAGATAAAGTGTCTTGCTCAGGGACACAACGCATATGGCAATTGCGGGGATCGAGCCCACGACTTTTGGATCATGGGTCCAACGTTCTACCACTAGACCACAGCGCTCACAAAGCTTATCGGCTGTAGTTTAATCTAACTTATAATATATATAAATTACACAGCTTATTCAGTAAATTTAACAGAAGGGCAAAAGAGAAGCTTAACAAAAGCATATGAAAACAAAAGCGAATTAACGCTTAGGTTAAAAGATAACCAACTAACTGGGAATTTTCCTTTGCTGCTGACAGCTACTCAAATTAAAAATATTATTAAAGCTAAAAACAACGGTCATGGCTTAGACATATTTATATCACAATCGCAAATGAGGTATCAGTCTAAAAACGGAGGCTTTTTAGGAGCATTAGCTGGCTTGCTAACTAAAACAATATTACCAACAGTTGCTAGACTCGCTCCGGAAGTATTAGCACCGCTAGCAACAGGAGCACTTAGTGGTCTGGCAAGTACTGGAATTGGCAAACTATTCGGAAATGGAATGGCGACTATCCCTATAATAAAAAACTGCTGCTTCGATCAAATACATTAACGCCATCACAAAGAACAAAGATAATAAAGTCAAAAGGCTGTTGTCCTATTACACTAACAAAGCAACAACAACAAGATGGAGAATTTCTTGGACTACTTGCATCATTAGGCATTCCTTTAATTGGATCCCTTATTAGTCATTTGACGTGCAAAGGTTTACAAGTAGGCAAGAAAGGGAAAGGACTTAGAGGAAACGGTTTACAAATTAGGCCATATAGAAGTATCTCATTCGTTAAAAAAAAAAGGAAATTAAAAAATGAGCCTATTTCTAACATGGACATAATAACATGGGTTAAGCAGTTAGACATTAAAAACTTCAGGGGAGTGTTTAGCATGAACAAATTACCGATAAAACAAAATAAGCAAGAATGTGGTATTATCAATCTTGATGATTTTACTGGACCTGTTAGGCATTGGACTGTAATGAGTATTACTTTGATCCGTTTGGTCTAAGTCCACCAAAAGAAGTTTACATGCCTAATATAAAATACAACACCATTCAATACCAAGATAAAACAAGTGTATTATATGGATATTTCTGTCTATTCTTCATTAAAAAGTTGCAAGAAGGAAATACGATTTATGATATTCTTTATAAAATATTAAAACCTTACAAACAAATAGAAAACGGAAACATTATAAAATCATATTTTGCAAACAGAGTTTAGTCTAATCATATTTATATATGAGTTACTGCGTAAAGAAAAGATGATTACCGAAAATGTTAATACTCAGTATATGTTAGCAAACATGGTAGAAACATGTTAAAAGCAACTTGTGCATCTTGTGGTATTACTAAAACACAGTTTGTTAAAAGTAAACAAGGTGGAAACGTTGATATTCATAAAGCTTTACTCCCTTTGTTACCAAAAATGGGGTTAACAATTCCTGGTTATAAATATTGTGGTCCGGGTAATCCGCTTGACAATGGAGAACCAGCGAATGAGTTAAATGCTATTTGCAAAGAACATGATTACTGTTATGACGAAAAATCCTAGTAATAAATCTGCGTGTGATAAAAACATGCTGGCCGGTTTAAAAACTAGTAAGTCTAAATCACTAGGAGAAAAAATCGCTAAATATTTGATAGTCAAGCCGGTTATTAGTACAAACTATAAACTTGGTCTTGGAGCATCAAAAAACAAAAAAGGCGTTGAGATGGACTGATAAATTAGCCGATGAACTTCATAAACCTATACGAAGAAAGTTCACTCAGCGCCGCGTGATTGTTAATGAAATTGATTAAATATGGTCGGCTGATCCAGTTGATATGCAATCGTTGTCAAAATATAATAAAGGCGAAAAATACCTGCTCACTGTTTTTGATGTATTTAGTAAATTTGCTTGGGTTGTGCCTGTTTTAAATGAAACTGGTTTAGAAATTACTAAAGCTTTCCAAAAGATTATAAGTACAGGAAGAAAATGTTTATTGCTCTTGGTTGACCAGGGTGTGGAGTTTTATAACAAGATATTTAAGCAATTTCTTGATGATAATAATATTAAAATGTATCACACGTTTTATTTCGGTAAAAAGCTGTAAATAGAACATTAAAAGATAGAAGATATAAAATAACGGTTTAATAGAACATTCAAAGAGAGGATGTGGAAATATTTCGCAGCAAATAATACAAATACATATTTAGATGTGCTACAGGCTATGGTTGATAAGAACAATAACACAAAACATCGGAGTACTAAAATGACACTGACTGAAGCAAGTGATGAGGATAATAAAGGAAAAGTGTATTTCAACATGTATGGAAAGATGAAAATTAATAAAGTTTTGCCAAAGTTCAAAATTGTAGACAAGGTTAGAATAGGGTTAGAATAAGCAAATATAAAAGAACGTTTGAAAAAGGTTATACTCCAAATTGGACTGAAGAAAGTTTTGTTATTGATGAAGTTCAAATCCTATAACATAAAGAACAGAAGATTTAAATAACCAAAAAATTGATGGAAGCTATTATGAATTAGAAATGATAAAAGCTGATCAAGATATATTTAGAATTGAAAAGGTTATACGACGTGATTATAAAAACAAGCAAGCATTAGTTAAATGCAAAGGTTACAATGAGAAGTAGGTACCATTCAAGGACATTCCAGACATCAAGCGCGTTTAAGGTATAAAGAAATAAATATTATATAATATGTTGCTGTTCTAGCTAGCTGCATTACACCAGGTTTCCAATACAACAGTCAAAGAGCAATAACTTGTACTTTCACTGTATGGTAAATTAATACGAGGTTATATCTCTTGATTTATTTGATTTTATTTTTATTTTATTTCTTTAATGTTTTATTATTTTTTTTCAATATTATGGTCAGGGGAAATAACTCCTACTTTCAGCTGATGGTAAATCAATGCGAGGTTATCTCTCTTTGTATTTTTCAATGTGGCGCTTAAAAGAATTAACGTTTTATCATAAATTAGTGCTTTAGCGAGACGATTTCAATTTTAACATCGTTAACTATCCACACCTGGATGGAGATGTACCTCGTGCTACCTCATATGGGGTGTATATCTCCCAGCTCATCCGATTTGGTAGAGCGTGTAATGATGTTATAGACTTCAATGATCGAAATCAAGTTATTACAAGTAAACTTCTTCAGCAGGGTTTTCGTTATCACAAACTACGTAGATCTTTCTCTAAATTCTACCGCCGTAACGAGGGCCTGCTGGAAAAGTACAACACCAACCTTAAAACACTTCTGCGACTAGGTATATCACAACCCTCATTTTATGGAGATGTGGTCTATAAACTTCGAAAGTTAAAGGGGTCTGACGGGTTTCCTGACCGCTTTATAAATTTAATCAGGAAGTTCGTCAGAAAAGGATATAACCCTTTGGTTTTACAGCGCACTGCATGTTTAGTGATTGACCCCTCTACAGTCAGTCATTACGCTTCACTTTTCACTTGTGCGATGACTGGACTACCTCTTGGGACTTATGATTGTACCTACTGGAAACCCCAACTAAGGGAGGTGGGTGTATGAGCTTTCGTCCCTCGGGTTTTCTGGTCGTACCCTAGATTGGGTTTCTCTTTAGCTGCAACTACTATGGTTGTTCAGTACGATTCTGGATACATCCTGATATGTTTATTATTGTGTATGTGTATCTTTAGTTAGTTTCTCTGGATGTGGACTTTATTGTTAGAGAATTCCTTTTGATGTGATGTAGTTTTGTTTACACTGTCTTGTCTATTTGGGCGCTGAAGACAGGAAAATAGTGAGGATTGTGCGCATATAAAATCGATTCAAGCTAACCAGTAGGCCTCATTGCCTACTGACCGTTCCAAGTCGGTAACTCTGTCTTCACCACCCTTTCTGTTGTTTTTTGTATCTTTCATTGTAGTTTCAAGTCCTTGTTTCCAGTACAGTGCGGACCTACGATGCCTTTGCGTTCGGACGCTGTGGTTTCTATAGGACCCTATATATCATCTTTAATTAATATTTAAAAGAACTTTTACAAATATTTAAGCAAATATTAATGATATTATTACAAACACGATTAATTTACTGTATTTTATCACAACACAATGCTAATTAGAATTGCTAAATATGATTTTGTTATTTATGCAAATTTGAAAAACCTTTTTGAAATCCTACAGCTTGTGGTATAGCATATAAAGGCGATTGGTATATAGTATCATTGTTTATGTGTCTGCAAGTGCCGGTTACCTTGGTGAACATGACAGTTATTTGCTAACTTGTTGTAGCCTCGCAATCATGGCGTCCAGTAGATGGTGTCTGTGTAATTCCGTTACAAGCAAACTAATATAAGGGTGCAGCTGCTAAAGAATTCCCTAAAATGTGTTTGCTAGTAACAGACCTTGCCAAACTTTAGACGTATCTCTGCGTTTAGTTTCGGTAGAGATATGTCAAATGGAATTTGTCTGGCGATGTCTATGGAGTGAGCCAGCCCATTGAAACAGTAAATGGACTGCGAGATGAGCGCAAGAGCAGATTACCTAATTGAAACCAGCTTAATCACATTAACGGCTGTGCACAGAAGCTTAAAAAGAATTCATACAGCCGTTAATGTAAAGACATGACAGAGAGTGAGCGTACCTGTGTTGTTTTCCCCGAGCGGGTTTACTCAAGCAATTCAAAAGGTGTTAAAAGGCTTTTAACGACAAACATATCATCGTTATTTAAAACTGACTAAAAGTTGCTTTCATCAGTTTTTGTTAACGATGGCGTGTTTGGGTTGAGAGCCGTGGCAAGCACATTTTGAATTGCTTGAGTGTTGGGGACCCGCGAGAGGAAAACTGCGCTGGTACGCTCACGCTCTATACTACTCCGAGGATGGTCTATACCTCCCGTCATACGTAAGGATTGACACTTTCCCACTTGACAAGTCGAGCTCCCAGTAATTTCATATCAATGCGTTTGTGTTTGTTTGATTTTTGTTTGTTATCGGCGAAATGTATATGATGTTATCTTAACAGTACTGAGAATAATTATTTACTGTTATCTGTCACCCATACTCTGTATCGAATGACGAAATAAAGTGACTGTAGTATTGTTACCTGCAGAGATGTAAGAAGTAGATTAATACGTTTATTGCATCTCTGTTACTTGTTATTTGTTTTGATTTACTGGTACTTCAAACCCCACGTCACGCAACACCCCCCTCCCGCCCCCGCGACACATGTTGTAAAAATGCCAATTTGGGAATTGTTACCTGTTATTTGAATTTATTTACCGGTACCTGTTTTTAATAGTTTTCATTCATTATTATATGTTATCATCAAGTTCTATACTGTATGAGATTCCCCTTTTCCCTCTACTCACTCATTATTAATAATAAAAAGGCAAGCCGTTGCTTTTAAAAGGAATCTTTATTTTTCCTTTGTGTTAAGTTGTCACGCTGAGGCTGGTCCGTTTTTCGATATAGGCTAGATTTGTTTGCATTTTGACTAATTATAGATATTCCAACATTATGCAATGGTTTTTTTAACGACAACATGTAATCTGTGTGTTAAAGAGACTGGATTCGTTCTTGAAGAGTGATTGGTCAATCTAAGTACAAAAGAAAACCTTCATAATGCATTTCATTTTCATATGAAATGTGCACATGCCTAACTCTCCTTAAAGTCGCGATAATGGTCTGGAATAACAATCAGTCAATGCATCGTCCCCGAAGTAAGGTCCGGTACAACCTGACTCCCCAAGAAAATTAATTACACTTACGGTGTTAGAGTAGCAGTGATCACACACTTGCCTTTGTTAAATATATGTTTAGCCGTGAAGGCAATTTTAGGGAAAAACCCGCATTTTCAGAGACACTCGTTTTTCCTATATAACACTATGTTAACTAGAAAATGTGTATAGGACAAACATTGCCCGCTTTAGAACCGGAAGTTAAATAAAATAAAACATCAATGCAAATTTAGTCCGAAAAATAGGTCAAAGTCATTCCTATTGACCTTGTGTTAGGAATATATTGATGTCATAGATGTAAACATATATGAAGTTTGAACGCTCTGCTGCTTCCATTGCCTGAAAATGGAAACTTACGTATGGGCGTATTTTCGGACGGACGAACGTAACAACTATTGATACCTTAAGTGGTCTTTTGGCTAAGATGGTTGTTTCCTAAGTGGTCTGTAACCTTAAGCGGTCACTGCATCTGTCTATCCACTGCTTAAATGTTTTTTCCTGTGTGCTATACAGCCTTATAAGGTACAATATACGTGGACAAACTTGGAATGTCCAACCTAAAGTGGTCAAAAATAACATGTATTATTTTAACCACTATACACCGCCACCTACAATCCCAAAAAGATGTCATTTTTGAGTGGTTTCCATTTAATCAAAGTAAACCTCCTAAGCTAAAACACTACCAAAGCCTTTGAACGCAAACACGGACGGACAATGGTAAGACTACATACCCGCTCTATACTTCTGTGTGCGGGACATAACAAAGAAAGGCACATGTCATAAGTCCTGTCAATGTCAATACCATTTGCGAAAGTTCCAAACCAATGTTAATGAGTGTCTCTGATATTCGCACTTTTTACGCCTAACGCATCTCTTTAGGTAGAACTCAAGTTATAAAATGTTCCTATTTTACTTTGGCTGTTTGCAGCTTTGCAATGTTGCATTAAATAGCCCGTTTTGATAAAAAACATGGACATGTACAGACGAAAAAAACTGAATTATGCCGCCATATTTGTTCAAATTATCGTTTTTCACCGTACATGCTCCCATAGCCTGGAACTTGTTACCCGACCGTTTGGTTTGTATGTTGTTTTACGTCATTTTCCACACATTTAAGGTTATATATGACGGTAGACTTTTTTTGTGTTGGAGGCAGACCACCCACTTTTCCAGGGTAGAACCTGTACTGTACACCTCCCGCCAACCGTAAAAATCGACACTTCCTCACTTACAAGTCGAACGCCCAGTGGCTTACCCGACCGATTTGTCTTTATAATATTTGTATCGTATATAATTATATTGATATTACATTGTATTTAAAATATTGGCAATAAAATACTTTTTTTTAATATTGGCATGTCTCTTCAATTAGACAAATGTAAGTGTTTATAATAATGTTTTATCGGTATCGGAACAGAGGCTCTGCCGAGGGAGGCTCCGCCGAAGTTCCGATTAAAAAACTTATACAGAGTATCTGAAGTGAATACCCATGATAGATTCTTTTTCTTGCATATCAGATACATGTTATGCGTTGACGCCGAAAGCTACTAACGTTTTGCATGTTTTCCTGCATATCGGATGTTGGTGCGCGCGTGACTTTTATCTTTACCCATAAATATAAGACTTTCCATCCCCATGTAAAACGTGGATAGCCTTTTCTTGCATACCGGACAAGGATATCCGCCATTTTACCGGGGCTAGATATTTCCATCTCACCCTAGGGTCGAGATAAAATTCACGCGCGCCAACATCCGGTGTGCAGGAAAACATGCAAAACGTTAATAGCTGGCGGCGTCAATGCACAACATTTCTCTGATATGCAAGAAAAAGAATCTATCATGGGTATTCGGTTCAGATAGGGAATTCCAACCCTCGGTATAAGTGTTTTAATCGGAACCTCGGCAGAGCCTCGGTTCCGATAAAAACACGTATACCTCGGGTTGGAATTCCCTATTTTCACCGGATACCCATGTAAGATTCTTATAATCCGGTATCTTATGCAAGAAAACGTTATCCCAAAGTGTCTGCGCTACGCAGGCGACACAATAAAGTGTATGCTGCTGTTTTTGTTGTTGTATGAAAAAAAATAATAACGGCACGCCGCGAGAATGAAGGAAATCTATATTGAAGTTTGTCGCTTTAAATAGTGTTCTTCAATCACAAAAGAAGAGTTCAAAAGAGCATGTGAATTAGTATTGAATTTACTTCTTTCACTTTTAAAAAAAATGCTAATGATTAAATGTATTCTATAGATAATTTTAATATATAATTACCGTATTCCTCACCATTTTTACAATGTTTTGCCTTCTCAAAACTGTTTTTCTCTACCCGAGACTCGATTTTCTTTACTCGAAACTCGACTTTTTCTACTCGAGACTCGATTTTCTCTACTCGAATATCTCTACTCGAAACTCGATTATCTCTACTCGATACTCAATTTCCTCTACTCGAAACTCGACTTTCTCTACTCCAGACTCGATTTTCTCTACACGAAACTCGAAAATGTCAACACGTCGACTCAAAAATCGATAATGTCATTAGATTTCAAAACACCCAAACTATCAAATTAAATATACATTTTAGCCTTTAGCGAACATAAACATGTGACTGAATTAGTCCCTCTCTCTCTCTCTCTCATCACAATAATCACCTATACGTAGGCGGGTTTGCGTTATTTTCCTTTGAATTTGGCATATCTAAATTTTTGTAACACTTTACCATGCTCTAAATGGAGATAACCGTGCCTTTAGGTCTCACTACACAGTTAGCTCCCTTGAAAGCCACGGTAGGATAAAAGTTGCGCCATAAAAAGTAGTAGTGTGTTGTTCGGTTTGAAATATTTTTAATAATTGCTGACATATATATGTATTGCTGTTGCAGGTGAGATGAACACAGTCTGAAATTGGATGTGAAGCAATTAGATGACACTGACACCAGAATATGACAGTTTTATGGGGGTTGAAGCAGTGTAGGAATTCTGGTACAAACTCTGGAGTAAAAGCCCAAAATAGTGCAAAGGATGCCACCACTCCAATTAAAAAAAAAAAACAACCTGGTCAACGTACCATATTTTGTATATTTGTGTGTGGGCAAATGACTGTGTTTCATAAATAAGTGACTTTTAGCTTGGAAAATTTAGGTTCGAAATGGCCCAGTAAACTTTATTCATATAGGCCAACATAGTAAAAGTGTACTGTGTTGTGAGACCTTAAGTGGATTTAACAAGAAAAACAAACACCGAGGCATTGTATCTGTACAATTGAGGGAATGTACTTACTATGTACACCGGTAGCTGTATCAGTGTTGGGAATGAAACAAAAATAGAAAAAAAAATGAACATGTTATTTGTTGAAAACAAACGTATTTAAAGTTTTCCTGAAAAAGTATCTCAGAGTATTGTAGTTATAGACTATAACTACAATACTCTGTACTCTGGGATAATGTTACGCTCCCTAGTCAGCGGACGTATTTACCACTTCGTTCCAGAATACTACATAGTATACAACTTTCTACTTCTGTTGAGGTCATGGTTAAAACTATTCATCCAAGGGAGTGACTATTGCCCCCGAAGCAGTAAACTATTGACCGAGACGAAGTCGGGGTCAATAGTTTACTGCTGAGGGACAATAGTCATTTCCGAGGATGAATAGTATACAACTATTTGATCAAACCGAAGTAGATAGTTGTTTTATTATATTGAATCGTATAAACTGCATTAGTTTGCTTACTTTTTGTTACTAGTTAGTTTACATGCATGCCGTTACGTCACGGGAAAGCGTAACGTCATTCTCGACTATTGACCTGCAAAAAAAGACTACTACAGTATTGACCGCAAAACCAGATTGAACCGGACAGGAAACGTTCTAAAGTCAATAGTTCATACTAATGACTTACGCGTGACTGCCTTTTAGCAAATGAAAACTACGTATTTAAAATGATATGTAAGAATAATTTATAACCAATGCAAAGGAGAGTAGCATAATGTTTGTTTTCAACAAATAACTTCTTTTTTTTATTAATTTTATATAGATCTATTTTTGTTTAGTTCCCGGCACTGATACAGTTATCTGTGACTATGTACCTTACATATAAACAGCCTCAGAATCGATAAATAATATATACTAAACCAAATTGCTAAGTATCAACCTGAGAATATGTCAATAATATTCTCATTGGTTTGTGTATTTTGTGCTTGATTAGAGATATGGTTAAACTGCAAAATAATGAGTGTAAATCGTCTACTCTGATTGCATGAATATATTTTAAAACTTTTAAGTCAATGTGTTTTCTTAAAAATAAGTTATAACACTTATACAACTGGGTATATAGGATTTTATTAAGTACTTCGAATTAGTGACGCTTTCGATGTTCCTAATTCTAAAATATGCCAGATAAAATTATTTTGACATCATGTTTTACTAGCATTACCACTAACAAATGCGTTTGCAAAAGAAATTTTCGAAATATTTAATGTTAACGCTGAATTAAAGTTACTTGAATTTCAAACAATATTCAATTTAAAGGGAGGTAATTTAAGATTATCCATAATTCATTTTTTTATAGACGGAGAATCTGCGATAAAGGGGTCGAATTTTTATGTTTTTTTTCTATTATTTCATACCAATTTCAAGAATTTTATATCTTTAAGCAATCTTTGACTCTTGATCTGTGTTTTATCAGCACATTTCATATTTTCATATAAAGGGAGGGTAACTCTCAAAAGATGTAACAATTTAAACAAAAAATAAATGTTTTACAAACTATGGATCAAAACAAAATACTTATCATATATCTTTTCTAAAATATATTTACAATAAGAAAGTGATACAAAAGTTTATACTTAGCAATTTTGTTCAGTATATTATTAAAAAAATATCCTAAAACTGAAAAGCTTGTCTTGGATATTTGCCCTAAAACGCAAGAAATTCCATGTAGAAATAATACTAAAAAATGATCCGGAGTTTTGTGGTTTGGGTTGGCGAGGGTGCGTGCCACCGGACCACCACAGTAAAGGATTGGCCTCAGTTAAATTTTAGGGCTGGCTACACTTGTGCAATGCAAACAATCTAAATGCTAAATGAAACTAAACAACAAAAACTGTAAGTATCCTCGTAAGTTCAATGTCAATTACACGTTATATATACAGTATACGTTTATTATACGTCATTACTTACGTCGGGTGAATAGGTGTCAAATGACAAAAAAGGATAGTTAGGGGTATTTAATTTGAACTTGTTCTTCTGTATTGAGAAACGGATGAATTGAATAACAAACATAACTAAAATAGATTATTAATATTTTACTATGAAAACATGCGATAAAAAAGTTACATGTATATTTTTGTTCTGCTCGCGGTAAAGATTAGTGTTTGATGTGCGATAATTCATCATTTTGCTATTATATCCGACATCCTCAAAATGGGCGATCGCGCTAACTTTTGAAACTCGGTATAGTCTACTGAAATCTACTGAAAGATTGCCTTTCTCTGCTCGAAACTCGATTTACTCGAAACTCGGATTTTCTCCACTCAAAACTCGATATTCACTACCAGAAAATCGATTTTCATTACTCGAAACTCGATCTTTTTTACTCGAAACTCGATCTTTTCTACTCGAAACTCAATTTTCACTACTAGAAACTCGATTTCCTCTACTCGAAACTCGATTTTCTCTAGAATTCCTCAATTTTCAATGGTCATATTCGACACCCGGTAACCAGATGGGGCGAAATGTGTTGAAGATTGTGCTGCGTTAATATATATTTTCATTATATACAAGCGTATGAGTGTTCCTTTATTAGAAATATTGAGAAACAAAAAACAATATACAATATATCCCTTTGAACGATTTAAAGGATTATGTACCCCCATATACGTTTGTAGTGAACATACAGTCTTTATTATTCAAAAGCTAAAAGAAGAAAAAGGCGAAGTTTGAGGAACGTTTGAGGTAATTACAAACCTGTCCATTACACATACATTTCTGATACATCATGAGGTGTTTCTGATTATATGTTTATATAGGTAATAACAAAGAAGTATATCGTTTCCTAATTTCTCTGGATAAGGACTTTTTTTTATAGATTTCCTTTTGTTGGGATGTACTGTTACATGTATTTACACTGTCTTGTCAACTTGAGCTCTGAAGATAGGATACTAGCGAGGTTGTGTACACTTAAAATCGATTTAAGCTAACCAGTGAGCCATATTGCTTGCTAACCCTTCCAAGTCGGTAACACTATCTTCACCATTCTTTGTTAAATGTGTATTGTACTTTTCGTTGTATAGTTAATTGCTCTTTGCGGTACAGTGCGGACCTCCAGTGACATTGCGTATGGGTACTGTGATATCTATACGACCATTTGTCTCATTTTCGTATGTTTTATAGCCCTATTGAAACCAGTTTAAAAATAACCTTTTCAGGTTTGATGCAACTATAAAGAAATCTTCATGTTCAAGACATTTTGTGTAGTTATGAAATTTGAAAATAAAACAATTCATGAATAACTTGCAAACTAAAGTTACTAAAGTTATGTTTTAGATTATTATATAAACATTTTATAAATAAGAAATATATAGTAAAGGAAGTATGTTTCCGACAGATGAAATATTGTTCCAATTCAATGCGAATTCCTATATTACATCTATATTCAACAAATATGAGAAAATGGTCCTTGAAAACCACAGTACCCAAACACAATTCAACGTAGGTCCCCACTGTGCCACAAATAATACAATGAAACGCACAATAGACAACACAAAGAGTGGTGAATGTAAAAAGTAAACTGTAAATGTCCCAACCACTAAACATGCAGTACGTTGCGAAATGATAGGGTTAGAACTTTTTTTGATACAGGTTTAATAAAGGATGTATGCACACGTGTTTATGACCGAGTACTTTACGAAGTTGGCAAATCACGTCACACGTCACCAAAGAAGTTAGCTTGTGGTAGTCCTTGTCGCAAAATAATTCTCAAATCACTCATATTTTAAAATGCACATCAGTGTTACGATAATAATATTGTGCAACGGTATTTCGAAGTCTATGGTAACGGTAGCACCGATCTGGTAGCTTTTTACTTATACACATATTACAAATACTAAAATCCTCAACTGGACTACACGCTTTAGAAACACGAATACATTGAGAAACATCTACCATCAGATTTAACTCTGGGAACATCCCGTCTAAGAAGGAATAACTAATTATATCGAAAACAATTTTTTAATCATCTCTCTTATCATAAATTTTGTTTACTATTTCTTCATTTTCAATTGAGAGATGCAAATTGAGAAACGAAGCCTCCGTATTAGAATAATTAGCTTTGTTGAGTTGCAGTTCTTTAGGGTAAATATTAGTTACCATAGTAGATACGAAAGTGTTGTCAATGTTTAATATATCATCCAGATACCGACCAGTGTCATTCAAGGCTTCGATGACATCTGCCTGAGTATCTGGTGGAAAACATGAAATCCCTTTCACAGAAATTCAAAAGCAAGTCTTCGACAAGAGGTGTAAAGTTAGTACATACAGTGATATCAACAATTTGTCTATAAAAAGTAGTTCTGTACATGATGAAAATATTATCTTATGGGAATATAAGGAAATCACAAAAGCCTACATATATACAATAGCAAACATATTTACAATTGCAGTAAATATCAGCCTTTTGACGTCGACATGGAATGAACATGGTCCCGAAAAAGACTTTTATATTGAAAACGTTTTAAAAATAAAATGATATTAACGAGAATGAACCAAATGGAACCTTTAGCCCTTTTTTAAGGAAAGTAGGAACATGTATATGAGCAGACCGAATGAGGAGTTAAAGGAGTAGAAGTAATTAAAAAACCTCAACAGAAAATGTAGCCTTTACGGCACAGTCAACTAAACACATGCAAACAAAAAACAATAACAAGGAAAACTAGAAGCAAAGTATGAACACCACAAACATAATAGGGTTGACGATTGGATTACCGCCTTGGAACTGTCAGTGGCAACTGATCATGAATACAAAGCATGTATTCAATGACTGGGGGCTACAACGGATTAAACCGTAAAGATTGCAGTGAAACACAAACGTTAGATTTAGGTAGACGTCATCATAGTGCTATTATTAACAATTTTATATGTGTGATGCCATATACCATGCCTTTTATTTATCCATTAACTGTTGTTTGTTTTGTTTCCATGAGTGTTTTTGGCTTACTGTGGTCCTTGAAAGCTGAATGTTTTGTTCACCTTTAATATCTACGTTTATATTGCACGCCTATTATTTAATGGTTTATGGTAGAATGTAAATATCGCTTGCAACCAGTTTCTACTAGGATACACCCAACTTAACTCTTGCGTACCTTACTGTAATCCCAATAAAACTGGACAGTGTAAGGAAAGAAATTTCCATCAGGCTATATCCCCTGACAAACTAGGCTTACAGGGAAAATTAGGCAAACTAAGTCCTGTAATCAGTTAGAATAATGACGGACTTGCCTTACTCAGTATTTGACGAATATATCAAGATCGCTGTGTGTTCATATTTATGTTGTAGGTTTTTTTAAATTAATTTATTCGCTGCATCCTTGTGAGAAACACTCAATTCATTGATCTTGTCCTTCGGATGGGGACGTAAACCAAGAGGTTTCGCAGTCTATCGTACCAGCACGTTAATGAACTATATATATAGTTTAGATAGAACGAGTAGGTTCGGTTCCACTGAGAATATATGTCATTTGCCTCTCTTTCACTGAGGCTCTAAATAGTCACAAATAATGTGTTGATGAGCCGTTAACAATAATTCATTTGATGTCTGCCTTAAATCATCAAAGTTGACAGTATGTGTTTTACAGTCTTACCTTTTTTAGATGTTGTTTTCCTTAACCAAACAGTAGTATCTATGAAATATGGAATCTTTGAACTAGTCAAGATCAGTCTGTTGTTTCACACCAACACAGCGTCAAGGTTGGCATGTATTCGTATTATTTGTATAAATATATATCTATCACGCTGACAAAAACACAAAATACAACCAATGTTGACCATCTGCATGATTTCCTTTTATTTCATTTTATTTATCCATGTTTGCCTTTAATGTGACACTGGTCCCCATTAGCATTACAGAATCCGATTGTAATATTCTAACAAGAGAGATTTTGAACGTTGGACGGGGTATGAAATATTAATGAATACTAATGGTTCTTGCAATCAATACTGGCAACTATCTCGGAAAAACTCCAAAAAGTATATTATAGGTCAATGGCTGCTACAATAAATATCATAGTTATAATGCAATTAAATTGAGCTGTTGGAGCTCGATTAGAATACGTGTGTACAATTTGTGCACAATGTGTGCCATTTGAAAAACACTATATATTTTGCCATCAAAATAAAAGGTAGCAAATGTCGTATGTGTTTAATTCCTAGCATACTGTTTAGTAGCATACATAATTCGAAATATCCCGATTGATGATGGAATCATGTTCATTTTCAATTGAATTCTGAAGGTGGGCTATAAACATCACTTCATGGATAATTTCAATATTTGTTCTTGCTGTTAATATATTTTGAGTTAATCTCAAGACAAACCACAATATGCATGGAATAAATATAGATAACACATGTTAGTTTTTGTCTTGGGTTGGTTTGATAGGCCTTTAATAACCTTTTTCCCAACACTACCCGGTCATTCAAAAAAGAATGAACGCCTGCTTATTTACTTCTAACTTGCTTATTGACTTTTAATTCCAGGAATACATATGTTATGCACAATGTGAGAACACGGACGATCTCGGAACAGCTTTGTGCAAAGCAAGAATTCTTAAAATGCTGCAGGCGTTTCCGGAATTGCGCATGACTATTCCGCAAATGCGCCATGGGTAAAAAGATATAAAATATACCCCAAGTGTCTACGCAGTTTGAGAATGAAAAGGAAGATGCTGTTTTGAAACCTTTTATTTCTAATTTCATATTCATAATTGCTTTATCGGTTGGTGACGATTATATACCTTCGCCTCTCACCGCTGCGGGTTCGAACCCACTGGGAGCTCGACTCGTAAGTGAGGAAGTGTCAATTCGTACGGATGGCGGGAGTTGTACCGTACTGGTTCTACCAGGAAATGTAGGTGGTCTGCCTCCACCACAAAAAATCGACAGTCATATATAACCTTACATGTGTTGAAAATGACGTAAAACACCATACAAAACAAAGAAAAATATACAATATAAAAAAGTTATAGTTTAGTTTGCTATATGATTTGCATGAACTTAATGATTTTAAAAACAATATGAATTCCTTAAACAATAAAGCGCGGATTTAGATTATCGAAATAAAGAGATGCATTATAGGTAAGTAAAAATCGCGGCACAGACAATAATATTTTTAATAACGGATCACATTGGGCATTCCATGTATAGTACATGTTAGAGATTTGGGATTGATGTCAATTTCCTTCTTATATACTTGTATAAAACAAAGGACTTCACATACTGAACATCTGTCAAATAAAAAACGCGTTAATTGCACCCTAGATGCGCCACATGTTATGCTACTACTACTAGTAATGACATTTGCATGTTTTACTAATAAGGTACATACATATATTTTATGTCAAATTATCTAATTGTCCGGAACACCTTCAATCTTCCAATTGTACTAAAACAACCATTTCCACAGACCGTTCGAGAATAAATTACAAGTTTATGGTATTGCTAGTAACGACATCTGCATGTTTGAGGAGATAAACACACGATGCAGCACACGTATACTTTCAATTTAAGCATACTTTATTTAACTTTAGTATAAATGATAAAAAAAAAAATGGTTTGAGTCACAAGTTATTCCAGCATCTAACATCGAAACACGGATATCTGTACACATTATCTCCTTTTCACCAAATACGATCGGATGGTAATGTGTCTTTTAGGAGAGATGTTCAGCATGTTAATGTGCTGTTGTCAAAATGTTCATTAATCACCAATTTTGAAAGCCGAATGTTCTACCTAAATTAATTAGTAGCATTTACAAATTATATATTATATTGTGTCAGAGTCTGGCGACAAACTGCGTGATACATATGTTTTAACGTGTAGGTATGCATTCATGAAGCCTGTTTGTACATAAATAATTCGTTGCCAATTATGTAAATGAATTGAGTGAAATAAAGATATATAAAAAATCACGTGCGATGTCCATCGTCACCAGGTGAGTTTGATCTACCGAACTGACCCATAATACGGTAAAAGACGCCTCGTGGCATACAATGTAAGTTGTCACTTAAATTCAATAATGTCAATGGTCATTCTAAACAAATCAGTGTCCCTTTATACCATGATGATCTCCAAGCATCAGTACCTCCATGGAGAAAATAAATCTCGTTCTCAACAGTACCTCCATGGAGAAAAGAAATCTCGTTTTCAACAGTACCTCCATGGAGAAAAGAAATCTCGTTTTCAATCTTTCTTTGTTTCATACAAATTACGTGCATGGGCATTTCTATTTTTCTATATACACAGTGTCTGAACGGAAGTGTACCCATTCCGGTATTGAAGTTTGCTGAATCGAGGAACGACACTGCAGCATATGAAAGGTACGTACATTTTGATCATTTTCTATCATTATATGAATAAATCATAATATAAACACTTGTCCTATGTTCGAACGAGAATGATTACTTAACCAATGAGTACTTGTAAAGGTTGACAGTCCAAACTCGAAGGAGATATTAGCTTATAAACATCGGAAAACTAGTGTAAACAAAGGATGGCGTTACTTTCATTTCACCTTATTTGTTATTTAATAACAACATACTACATGTAGCATCATTATCGTGCCTTAGTTTATTATTATAGGTCTCGAATAAGTTCGTTTTTCTTGAAAAAAAAAGTAAAACTTTGAAGAATAGTGTGATTTTCGGCAGTGGGTACAGCTACAAATATGTACCGGTATTGTGAACCGAGGTTTTATTTACTGTACCGGTATTGCAGTTTTTATCAGCATACGTCCAATGCATCAGTTAAATGGATATAAAAGTCCTGCAAAATTCTGCGTACTCTGAGTAGTCGATATAAAAAAAATCTGTTAAGTCTGTTTCTATGTTCACTTATTAATTGAATAATTTTGATTTGCAGGACAACAGGACCAGGACACCATCTTAGAATAATTTCTCTTTTTTGTAGACGGATGAATCATTTGAGTTATCGGCGATTGACGAATCTTTTGTGGAAGAAACTGTAGAGCACACAGTCATACAAGTTTGATGACTGCAGTTTCGTATCTAAATACAAAACCAGTCTCAACAAGACACATAAAAAATATACAAAAACAAAGGAATGACGAAACGATTGACCCAGAACAAACACCCACGCACATCTGTGACCAATGTGGTAACACATTTTCATCAACAACTGGTTTGAAATATCCCGACAAACAAGACCATAAAAAGATTTTCAAACACACGTGTGTGGTTTGTAGTCGTGGGGTCAATGTTCTTTCTCATTATAAAGGGCAATTGGCATCCTATCATGAAGTCTTCAAATTAGTTTGTAAAATGTGTGGTGCAAAATATCAATATAAGAAAATCCTCGACGAGCATAACAGAGAACTTTTGAATGTGGCACTTGTGGCCAGTCATTACAAGAAAGGACGCATTACGGTATCATATCAATGTAGTGCATGACATGACGGCACTCTATACTCGTGCATAATATCTGCAACAAGGATTTAGCATGACGTACCACAACAAGACATGCACTGTATAAAATACTACATTGAAACAGTAGTATGGACAGCTTTTGTAAAATGATTTAATTCAACTTCAGATATTTAGACAGTTGTCTGTGTTCTCTTGTTCATTTCATTAAACATTACATGACAATCTTATATATTTATGATTTTCAAGTTTTTTTAAAATTAAATTGTTGATAATGTATGGTTTTAGATCACATTAGCCAAAGGGTGATCTATTGGGCTCACTCTTTGTCCTTCGTCCGCCCGTCAGTCGTCAGGTCGTCTGTCCTTAGCCCGAGGTCTCAGTGCGAAACTGGTGTAACTACATTATAAATGTACATGAAGTTACAACAGTTTTCACTGAACCCTCGAGCCAATTTCTTCAATCTCATAAACCGCCGGATGAATTGTGACCAAATTTGGTGTGAAGCATCCTTAGATAAAGCACTCGCAGGTTTGTGCAAATGTTGTCCCTGTGATCAAATTCGGAATATTAAAAAATCTTCTCCGACATAACGCATAGAGCTGACATTTTGCCTATAGCATTGTCTTATGGTTCTCTACAAAATTTGTTCAAATGACTATGGAGTCATAAATGACCGGCCCGCAGGGATCGCATATTTTACATAGAGTTTAATAGGGAATAATTCACAATTCTTCTCCGAAACTATAAGACATAGATAATAAATGACCGGCCTCGGGGTGAGGGGTTACATGGTTTAGATAGAGATCTATAGGGAAAAACTTTAAAATTCTTCTTCTCCGACACTCCAGGAAATAGAGCTCTGATATTTTGCATGTAGCATTGCTCTATGGATCTGATCTCTACCAAGTTTGTTCAAATGTTGACCCTGGGGTCATAAATGGCCGTATCTCGAGGGTCACGTGTTTTTCATAGTTTTTCCATGTAAACACACGCACTCATGTGATCGTTTGGGGACACATATTCCTTTTACTGTAAACACTAGGAACGGGGCCCGATTAAATAAATCAGAACAATTACGTTTCTCATTGTACAAATAACTGATAGGTGTTTTTCTTTTCTTTCTTTCTTTTTTTTCAAGAAATAAAAAATCGTCACATAATCATCATAGTAATTGTTTATATATGTCTTCAAATTTATAAACGTAAGTTTGTATTGTGATTAAAATCTGTGATTAACAATGAAAGTTTGGCAATATTTGATTTTTATAGTTGGCTCATATTTGTATGTTCATTTTTAACACCAAGATAAGTGTACTGTTATTGTTTACATTAAAACGTTAACACTGTCTTTATTGTTCATCAGATATGTTTATTCCAAGCCGAACATGTGGTAATATCTTGGACTCATCGCATCTGTGATGCTTCCTCGCTGGTCGGACGCCCCTGCTTGACATAGCGGGTTGGCATATTTCTCCTCTCTTACGCTTACATGTTGCCCTCTTGCCCCTTCTTGAAGATCGAAAACATGATTCCTGGAAAAACAGTTAAAATTAAACAAAGATATATAAAAGTCGTTTACTTTAATGCTAGTTCCGTCTCCGCACTACACTCAGTACATTTGAAAACGCAACACTTTGGTTTTTGTAATTTTTTGAAAAGTATAAAAGATAGAACAATGCAATTTCATATAGTATATATTTAATCATGATTTAATAGATGGTCAAAATTTCATTGCCAACATCAATATATTTCATATGAAAATCAACGGTTCAATTACCCCTATCCAAATTAAAATAAACACTTTCAATACCGAGTGTGCCACCACGAGCGTCTATTAAAGCTTAACATCTACGGTGCATAGACAGTATTAAGGCTGCATACAATTATCTATGCAACCGGTATAAACCAGATCAGCGTTCGAGTAAGTTGCAGGCGGATCAGGTTTTACACTTGCCGCTGCAATTATCAGTAATTTATTCAAAAAATCCCCATGTAGAGTCAGTTGACTAGTCCGTTTGGGTGGGGGGGGGGGGGCACTAACAGCTGCGGGTTCGAATCTCAATGGGGCGACTTGTATGGGAGAAAATGTATGAATGAGAAGTACTAGTTTTACCCAGGAGAGTGGGGGTGGTCTGCCTACACCACGAAAAAACATTTTATTTCAACATTGCTTATACGTTATTGCCAGGAGCATATCAAACAATTGAATAAGCAAGGATCACGGCACGTCGGTGTAAACTTTGCCTCTGTAGCTTGCTTTTGAAGAATTTGACAAACAATGAACACATCAGTGCGAGTGTTAATTAGAAGATCATTAACCTTACAGGACGAAGCAGTGTCCATCTCGGGCTCCTTGTATGTTTCTATCTTTATTGTTTATTACAATTTGTGACACATACCTGGGTTTAACGGAATTAAATTTATCAGGATTTATGAACAAGCATACAGTTTCCATTTCCGAACCAGATCATGGACAATATACCTCACAGTAGCAACAGTAAAACTGTTTCTTTCCGTCAATCGTGTTGTCTAAAATACATAAAAATGCTTTATTATAGGTAGGAAATGATTATTTGAGTAATACCTAAATTTTATTGTAGTGAAGTATTTATTCCATCTGCAGAAAATCATAACATCTAGTTCACGCAAAAGACTGAATCGAAAATGAGTCAGCTGCAAATTCATATATGTAGTTTATTTTTTAGGTAATACTAATACAATTTGAAGAATAAGCAATATTGATGCTGAATCAATTTGAAGAATAAACAATATTGTTGCTAAAGATGAATGGACGTTTTCTATTTAACATATTTTACAAACAATATTTGAGAGAAAGCACGGACATGGTTAAAAGCAAATACCGGTACAGTTTTTTTAGTTTTGGTTTTCCAATACCGGTACACAAATAAAAATCAATACCGGTACAGTTTTTGGTTGGAAGACTTCGCTTTGCACGTTTTCTTTTGATATTTTTGTTTATGCAAGCACTATAAATCATATCATTTTAAACTTGAGAATGATTTATGTTTGTTCCTGCATCCAATATTTGGTGCAAAATGATGGCAAAAATCGATAGTTGATAATTGAATTGGGTGGATGAATTCACTTATGTCAGTTTTCCAATGTTGTGCAGGTTATAAAACTTAAATTAACACGCATAAATTCATGGTCAAACTTTGAAAACGTTATATAATAGTCCAAATATACTCACTCATTTCTCTCCTGGTATTAAATTAATGATAACTGGGTAAAAATCATGGTTTTGATCGAGGACCCCTCGAGATGAACTCCGTTGTTTCGCTTCAACAAACCACACTACCGAAATGCGTACACTTCCGTTCAGACACTGTGATATATGTGTATGCAATATACCCATCTGTACATCAGTAGGGAAGTAGATTTTTATCGAATATAAGGCACACTAGACAATCAATGTCATTTTTTTATATTTCAATTTGGTGATCCGTTTTTATACTCCCCGTCACTGGTGCATGAGGGTCGGGGAGGACCATCCATCCACGCACCTTACAATACACTATGCATTTGGTTATAGACAATATAATATAATAATGTAATACTGTCAAACTTAAGTTATAAGAAGTTTATCAACTGGGATTTTTTTCTTTTCTATTTATTCTTGAGGTCATAAGCAAGTGCATCGTGTTTGAAAATCCTAATTATTTGCAAAAGAATTGTCACTTGACTTACATAAAATTGAGAAAAATGGTCCTATAGAAATCACAGCACCCAAACTCATTGGCACCGTAGATCCGCGCTGTATCAAAGAGCAAATTGACTATACAATGAAAAAGACAATACACAACAGAAAGAGAGGTGAAGACAGGGTTACCTTGGAACGGTCAGTAGGCAATAAGGCCTACTGGTTAGCTTAAATCGATTTTAAGTGTACACAACCTCGCTATTATCCTGTCTTCAGCGCTCAAATTGACAAGACAGTGTAAATAAAAGTACATCCCATTAAAAGGTAATCTCTAACATTAAAGTCCACATCCAGGGGACAAAGGTTCTTGCATGTAATAAACCTACATGTAATTTCGTTAAAACTACAGAGTCTCTACATCAATCGATTTCTTCTTTGTAGGCGTGTCTTTATTTGTAACTTCATGTTCACCAGCTCATGTCGAAGTCGTGTATTTAAGCGAGCAAATATAGCGCAGGAAATTATTTACTGTATATAAATTGACCAGTGCACATCGTTCCTATACAAAGGTAACAGTATATTTTACAGAAAAAAATAGTTAGCCTCTTTCGGGGCTCGAACACACGACTTTCTGATTTCAAGTCCGGTGCTCTATCCACTGAACTATAACGCTTGAGAAAACTGTATACTAACTACCATTTATTATGAGGCAAAATAACTTAACATATTTGAACGTAACTCAAGATGGATCAATAAATATGTAGTCCATCTTGTCGCACGTGTAAATTAACATGGCCTGGTGTAATATTGTATGTTATCAATATGAAACTAATACTTCGCCTCAAAACAACCATATCTCGACTTGTTGTTTAGCGCTTGATGAGTTTGTGTGTGCGCGCTTGTTATTACGTAATGCCTATTTAGTGTTAAAAATGCTTCAACATACCAATAAATAGTCTCTAGTGTTTCAGCGTACAGCCTTCAAAACTTAAAAATGCAAGGCAGTGGTTCAAATCCCGATCCGGGCAACTATTTTTTTATCACATATATTCTGAGCCGTATATTTATCGATGTTACCTGCTTATATACCGACTTTTGGGGTGTTCGTCGATTTGAAACTACTTCACACGTGACTCATTTATATTCATGAGTTATTACCAGTTAAAATAGTGACTGTGTAACTTTAATTTAGGGAGATAACTCGTGTGACATTTTCTTATTTATTACATAGTTGCTGATATTTTTTTCCTGCGATGAGTATTTCAACATCATATTTAAAATGAATGATTGGAGACTCAGAACAAGCCTCATATTTTTTAAAAGCTATGTTTTTATAATTTTGTAAAGAATAATATTCATCTTTTATTTGTTGTTTTTGTTTTTGTATATTGTCACTTTTTACTCTGTTCGTGCGACTATTTCGGAATTAACGATATGAGAGAATTTAATCAATTTCTGATTTTTTAGATGTAAAGTTTCACTTAAACAAATAATGGCATACTGTTAATTGAAATTAACAAAAACCAACACATTATCTCTTAGCTCTCAGCCTGATATGCAGCGACCTATTTGTAATGCGTCTAGCTATTCGTGTATTCGTGTGTTGTTCTACGTATTGACAACCTGAAAAATAACAATAAGCAAAACTCGACTATTCGATTTTTGGAGAATTGTAAATTTATAGCTAGTATATACCATCAGAAAACAAGGCTACAACAATGTGCGGTGGGATTGGGAGCACAACATACGGGGGGGGGGGGGGGGGGGGGGGGGGGGGGGGGGGGGCAACATATATGTGTAAGAATTGACAAAAGCAACACAGAAATATGTAAAAAAAAAAAAAAATCAAGTGGGGCGGGGTGAGAGGCGGGGGTGGGGGTCGGGTGCAACATATATGTGTAAGAATTGACTAAAACAACAACAAAATATGGAAAAAAAAAAATTCAAGTGGGGCGGGGTGAGAGGCGGGGGTGGGGGTCGGGGGGGGGGGGGTGCAACATATATGTATAAGAATTGACTAAAACAACAAAGAAATATGTAAAAAAAAAAAATCAAGTGTGGCGGGGTGAGTGGGGGGGGGGGGGGGGGGGGCGGGGGGGCGTGGGGAGGGGGCAACATATATGTGAACACAAAAATATGTAAAAAAAATAAATAATTAAAGTTTCAAGTGTGGGTGGGGGGTGGGAGAGGGAGGGAGGGGAGTGAGTTGGGGGGGGGGGGGGGCAACAAGTTTCAAGTGGGGCCGGGGTGTGGGGAGAGCGGGGGGAGAGGCGGGAGTGGGTTGGGGCAGGGGGAGGGGGCAACATATATGTGTAAGAATTGACTAAACCAACAAAGAAATTTGTAAAAAAAAAAAAGTTTTAAGTGTGGGGGGGGGACGTTGGGGAGAGGCGGGAGTGGGTTGGGGCGGGGGAAGGGGGCAACATATATGTGTAAGAATTGACTAACCCAACAAAGAAATATGTAAAAAAAAAAAAAAAAGTTTCAAGTGGGGTTGGTGGGGGGAAGGGGGGAGAGGCATGGGGGCGGGGGCGGGGAGGGTTGCAACAAATTTTTTGTAAGAACTGACAAAAGCAACAGAGAAATTTGCAAAAAAAAAAAAAAAATCAAGTCTGGGGCGGGGTGGAGGGTGGGGGGGGGGTGATGGGGTGTGAGGCGGGGGTGGGGGTGGCGTGGTGGGGGCAGGAGGGAGGGCTGCAACATATATGTGTAATAATTGACTAAAACAATACAGAAATATGTAAAAAACAAAAAATTCAAGTGTGGGGCGTGGTGGGTGGGGTTATGGGGTTAGAGACGGGGGGATGGGGGTTGTGGCGGGGAGGGTTGCAACATATATGTGTAAGAATTGACAAAAGCAACACAGAAATATGTCCACAAAAAAAATGTTTCTGGGGCGGGTGGGGGTTGGCGGGGGTGTGTGTGGTGATGCGGTGAGAGGCGGGGGGGGGGGCAGGGCGGGTTGCAACATATATGTGTAAGGATTGACTAAAACAACACAGAAATAGTTAAAAAATAAAATAAAAAAAGGAGTGGAAGGGAGTGGGGGCAGGGGTAGAGGGGGGTGGGGGAGGAGGGAGCCCATACCCCAATATGGGTGAAGTAATAAGATGCATAATGCTATAACAAATCCCAAACCAAAATTATAGATATATACATGCTAACATGCAAACCTAGATTTGCCTTTATTGCACATTTTATGGGCCATCACAATTTGGGTTCCATGGGAGCCCAGAATTTGCAGAAGACAAAATTACTTATCCAACCCTTTACAACATACTATAAGGAAACCAATTCCAAAATTTAGTTCAGCTAGGACAAAAAATGTAAGAGATATAGACCTGTAAACACAGCTTACACGCAAAATTTGATGTGAAACAGACATATTTTAAGGGCTATCAGAATTTGGGTTCCTTGGGAGCCCAGTGGTTACAGGAACCAAAATTACTTAAGCAGCCCTTACGATAATGCTATAAGGAAGCTAATGGCCAAATTTGGTTGTGCTAGGGTAAGAATTGTAAGAGATATAGACTTGTAAACACAGCTTACACGCAAAATTTGATGTGAAATAGGGCACATTTTATGGGCTATCATAATTTTGGTTCCATGGGAGCCCATGGGTTACAGGAACCAAAATTGCTTATGCAGCCCTTAAGATAATGCTACAAGGAAGCCCATGAACAAATTTGGTTGTGGTAGGATAAGAAATGTAAGAGATAGAGACTTGTAAACACAGCTTACACGCAAACCTTGATGTGGGACGCCAACGCCAACGCCGACGCCGACGCCGACCCCGTGGTGATTACATAAGCTCTCTTATTCTTCGAATAGTCGAGCTAAAAATAAACAAATATATAAATATATAAAGTACTTTGCATAACAGAAATCATCAGCCCATTTAGATATGTTAACGACATTTCCGTATTAACCATATCCCCTCTTGGTGCTGTAAAATAACAAGTACTAAGTGTTCGCATGTGCCTAATGTGCGGTCTTGTAATTCGAAGGTTAACAGTCCTCCAGTTATTAACCAAGGGATTTCCATAAAGTATGGACTATTTTGGGTGCGTGGTTTGTCGTGCATTGCTTCTATGAGGTGACATCGGTTTTTAAGTCTCATCCGCAAGACTAATAAGATCGGAACTATTTTTTAAATGTTTCGATATACGTTTCTTATATAGTTTACCTATAACCATATTGACCAATGAAATTCTAGTTCGGCCTTCGTTTCTTTATCTCTTCTCCAGAATAGACTATTGTCGTCGTACGGTACGAAGCATTCGATCTTACTTAATTAGCTTAACAGGAGTATCAAAATCTGCCTCTGACCAACCGGAAAATTAACATTTTTTAATATCAATTCCAAACCCTTCTCAAAAGCAATTATTTCTCATTCATTGATAATATAACAAAACAAATCGCTAACTCGGACCAAACACTTCGATTAGTTACTATCAATCACTTCTCATTCACTGACAAAACATCAAAATAGAACTCTAACTCGGAACAAACACGTAGATGCATTATTATCAATCACTTCTCCTTCACTGACAATACAACAAAACAGAACTCTAACTCGGAACAAACACGTATATGCGTTATTATCAATCACTTCTCCTCCACTTACAATACAACAAAACAGAACTCTAACTCGGAACAAACACGTAGATGCGTTATTATCAATCACTTCTCATTCACTGACAATACAACAAAACAGAACTCTAACTCCCAACAAACACGTAGATGCGGTTCTATCTATGACTGCTCATTGATGGTCATAAAACACAACACCTCTCTCACTCGGAACAAACAAACACCTATATTCGTTATTATCAATCACTTCAAATTCATGGACAATACAACAAAACAAATATCGAAGTCGGAACAAACACTTAGATCCGCTCTTTCAATCACTTCTCATTCATTGACAATAAAAATAATCTCTTACTCGGACCAAACACTTAGATGCGTTTCTATCAATCACTTCTCATTCACTGACAATAAAAATAATCATCTCTAACTCGGGCCAAACACTTAGATGCGTTTCTATCAATCACTTCTCATTCAATGACAATAAAAAAAATAATCTCTTACTCGGACCAAACACTTAGATGCGTTTATATCAATCACTTCTCATTCAATGACAATAAAAAAATAATCTCTTACTCGGACCAAACACTTATACGTTTATATCAATCACGTCTCATTCACTGACAATAAAAATAATCTCTTACTCGGACCAAACACTTATGCGTTTATATCAATCACGTCTCATTCACTGACAATAAAAATAATCTCTTACTCGGACCAAACACTTAGATGCGTTTATATCAATCACGTCTCATTCACTGACAATAAAAATAATCTCTTACTCGGACCAAACACTTAGATGCGTTTCTATCAATCACGTCTCATTCACTGACAATAAAAATATAATCTCTAACTCGGACCAAACACTTAGATGCGCGTTTTTCAATCACTTTTCATTCACTGACAATAAAAATATAATCTCTAACTCGGACCAAACACTTAGATGCGTTTCTATCAATCACTTCTCATTCAATGACAATAAAAAAAATAATCTCTTACTCGGACCAAACACTTAGATGCGTTTATATCAATCACTTCTCATTCAATGACAATAAAAAAATAATCTCTTACTCGGACCAAACACTTATACGTTTATATCAATCACGTCTCATTCACTGACAATACAAATAATCTCTTACTCGGACCAAACACTTATGCGTTTATATCAATCACGTCTCATTCACTGACAATAAAAATAATCTCTTACTCGGACCAAACACTTAGATGCGTTTATATCAATCACGTCTCATTCACTGATAATAAAAATATAATCTCTAACTCGGACCAAACACTTAGATGCGCGTTTTTCAATCACTTTTCATTCACTGACAATAAAAATATAATCTCTAACTCGGACCAAACACTTAGATGCGTTTCTATCAATCACTTCTCATTCAATGACAATAAAAAAAATAATCTCTTACTCGGACCAAACACTTATACGTTTATATCAATCACGTCTCATTCACTGACAATAAAAATAATCTCTTACTCGGACCAAACACTTATGCGTTTATATCAATCACGTCTCATTCACTGACAATAAAAATAATCTCTTACTCGGACCAAACACTTAGATGCGTTTATATCAATCACGTCTCATTCACTGACAATAAAAATAATCTCTTACTCGGACCAAACACTTAGATGCGTTTCTATCAATCACGTCTTATTCACTGACAATAAAAATATAATCTCTAACTCGGACCAAACACTTAGATGCGCGTTTTTCAATCACTTTTCATTCACTGACAATAAAAATATAATCTCTAACTCGGACCAAACACTTAGATGCGTTTCTATCAATCATGTCTCATTCGCTGACAATAACAATATAATCTCTAACTCGGACCAAACACTTAGATGCGTTTCTATCAATCACTTCTCATTCGCTGACAATACCAATATAATCTCTAACTCGGACCAAACACTTATGCGTTTATATCAATAACGTCTCATTCACTGACAATAAAACGAAACAAAAAATCCTAGATGCGCTGCTGGTCAACCTATCTACTCAGTCTTCTCACAGTGACAACAGACTTTGGTCTGAAAAAGCTAGGCACACTTTTACGCAACATAAAGTATATGTCATCTCTGCTATGGCTTAAAATACTTCATCTGCCTTAAGAAATAACAAATCCAGTCGCGTTATAACATGAAAGGGTTTAGTATATATACATGTATTACGAGTGGATTAGTCTATTTAAGGCCATTTAAGCTGTGCCATATGCCCATGCCTACCTGACACCCACACCATCCGGAATAGCATTTACCACCAAGCGTATAACGGGATCTAACGGAACTATCCCTGCAAGTACGATCACACCAGGCATCGGTGCATGTCCTATTGAATACTGAAATATACAGCAGATGTAGGTCCAGCTTGATACGGAGACTTCATTTAACACTGCAAATTTTATCCTTCGGATGAAACGAACACAAACACGAGAACAACGTGGAAGACTTAATTGTCTCGAGGCTGTTAATGAGAGGATATTATAATGTTGGTAAAGGTCTCACTACACAGTTAGCTCCCTTGAAAGCCATGGTGGGATAAAAATTGCGCCATAAAAAGTAGTAGTGTGTTGTTCGGTTTTAAATATTTTTAATAATTGCTGACAGATATAATTATGTATTGCTGTTGCAGGTAAGATGAACACAGTCTGAAATTGGATGTGCAGCTATTAGACGACACTGGCACCAGAATATGACAGTTTTATGGGGGTTAAGGCAGTGTAGGAATTCTGGTACAAACTCTGGAGTAAAAGCCCAAAATAGTGCAAAGGATGCCACCACTCCAATTAAAAAACAAACAACCTGATCAACGTACCATATTTTGTACATTTTTGTATGGGCAAATGACTGTGTTTCATAGATAAGTGAATTTTAGCTTGGAAACTTTAGGTTCGAAATGGCCCAGTAAACTTTATTTATATAGGCCAACATAGTAAAAGTGTACTGTGTTGTGAGACCTTGAATTGGTCAACCTAATTAAAATAACAAGGAACTAGCGATCCATTTTTTGCGGAATCACTATAATAGCTGCTGCCATGTGCGTTGATAACATTTGTTTAAGAGCTATGAAGAAGTATATTTGCATTTAGAAAAATCATGTAGAATATTTGCACTAATAAAAAGATATAAAAAAATGTGAATTTAAAAAGAAATGTGAAATCATTATTAATAAGTATGTTCTACTGTAACTATTATGCAAATATGTTCTAAAACACAGTTTAAACGAGGTAATGAGGTGCATAAAAACTTATCCAATTGTAATTCCAACTAGATTTTGATCAGAACCTGATCAAACATGGGCTTTCCTTGTCAGACAAAGTAACCCAAAATCTCCACCCCCCACCCTATCTCCTCCATCCGCAGCACTGACCTACAAGAAAAAAAAAATCTTCCTTAGACACTGTGTTTGTTGGTGACGTCAGATAAACAACTGTGTCACATGACACAACATGTGATCAACCTAAACATTCTTACCATCCGCAGTATGATCTTGCACAACAAGCGATAAAGCCGAAAAAGTGAACCATCCGCAGTATGATCTTACGCAACAAGTGATAATAAGAAGAATTTCCATTTTTAAACAGTTATATAGGAAAAAACGTAAAATCATACTGGATGACGTCATGACGTCACAATGATCGGTGACGTTAAGACAATGACCGTGATTGATTTACAGGCAAAACTGGTCGAAACATACAATTTGCACCAAAATGACCTATTATGACTTAAGACGTCACAGACTGACGTCACATTTAATGACGTGTTGACGTCATTTTATTTTCTTGCACAACTAGACCCTAAACTGTACCAGCTGCGAAAGTTTCATTTATATCCGACTATAAATGTTTGAGATCTAGCGATAACAAGATTGGTCTGATGACGTCACTGGCGGCCATCTTGGATGACGTCATGACCCCAAAAGCTTCAGGACACTATTTCAGCATGAGCTCTATCACTGTGTAAAATTGAGAGACCGTGCGACCAGTCTAACTATGAAAAGTGGCGGTGAGAAGAAGAAGAAGAAGAAGAAGAAGAAAATAATAAGAATAAACAGAACGAAAACAAGAGGTCTTTCCACTGAAAAGTGGAAAGCCCTAACTAGATTTTGATCAGAAACCTGATCAAACGGGCTTTCCTGATGTTAATGGCGTCATGACGTCACAACTGTCAGAGTTGTCTAAGCTGATGAAACTGATTGATATATCAAGAAAAAAACTTCGAAAATGGGACCAGTAAACAAATCGATTTTCTGAATATTTTGACGTCACTGACGTCATGACGTCGGGATACCATATGACATCTGCGCACAACTAGATCCCGTAATCTACAATCTGTGAAAGTTTTGTTCAAATCCGATCATAAATAGAGAAGATAATGTCTTAACAAGATTTCCTTTATGACGTCACTGGTGGCCATCTTTGATGACGACATAACAAACTTCGACATAATTGCACAACCAGACGTTGAATGTAGAGTTCCTGTTTAAGTTTTATCAATATCCGATCATAAATGAAGGAGATATAACGATTATAATATTTCTATAATGACGTCATTGGCGGCCAATTTGGATGACGTCATAACTTTAAAACTACTAACGTTGACTGAAACAATGACAATGATTGATTTTGCATTAAAACAACTTAAAAAATGCAATCAGTAAAGAAAACGGATTTTTAATAACATTGTTACGTCACTGACACTGAAAGGTGGAAAGCCCTAATTATATGTGTCAAATATAAAGGAAGCTAGATACTTCTTACATTGAACGCTGATTTGTTGCTGTATGTATCCCTCTCCAAACTCAGTAGAGATTTCCTGTTGCATGGTACACCGCACTACGATGTTGTTAAACTCCTTTGTCATCGTCAGTACCAGCCTCGAGGTCCGACTGTAACTACAGCTAGATGAGTTGTAGACTGGTGCCATGGATGTAGCCCAACTGGATATATCATCCACCCTGGTTGGTACAATCATCCCGTCATGTATATTGTTGAGATAGTAGTACCAGCCGAGCTGTCCAGTGGGCTCATTACCCGCATCGCCCTCACAGGTAAAAGTAACTATATCATTCTCTTTAATGTTGGATGACGGTGCGTAGGAAAACACTCCATTTGTGGCGAATGTTGTTTCAGCTGGAAAAAGTAAAACCGTGTATGTTCTGATATGTAAGAGACCTCCTTGATATACATTTTATCATTTCACATGGTCAATTCCAAGGTTGTTAAATATTATTTATAGTTTGAACGCGTTCCACATAATCAAAATAAGTATAAAAATCGAACAAGATGTAAAGCCAATAGTAGACCTGCACAACTAACTGCGACCATTGATTGTTCCATCTAAAACTGAAGATGTTTTCAACAGACACTAATGTTGAATGCTTAATCAACATTTGCGCAACATGCCTGCACAAGCAACACATATTAAATTTTAGAATTTACTGTTTTCCATCTGAATATTAAATTATTGACGAAACTAAAAGCAATAAGAACTCCCAAAATGGTCATAATTATAGTCTCTATCATCCAGACACACTCAAGCTAACTGCGAGCGCTAGCGATCGTCTGGACTCGTGGTTCATTAAAATATTTGACCGATAGACGGCGCCAAACGTCACAACTGACTGCGACGTGTCGTCATTTCGATCGCAACATGGAAGTGCACGTTGTATTACGCGCAACATTAATTCCAATAGATGTGTGCACGTCCTTATTAAATATACAATAAACTTCGTTGTTTTTTAGTTTTAAAAACATAACATAATCTATAATTATTACAAAATGATGTTTACATTTTTTTTAGTATTAATCGTGATCCGCTGACTTTGGTGGCACTTTTATTACAAAACATTGCGCGTAACGTCACGTAATCTTTGAGCCGTCGTGACGTAGGGGGTGATTCCAATAGATTCCCATAACAAATTGAAGTTGACCAATCAACGGACGGTGATTGTTTTTGTACAGACCTCGTTTTGATGTCACACATTTTAAAGAATGTTTACCCCAGACCATCGTGTGGACTTCTTTGAGAGAAGTCTCGCGAGAGGTCTGGATGATCGAGACTATCATATAAATGTGTCTCCCGGATGCATTTAAAATTGCTACTTCCTATCCACATAATGACCAATCACTCTTATTTTAATATGAAGTAATCGAAAGGTACTCTCTAAGTTATAATTATTGTTAGTCTATCAAATTTAAATCAGTTTTAATGACAGCTTTATTTGATAACAGCTTTATTTTTGCCGTAATGCGATAAGCACATTTGGCTCCATGCTATTTCAGTTTTTCCCCCACAATACTATAAAATTACTGTAATCTGTTTGGGAAAGAAAACAGTATTTAATTTACGAATTGTATTGGTTTTTCACAGATGTCATTTCTCTGAACAGTGAACATGTTGCGGACTGACGAACAACTGACTATAATCTAAATTATTGCCTATTTACATCAATAGACAACTAATTTATTTACGTGCTATTAATTTGTCAGATTGGCCAATTACAACTGAAGCACGAATAATACACCGAAAAGTAGATTTTAATGACTGCAAAAAAGTCTGAACAATTGATCTTGTAGACACAGTAGATACACAAACCAAAATATGAAACCCAGTGCTGTTGAATTATTGAAAACACGTCCATGTAAGCTTAAAGTAGCTCTTCCGACATCAACAGGCACATTTTACAACATATGTACATCATTTCTAAACCTACTGAAAACGAGGTATATTTGAGAATTCAAACTCAATATACGCACTTTAAACGACATTAACTAGCAAGGCAAACCCGAGTACTGGAGCGTCGAATTAAAAGTTACGGACTCATAATTCATTTTCAAGGGCGTTAAAGAACCCGTGAAAATAAACTATACTTTTAATCGACACATACACATATTATATGAACTGAAAACTTGAATAGTTTTGATAAACGGTTTTGTAGTGTAATTTTGCCATTTTCTAGCGTTTTATTTTCTTTAATATTAAAAACCTCGTTTAATGTTGTTAATTTACGTTGGTTTAAACAATATTTTATTCAGGTGATGTGGTGAAAAATATGTTAATTGATACATGGACATATTGTTCACCACATCTCTTGGATAAAATATTCTTTTTAAACTACAGTAACTTAACAAAACTACGTTGAGAGCACCCAATATGTTAACTAATAGATGGACATATTTTTCACCAATTTCTTGAATAAAATATTGTTCATAACAACATCACTTTGAGGCTAACCCTCGACATTTGTCCCTTGTTTAGTATTTATTCCGTTGTGCCAATCCCTTGTCGTAGCTGTACAGTTCTACTATCGTGATTATTTCATTGCAATTCTGTGAATATAACACAACTTACAGGCAGACCCGCGTCAGCATTATCCACCTAATACAGCTGATTATTGAATAGGATATTATAGATAATATAAATACCTTTAACAACTACCGTAACATTTTCTGTAGCATGTCCGTGGTTTCCGTCTGTATAAAAAACATCCCACTGGTAAGTAGCTTTATCCTCACACTGTACTTCATTAAATTTTAATGCAGCCTTTGGTGTTGCTAATGTTGGACTTGTGGCTTCAGTTCTTGAAATCAGGGATAGGTCGTGGTATGTTGCATTTAAATTAAATAGTGGATTCTGATAAGTCACAATTGTTGTAAACAATGTTTCATTACTTCTTAATCTTCTTAGCTCAATAGACAATAGGTGTTCGTATTGTAATGTACTATATGCACATTCCAACGTAAATGGGTTGTTCCCCAGTAGTGCTTTTTCCGATGACTTAGAGACGCTAATTTTTAACGATGTCAAGTCTGAAATGACAATAAGCAATACACATCCAATAAGGTAAATATAATAGATACATAGCTTAGGATAATATAAAGATACATATTTGACATAGGGCATATATAGGGGATTTATCCAGCTTGAGTAATAAACCTAAAAAAACTGTATGATTGAGGATACAGCACTCTTCTTCTTTTTCACGTAAAATGAAAAATATCGAGATTCACATACACGTGTTCATTTCATACAAATACGGTCATTTCAGCTAAGTTCAGAATCAAACAAGATGTTGCGATGTTGCACGTGCTTAGCTAATCGAAAGCAATGGTCAGGATCTTAACGATGTCGCAATATACGAAGTGGACTAAGGCATTGCACGTCTATTTCATTGATAACAGACACAAAGAAAAGTTGAAGAGTTTGGAGTTTTAGTTTTCGTTGTTTTAAACCTTTTTTGTGAATGGAACAACACTTCTAAAATTGGATACACCTATACCTTTATTATTATCTACAATAAGTCGATATATATGCGAGCGACCTGGGAATGATAGATTTACGTCGTCTTGTTTGTTTGTGGAATAGTTTTACGTCATTCTAACACATGTTAGGCCATATATAAGGATCGAATTGTTGTGATCATTTTTCTTGGGTAGAACAAGTACTGTATTCTCCAGCCATCCGTAAGAATCGACAAACGCACATTACAAGTCGATCTCCTAATGGTATTCGAACCCGCAGCGGTTAGAGGCGAGAACGTTTTCGATGCAACGTCCTTACTATACCAGTACGGATTCTCTTACAATGATGTATTAAATGTGATCACCGTTAGATTTCGTGCACTACTTTCAAGATATTGCATAGTTTATGGTGATTTATTATGTATTATATCAATATTCGTCTTTAAGTTATAGAAATTCACGTGCTCTTCTGATTCATAAAATTGCTCTAAAGGTATTCATTACAATTTTACTCCAAAACGGTTTATGAAGGTTTAAGGGCGTGAATAGTTATGACGTCACTGGCGGCCATCTTTGATGACGACATGACAACATTCCACATTATAGCACAACTAGACTTTGATATCTACAAACTATGAAAGTTTTATCAAACTCCGATGATAAATGAAAGAGATATTGCGATTACAAGATTTCTTAAATGACGTCATTGGCGGCCATTTTAGATGACGTCATGACGTTAAAACTGTCAGCGTCGACTGAGACAATGACATTGATGGATCATGCTTTAAAACAACTTCAAAAATGTAATCATTAAAAAAACTGATTTTCATAACATTATGACGTCACTGACGTCAAGACGTTATTACCAAGCGACACGTTTTTACATTCTTGCACAACTAGACCCTGAACTCTACAAACTGTAAAATTTTCATTCAAATCCAACTATAAATCTTTGAGATCTAGCGCTAACAAAATTTGTATCATGACGTCACTGGCGGCCATCTTGGATGATGTCTTGACAATTTTCGACATTTTTGCACAACTCAATCTAATTCCCTAGACGCTGTGAAAGTTGCATCAAAATCCGATCGTAAATGAAAGAGATATAGCGATTACAATATTTCTTAAATGATGTCATTGGCGGCCATTTTGAATAACATCATGACATTAAAACTGCCAGCGTCGACTGAGACAATGACACTGATGGATTTTACAGTAAAAAAACATGAAAAATGCAATCACTGAAAAAAAGGACTTTTCATAACATTGCGACGTCATTGACGTCAAGACGTTATTAAATAGAGACACGTTTCTACGTTCTTGCACAACTAGACCCTGAACCTTACAATCTATGAAAGTTTCATTCAAATCTGTCAATAAATGTTGGAGATCTAGCGATAACAAGATTTATCTGCTGACGTCACAGGCGGCCATCTTGGATGACGTCATGACCCCAAAATCTTCGGGACACTATTCCAGACTGAGGTCTATCACTGTGTAAAATTTAGAGGCCGTGCGACTAGTCTTACTATGAAAAGTGCTGGGCAGAAGAAGAAGAAGAAGAAGAAGAAGAAGAAGAAGAAGAAGAAGAAGAAGAAGAAGAAGAAGAAGAAGAAGAAAAGAATAAGAATAAACAGAACGAAAACAAGAGGTCTTTCCACTGAAAGGTGGAAAGCCCTAATAAACAGAACGAAAACAAGAGGTCTTTCCACTGAAAGGTGGAAAGCCCTAATAAACAGAACGAAAACAAGAGGTCATTCCACTGAAAAGTGGAAAGCCCTAATAAATAGAACGAAAACAAGAGGTCTTTCCACTGAAAACCTCAGGTAATCAACTGTGTCACATAACACAACACGTGATCAACCTAAACATTCTTACCATCCGCAGTATGATGTTGCACAACAAGCGATAAACCGAAAAAAGTAAACCATCCGCAGTATGATATTGCGCAACAAGTGTTATCGACGAGAAAGAGTCATAAGAAGAATTTCCATTTTTACAGTTATATCTGAAAAAAATGTAAAATCATACTTTCATGCACAACTCATGTGTCGAAAACACATATGTCATACAGGCTATGAAAGTTGCATAAAAATCCGATCATAAATGAAGGAGATATAGCGATTACAAAAGTTATTAAATGACGTCATTGGCGGCCATTTTGAATGACGTCATGACGTTAAAACAGTCAGCGTCGACTGAAACAATGACACTGATCGATTTTACAGTAAAAAAACATGAAAAATGCAATCACTGAAAAAAAGGACTTTTCATAACACTGCGACGTCACTGACGTCAAGACGTTATGACGCAAATACACGTTTTTATGTTCTTAGACAATTAGACGCTGAACGCTACAATCTGTAAAAGTTTCAGTCAAATCCGGCTATAAATGTTTGAGATCTAGCGATAACGAGATTTGTCTTATGACGTCACTGGCGGCCAACGTGGATGACGTCATGGCCTCAAAATGGTCGGCGCACCAGTCCTGAATGTCCTCTACCAATGGGGAAAATTTTGACTTGCTGTGACCAATATTTCTATGAGAAGTGCGTGTAGGAGGAAGAATAATAATAACTAGATTTTGATCAGAAACCTGATCAAACGGGCTTTCCTGATTTAAATGGCGTCATGACGTAACAACTGTCAGAGTTGTCTAAGCTGATGAAACTGATTGATATATCAAGAAAATAACTTCGAAAATGGAACCAGTAAACAAATTGATTTTCTGAATATTTTGACGTCACTGACGTCATGACGTCGGAATACCGTATGACATCTGTGCACAACCAGATCCCGTACTCTACAATCTGTTAAAGTTTTGTTCAAATCCGGTCATAAATAGAGAAGATATAGTCTTAACAAGATTTCCTTTATGAAGTCACTGGTGGCTATCTTTGATGACGACATATAAACTTTGACGTTATTGCACTACCAGACGTTGAATGTAGAGTTCCTGTGAAAGTTTTATCAAGATCCGATCATAAATAGATATAGCGATTACAACATTTCTATAATGACGTCATTGGCGGCCATTTTGGATGACATCATAATATTTAAACGTTGACTGAAACAATGACAATGATTGATTTTGCAGTAAAACAACTTAAAAAATGCAATCAGTAAAGAAAACGGATTTTTAATAACATTGTAACGTCACTGACGTCAAGACGTTATAACAAAGAGACAGGTTTTGATCATTTTGCATAACTAGACCCTGAACTCTACAACCTATGAAAGTTTCATTCAAATCCAACTATAAATGTTGGAGATCTTGCGCTAACAAGATTTGTATCATGACGTCACTGGTGGCCATCTTGGATGACGTCATTACAATTTTCGGAATTCATGCACAACAAAACCTATTTCCCTAAAGGCTGTGAAATTTGAATAAAAATCCGATCATAAATGAAGGAGATATAGCGATTACAAGATTTTTTAAATGACGTCATTGGCGGCCATTTTGGATGACGTCATGACGTTAAAACTGTCAGAGTCGATAACAATAATGACACTGATGGATGTTACATTGAAAAATACAATCATTGAAAAAAAGGACTTTTCGTAACATTGTGACGTCACTGACGTCAAAAGGTTATTACATAGAGTCACGTTACATTCAAGCACAACTAGACCCTGAACCCTATAATCTGTGAAAGTTTCATTCAAATCCGACAATAAATGTTTGAGATCTAGCGCGAACAAGATTTGTCTGATGACGTCACTGGCGACCATCTTGGATGACGTCATGACCCTAAAAGTTTCGGGACACTATTCCAGGTTGAGCTCTATCACTGTGTAAAATTTAGAGGCCGTGCGAGTAGTCTTACTATGAAAAGTGCTCCTGAGAAGAAAAAGAATAATAACTGTCAGCGTCGACTGAGACAATGATACTGATGAATTTTAGAGCAAAACAACTTAAAAGATGCAATCAGTAAAAAAAACGGATTTTTAATAACATTGTGACGTCACTGACGTCACGACGTTAAGGTATAGAGACCCATTTTGTCGTTTTTACACAACTAGACCCTTAACTCTACAAGCTGTGAAAGTTTCATTCAAATCCGACCACACGCGTTTGAGATCTAGCGCTAACAAGATTTTTATCTTGACGTCACTGGCGACCATTTTTGATGACGTCATAACAATTTGTGACATTTCTACATAACTTAACCTAATTACCTACAGGCTGTGAAAATTACATCAAAATCCGATAATAAATGCAGGAGATATAGCGGTTACAATATTTCTTAAATGACGTCCTTGGCGGCCATTTTGGATGACGTCATGACGTTCAAACTGTCTTCGTCGACTAAGATGATGACACTGATGGATTTTTCAATAAAACTTTTTAAATGAAAAAAAAAAGTTTCGTTCAAATCCGATCATAAATGCAGGAGATATATGACGTCATTTGCGGCCATTTTGGATGACGTCATGACGTAAAAACTGTCAGCGTCGACTAAGATGATGACACTGCTGGATTTTGTATTAAAACTTTTAAAAAAATGCAATTAATGAAAAAAAGGATTTTTCATAAAATTATGACGTCACCTTGGTCAGGAGGAGGTTATGACGTAAGGACAAGTTTTGACGTTTTTGCCCAACTAGACCCTAAACTCTACAAAATGTTAAAGATTAATTGAAATCCGCCTATAATTATTGGAGATATGGCACAAACTAAATTTGTATCATGACGTCATTAGCGGCCATCTTGGATGACGTCATGACAATTTTCGACATACTGTTAAAACTCATCCTAATTCCCAACAGGCTGTGCAAGTTGCATCAAAATCCGATCATACATGAAGGAGATATAGCGATTACAAGATTTCTTAAATGACGTCATTGTCGGCCATTTTGAATGACGTCATGACGTTTAAACTGTCAGCGTCGACTGAAACAATGACACTGATGGATCTTGCAGAAAAAAACATGAAAAATGCAATCACTGAAAAAAAGAACTTTTCATAACAGTGTGACGTCACTGACGTCATGACGTTATTACATAGAGACACGTTTTTACGTTTTTGCACAACTAGACCCTGAACCCTACAATCTGTGAAAGTTTCATTTAAATCCGACTATAAATGTTTGAGAACTAGCGATAACAAGATTTGTCTGATGATGTTACTGGCGGCCATTTGGATGACGACATGTCCCCAAAAGCTTCGGGACACTATTCCAGACTGAGCTCTATCACTGTGCAAAATTTAGAGGCCGTGCGACCAGTCTTACTATGAAAAGTGCTGGGGAGAAGAACAAGAATAATAATAATAAGAATAAACAGAACGAAAACAAGAGGTTTTCCACTGAAAAGTGGAAAGCCCTAATAACTAGATTTTGATCAGAATCTGATCAAACGGGCTTCCCTGTCTTGATGACGTCATGACGTCACAACTGTCAGAGTTGTCGAAGATGAAGACACTGATTGATTTATCACGAAAATAACTTCGAACATGCAATCAGTGAAAAAAAGAATTTCTGAATATTTTGACGTCACTGACGTCGGGATACCGTATGACGTTCTTGCACAACCGGACGTTGAACTCTACACTCTGTGAAAGTTATATTCAAATCCGATAATTAATAGAGAAGATAAAGACAAAACAATAGTTCATTTATGACCTCACAGGCGGCCATCTTTGATGACGACATGACAACAGTCCACATTATAGCACAATTAGACTTTGATATCTACAAACTGTGAACGTTTTATCAAACTCCGATGATAAATGAAGGAGATATGGCGATTACAACATGTCTTAAATAACGTCATTGGCGGCCATTTTGAATGACGTCATGACGTTAAAATTCTCAGCGTCGACTGAGACAATGACACTGATGGATTATACAGTATAACAATTTCAAAAATGTAATCAGAGAAAAAAAGGATGTTCATAACATTATGACGTCACTGACGTCAAGACGTTATTACCTAGAGACACGTTTTTACATTCTTGCACAACTAGACTCTAAACTCTACAATCTATGAAAGTTTCATTCAAATCCGACTATAACTGTTTGAGATTTACCGCTAGCAAAATTTGTATCATGACGTCACTGGCGGCCATCTTGGATGACGTCATGGCAATTTTCGACATTCTTGCACAACCCAAAGTAATTCCCTACAAGCTCTGAAAGTTGCATCAAAATCCTATAATAAATGCAGGAGATATAGGGATTACAAGATTTCTTAAATAACGTCATTGGCGGCCATTTTGGATGATTTCATGACATTAAAACTGTCAGCGTCGACTTAGATGATGACAATGATGGATTTCACAATAAAACTCCTTAAAAAATGCAATTAATGAAAACAAAAGGATTTTTCATAAAATTGTGACGTCACTGACGTCAGGAGGTTATGACATAGATACACGTTTTCACATTCTTGCACAACTAGACCCTAAATTCTACAATCTGTGAAAGTTTCATTTAAATCCCACTGTTAATGCTTGAGATACAGTGATAACAAGACTTGCATATAAACGCCAGTGGCGGCCATCTTGAATGACGTCATAACCCCAAAAGTTTCGGGACACTATTCAAGCCTGAGCTCTATCACTGCGTAAAATTGTGAAGACCTGCGACCAGTATAGCTAGGAAAAGTGACGGTCACAAGAAGAAGAAGAAGAAGAAGAAGAAGAAGAAGAAGAAGAAGAAGAAGAAAAGAAGAAGAAGAAGAAGAAGAAGAAGAAGAAGAAGAAGAAGAAGAAGAAGAAGAAGAAGAAGAAGAAGAAGAAGAAGAAGAAGAAGAAGAAACAGAACGAACTCAATAGGTCTTTCCGCTGAAATGCGGAAAGCCCTAATAAACAGAACGAACACAAGAGGTCTTTCCACTAAAAGGTGGAAAGCCCTAATAACACAATGTTTTGAAAATCACATCCTTACCTACCATTTCTTAAAGCTTCACAATTATCTCAATTTTCATATGTTTAATCTATGTCTCTAAAAAGGCGTGCTTAACTTTTTTTGTTCAGTATATAAATAAGTAAACACGTAAATCAAAAGAGCGCATTAGAACTGACTGATGATATTTTCTTAAAACTTTAACCACATCCTTGTGAAAAAAAAGAGGCGTGCTTAACTTTTTTTTTCCAGTATATAAATAAATAAACACGAACTGACTGATGATATTTTCTTAAAACTTTAACCACATCCTTGTGAAACAAAGAGTAATTTCATTGTTATGACAACACACGTGACTCGCCACATTGCACCTCTAGCTATATACAAGGTACTTTGAGGGCGTACGTTATTTTATGTGCGAAAATAATTCTGTGCTCCAGATAAGACGCGTATCTGCGTAAAGACGCATATATTTTCCACCCAAAACGCATTAAAACTAACATTAATGCGTACAAAAAGCATTAAAAAATCGCCGATAAATATTGAGAACCAAATTCCTACATACACACTAATTGCTTAGAAAAGTAAAGTTTGCCCAGTCATTGTTGAAATTTGAAGTACTTAATGACAATCAAATATCTCCAAGAAAATTGACTTGTAGTTGCTTGCAAGAAAAATGTAAATGGTATTTTTGTCGGCTGTTTGACACAAATTAATGCCATTTAAAAAAAGACAATGTTAATATATGTGTAAGGGGAAGAGGAAATACAAACTATGTTTTATGGTAATGACTGAAGAGTAAATATGTTACAGTAATGCTTTGTCCAAAACCTGTTTTTAAGAATACGCATTTGTAAATTTAAATACGTCATGTTTTGTTTGTTCGTGAGAACAACACGCATTGTGCTGAAAGCGCATCTGGAGCTGTAAGAACGACGACGAAATAATATGCAGAAAATAGAAATAATATGTAGAAGAATAAAAACAAGATGAAGAAACTACGAAGAAAAAGAAAAATAGTATACATTAGATGTTCAGAGTAACTGTTTGTGATAATATGTTTTCTGTAAACACTGCATTCTATTCTACCTTTGTAATCACTTAACATTTTATTCTTCTTTATATCAAAACAACAAAGCCATTAATAATAATACTGCTTACTAATTGCATGTAATTTAGTATTGAAGTATTGAACTGTTAAAATAATACAAATGAGTTTGTTATTGTGGTTACGAATGTAGATTTGTTTATGAAAATAAATGTGAACGTATTGTGTCGTAATTTTGACGTTTTGGTTTTAGAAATACGATTTATTTGTTTGTTTGAATGATATTTTATTCTTTTTTCCACCAATAAATTTGTATTTTAGTTTTTAGTAAATACTACAGTAAAGTTTCTTTTCAATGTGTGGGGCAGACATAGGGAAGTTGAACGGGTAGTGCCTCTTGTTAAGTTATTTGTCCTTGCAGCAGAAGACGTCTTTTAGGTTACGCCACTGAACTTGGACAATTTCAAAACCAGTTGCAACAGACCAGACACATCAGAGTTATAGCCTTTGATTTTTAAAAAAATGTTTTCCGGTAGGCCTTAGACTATTCAAGCCAGTAGAGTGATACAGGCCCTCTTGTGCATCTTGTTACCGAAAGACTATAAGAATCTTCATCGGTATCCGGTGAAGATAGGAAATTCCAACCCGAGGTATACGTGTTTTTATCGGAACCTAGGCTCTGCCGAAGTTCCGATTCAAACACTTATACCGAGGGTTGGAATTCCCTATCTGAATCGAATACCCATGATAGATTCTTTTTCTTGCATATCAGAGACATGTTGTGCGTTGAGGCCGCAAGATATTGACGTTTTGCATGTTTTTCTGCATACTGGAAGTTGGCGTGCGTGAATTTTATCTCGACCCTAGAGTGAGATGGAAATATCTAGCCCCGGTAAAATGACAGATTATAAGATTCTTGCATACCGGACAAGGATATCCGTCATTTTACCGGGGCTAGATATTGCCATCTCACCCTAGGGTCTAGATAAAATTCTTATAATCTTTCATGGGTATCCGGTGAAGATAGGGAATGATAAAAATACTTTATTTTTGAAAAGTAAATTGAAAGGCCTCACAAATGGTACATGTGTTCTTGATAACAATTTCAACCGTTACTGAGATATAGGTGGTTATTGGTGTTTACACCTATCGCCTACCTGTGACCGTGACCTTTGACCTGGTGACCTGATTTCCCAGACTTGGTCAAGGTCACATAGTGGCACATATATGAGAGCATTGTTGGCGCTAGCTTGTTCGGTTTTCGAAATATACTTAGAAGTTTCTATTTTAGCCTGTTTAAATTAAACCAGTATGGCCGCCATATTTGATGACGTCATCGACACCTTTTTCACACGATCGATAGAAGATGATAAAAACATGATTGTGGCAAAGTTTCAAAATGGTCATGCAATAATTGTATTTTTGACGATTTTTTCCAGTTTTTAAGAGTCTGGCGTTTCTGACGCCATCACGTTATGACGTCATGACCCCGCATGACATTCTTGCACAACTAGACCATGACCTTTACAATCTGTGAACGTTTCATTCAAATCCGACCATAAATGTCTGAGATCTAGCGCTAACAAGATTTTCATCATGACGTCACTGGCGGCCATCTTGGATGACGTCATGACCCAAAAAGCTTCGGAGCACCATTCCAGAATGAGCTCTATCACTGTGTAAACTTTAGAGACCGTGCGACCAGTCTTACTATGAAAAGTGGCGGTGAGAAGAATAAAGTCAAAATCTTGCCGAACAACAACTGAAACACGTTCTGATTTGGTTTGACCCTTTTCTGATTGGGCCAAAATTGCGAGAATTTACTGCAATAGTTGGAAAACTAGCAATTTAGTTCACTAAAACTTATTTTTTTCTCTCAATTAAGCTCTGTATATAAGCAAACAGTGCTACCCTAGAGTTAATTGACTGAATTCAGCCACACTCCGACGGAGTAAACAGTGAACTATTAATTCAAAACGATGCTTTGGAACTTGTTTTATTTTACGTAACTTTCTTTTTATTATCTTCTTATCATAACTGGCTGAATTCACCCAACTGAACAAAGCAACGGCTTACAAATACACGTTTTATATTCTCGGCTGATTTGTTTTACTTCACCTTTCCTGTATGATAATTTAACCACACACAGGCACTGGCTGTATTCAGTCGCTTTATTTTGCACAACTTTCGGATATATTTATAAAAGTGAATTATAAATTAGTGCTGCATTGGAACCTGCATTGGATCTTGTTTTATTTTACCTAACTTTTTATTTTCTTCTTATCAATACTGGCTGAATTCAGCCAGCTAAAGAAAACAAGTGATTGCATATACTCGTACATGTTTTACTTTCTCCACTGATCTGTTTTGCTTCACCTTTCCTATATGATGCTTAAAGCACACAAAGGTTCTGGCTGAATTCAGTCGCGTATGTTTCGTCGTCAGAGTATATTCAACACCAATAACACTACAGTTCAGTAACTGGAGTTTTCAAATAAACCAATCGTAAAAATCTTCGTCTAAAACCATCGGCAGAATTCAGCCGCTAAAAATGAAAAACAGCTACAAGTATGAGATAAGAGCCAATAGTATATGTGATTGACTTGATACGACCACCATCAATCACAGGTTGAACGATACTGGCTGAATTCAGTCGCTTATGTTTCGCTGAACAACAGCCTTTAGAATAAGATACATAATTAATTGAGTGAACCCAGTCTACGATTGTAAGTACTTCTAATTTTGCACAACTTTCAATTCAATGTTGTTTAACGGCTCATCAACACAGCATTAAATGGAATAGACGTATTTTTTAACATTTCTCGCATAGACGGGACACTTGTTCCGAGTTAATATCTCTCCTCTATAAGTAGATTTCGGTTCGATCAAATAATCAACGTCAATAGTATATTCCTCTACGAATTTGTTCTTGATATCAATATCTGATTCCATTGATGAATTTAACAGTTCCTCCCGCACGTCGTATCCATTGTAAGAACTTTCTGTTAGAATATCAGTGTGTACGCTTAAATATGTTCTCTCTCTCGCTTTTAATTACGATTCAAATATTTGCAATATTAACTGAATTATAACGAAGAACGTTGCCGTCTGTACAGACCGATCTGCGCATGCTTATCAAACATTTGATAGTAAATGGGGATTGATACGAACTAAAATGTGTAACCAATATATAGTTCCGACGTTTGCTTTTAGCTCCACCCACTTCATTTGCATATGAAATTCTTTATTAATTGGTAGAATTACTAGACAAAGCAGGTGTCTATTAAGCTATTCAATTTTAACAACTATTCTAAATTTGAGCAATGTTGCATATCTAATTTTGAAATTACAGATAGACAACGTTACTATAATTAAGTTCTATATGAAGAACCCATCCATATCTGTGGGACAGACTGACATAGCCCTTAATTACCACAAACACTGCCTCCTTTTGTAATCAATCTCTGATAAGACGCATAGGTAAGAGGCCAGCTGGCTTCTGTCTAGTAGGTGTTATCTGGATTTGACTGACGGGTCGGAACTATGTATACACTATACAGTCTATTTTACAAGATCAGAAAACCAAAAGATTTCTACTTCTTGGGCAAAGCGTGATAGCCAATAAAGATAATTGATACGTGTCTGCATAATTGGCCATTGAAATATTATCTCAGCTTTATTGCACGCATCAAGTGCCTTGCTGGGAGATCTGGTCTTAGATAAGGATAAAGTTATAGGCCAGTCAGATGAGAAACTTCACAGAAAATGTATGCAATATATTAAAAGAATGTAGATTAGGTTATTTCTTTTTGGATGATCTGTTTGTTTGAATGTATGATGTTAAAGTAATTGTTAGCACACGTTTTGCCATACATGATGGTCGATTGTGGTAGAGGCTGACCACCCCATTTTTCCTGGGTTCAGGCAGTACTGTATACCTCTCACCATCCATCCCTAAGAATTAACACTTTCTCACGTAACAAGAGATTATATATCGAGTTTAATGTTATTTTTCCTTTATCCATTTTATGCAGTTGTTTGTAAAACTTTTCATTGTTGCACACTTCTGAATGTTCTTTGGAATATTATTCCATAAATTTTTCGTGTCGATCCATGCAAAATTGAGCCGTTGTCCGGCTTGGATCGGATAAAATATCTATAAAGTCGTAATAGCAATTTTCGCTCCCCAATTAGTGTTTGCAACAACTTAAATTAAGAGCTTTAAAAGCATTTGGTGTGGTATAAAAGTTGATTATCGGTCAAATAATTTCGTCTAATCCACTACTGGTATTGGTGAACCATCCAGTGTAAGTTGAGGGTATTCATGATGTTTACGAAGCTGACAGAATAGCATACATTAATTTTAGAATTTGAAAATGTAAAACCATTGTTATCATACCAATTCTGAAGTTTATTGAGACATTGTTGTAATTGTCTTTCCATAATGTTTTTGTTTTTGTACAAAAGCGTATAACAAAGTCGCAAACATATAGAGAACACTCCACACCAGGATTGATGCATTTAACTATATTGTTAATTTGTATAATAAAAGGGGTGAAAACGCGAAAACATACTGCCCTGTGGCACACCCATCTGCTGTTCACGAATATCAAAGAGTGTTGTAAGTATTCGGACGAGAATCTGTAAGACCAAGGTCAAAACTATCGTTCATAATACCGTACTTCCACGCAGTATCAAAAGTTTTCTCCAAGTCAAACATATTATCAACTAGGTGATTATTTATTGGTTCTGTTTGGTCTTTTCCAGGAGGTACGGGTCACGAGTTATAAGTTACATAAAATAAACGAGTTATATGTTACAGCAAATACACGAGTTATATGTTACAGCAAATATACGAGTTATATGTTACAGCAAATAAAGTAGTTATATTTTACAGCAAATAAACGAGGTATATGTTACAGCAAGCAAACCCACCTTTGTTCTTTTGTTTTCAAGGGAAAAGCTATTTTTCTTTTTGAAAACTAACTGTTACCATGCCCATATAGTTGCAGCAAATCATTCATATGTGACGCTTTAACACTGATGTCAAGTGGGAAGGTAACTGGTGGTTTTAGGCCTAGACAACTCTCACGTTTGACAAAGACATTACGTGTTCCCGCCTTAATTTGGGAATATATTAGCAGGATTTTAAAACGGATATTTCGACAATAAAACATGTTTAACAACATATTTTACTGAAAAAAATGGGATAACACCGTCTTAAAATTAAAATTATGATCCGTTACTGCCTGAAGGATGTGAGATTTTTAAATGAAAAAACAATACAGTTAGAATGAAAGAAAAAAATGAACAGATGTTTTTTTAATACACTTTCAAATTGTTGTAAAATACTCCGGCCTGATCATCAAAAGATCCATGATTTGGAGTTTTAAACTTTTAGGGATAAACTCATTATACATGGATTGTATTACTTAGTTAAGTTTTATTGTTTATTTATGTCTCATCGTTTACAAACAGGTTATACAATCAATGAAACTATAAGCCTAATCATTTAAACACCATTCTATACAGCATTATAGGAGACAGGACGTAGTTTATCTCACTTATTCTACATTTAAAATATACATTAAATACTATAATATCTTTATTAATATCATTATTAACCCAGGCAACCACTTTTAAACGCGACGATTTAACTTTCTGACACCAAGAAAAAATCAGTTGAATTGAATTGTATTGGATTTTATAGTCGCACCAACAGCTAAGGTCATATGGCGACTTTCCAGCTTACATTGGTGGAGGAAGACCCCAGGTGCCACTCCGGGCAGTTTTCGTGCACGGGCACCTGGATAGAACCACCGACGTTCCGCAAGTCAGTTGGATGGCTTCCTCACATACATATTCCTAAGACCCTGAGGGATCGAACCTACAGCGGTGGGGGGAGAAATAATCAAATCATCTAAAACTGTAAATAGAAGGTAACCTTACATAATTGTGTAAAGTGGCGCCCGGGGGTATTACCCATTTACACATTCCTTATATTAAGCGTTATCTATTTGAAACAATACTAAACATACATTATTTGACCAAATCCGATTCGATATTCCAGTCTCAATTCTTAGTGAGGATACTCCATACCTAACCTTTGAAAAAGATGATATTTGCTTAGGTGGAGGAAAGAGTTCACAGTAAGGTATTGTATCGAATGTATGTTTACACAATATATACGTTCTTAATGTATTACATCCACGCTGATTCATTCGCACATCGCTATTAACTCTGCTATACCATGCATGTTTATGTTTTACTTCCAACGATTTAGTGACATATTTTAACATAGTTATTCTGTTAACCATATATATCATTATATCTTATAAATCCAGAATGTAATTATTTTTTACTAAGAAATACCACTTTTTGCAACCATTACCACCTTTAAAATTAAACCAAATAATTATTCGTGACGATGGAAGTTTGTCATGATCTTTGTCATTCAATCTAATAGAAGGAGAATGATCAGATAAGTGGAAATTATTTTCGGATTCAGATGGGCTAATATCAATATATTAGCCAAATCATTGTCAGATTAAACATCATTCTCAATGGTTCTGTTTTTCCAAGCCTGATACAAATCATGTATTTCCTGATAAACGGGATCAGGAGATTGATCCAAAGAAGGCTTGTCAGATACAAGTGTATTAACCATAATACTAATATTCACTTATCTGATCATTCTCCCTTTTATTAGATAAAATGACAAATTATCAAGATCACACCTTATAGGCAAACAGCATAGACATCCGGAGATTTCTAGCTTATTCGAAAGGGCTGTTAATGAAGATGAATCTTCACAAGTGCAAGTGTTTTTTTTTCACTAAATAAGGGATACAGATGAAACAATGTCAACCACCTGATGTCCCTACTGATGATCAAGTTGTAATTCATAATTCAATCCTAACCCATCTTCATCTTATTCCAACATTTGACGAATCTTTTAGTAGAATAAACTGCGTTGGCCCCTTTTCACATTAGTTGGCCTTCCAAAATAAGTTTTCGGCCTATAATCTCGAGAGCCAAGGTGCTCGTGAAATATGTCTTCTTCAAATGCTGGAATAGGTTTAAGATGCGCTTTGAGAATCTTCTGATTGGATTTTCTTACCATTTGACATGTATGACAAGACCTAGAGTATTGTGAAACATCTTTTTTGATGTTTGGCAGATACAAATGACACACAATCTTGGGATATGTCTTATAAATGTCTATGTGACCAGACATATGTGTTTTATGTGCTAAACTTTAAAATTTCCAGACGATAGATATAAACTTAGAACCACAACTTGGTAATTGACAATCCATTCATCATCAGCAGGGACAAAATGTAGTCACCATTATCTCATCAGGATCCCATGTTTAGTAATAACAAACTGGGACGTGTGAAGCTTAATCTTCACTAACATCCTAATAAAACTAGAATTATCACTGACAGTGATTAATACCCCCTCAATACCGCCTTGTCACATAAAAATGGCAACCACAAGAAAACAATGGTCTTGTTTAAACATATTTATTTCCAATAAATGTACATGGAAATGGGATCGGGCCACAAGTTATTACAACATTAGAAATCCGGACCTCCCGCTACAAAATATTCATACAATTTAGACAATGGCAAACCAATTATTTAAAATACAAAATATGAAATAAACAGGAAAACAAAAAAATGAGAGAGAGAGAGGGGGAGAGGAGAGGTGAGGAGAGGAGAGAGAGAGAGTTTTCAATATTGTAAGTGATCAGGGAAGAAGACTAACAAACATTTGCGTGTTACATCGTTCAAGTCAAAGATGTATAAGCGTAATAAAAAGAGACATGGTCATAAAGAGGATGCATTATAAATTGTTTAAATTTAATAAAAACCCAAATTAGCAGGTTCCATAGAGTTGAATGTAGCATTTTTTTGGCAAATTCTAAGTTGAAAAGGGGCCATAACTCCATCAAAAATTGTCGGTTTGTAACCAAAGTGGAACTTGACCTGTATTTTATGGTCTTAAACCCGTGTACCAAATATTATTTAAATCCGTCGACCCTTTTATGAGTTATCGTCAGGACACGTTTTTTTCGGGCAAATTCTAAGTTGAAAAGGGGCCATAACTCCGTCAAAAATTAGTGGTTTGTAACCAAAGTCGAACTTGATTTGTATTTTATGGTGTTATACCCGTGTACCAAAAATTATTTAAATCCATCGACCCTTTCATGATTTATCGTCCGGACACCGTTTTTTGGGCAAATTCTAAGTTGAAAAGGGGCCATAACTCCGTCAGAAATTGGTGGTTTGTAACCAAAGTCAAACTTGACCTGTATGTTATGGTCTTAAACCCGTGTACTAAAAAAGTATTTAAATCCGTCTACCCTTTCATGAGTTATCGTCCGGACACCGTTTTTGGGAAAATTCTAAGTTGAAAAGGGGCCATAACTCCGTCAAAAATTGATGGTTTGTTACCAAAATAAGAGTATGATAATGGACCTTTGGAAACGGCCGAGCACGACACATATAACAAAGTCGAACTTGGATTATTTTAATCCATCGACCCTTTCATGTGTTATTGTCATGACACCGTTTTTTGGGCAAATTCTAAGTTGAAAAGGGGCAATAACTCCTTCAAAAATTGGTGGTTTGTAAACAAAGTCGAACTTGACTTGTATTTTATGGTGTTATACCCGGGTACCAAATATTATTAAAATCGATCAACTCTTTCATGAGTTATCGTCCGGAGGCCAACAGACCGATCGATGGACGGACTGACCGACCGACGGACCGACAAGCTCACTCCTATATACCCCCCCCCCCCCCACCTTAACTTCGTTTTTGGGGGTATAATAAGCTAGAAATCTCAGGAGCTCTATGCTGTTCCCTTATAACTTGTGATTTTGATAGTTTGTCATCATCTTTGTCATTCAAATTAATAGAAGGAGAATAATCAGATAATCACATATTTTCACTGTAGTCCGTCTGGGATTCAGATGGGCTAATATCATGATATTTGTTAACCTCTGTATTATAAGATTGACCTATAAAAGTATCAGCCAAATCATTGTCAAAACAAAAAGCATTTTCAATGGCTGTTTTTGCCATAGCTCGAGGAACGGCACAAGCCGGATACAAGTCAATTTCCTGTTCAACGGGATCAGGAGATTGATCCGAAAAAGTCTTGTCAGATGCAAGTGGGTTAACCACGACCTTATCTCCAGCTAGGTCATTGTCCAGTAATAATCGGACACCTTCAAATGGTAAAGAAGATCTTATTTCCACAGCCGCAGGTCCAGTAACCAAATCTGATGACACAGTTTGTGAACATAACATACCTTGTGAGTTAACCAATAATCATCCGTCAAACGCGCAGCATCTTCTAATGTCTGTGCCTTTTGTTCATCTTAATAGGTTGAAACATATTTGTTAATGAACCTTTTGAACTCTTCAATTAAAACAAGTTGCCTTAATGTATCATGATTTCGCTAAAATTTCTATAGGTGTTCTTTGTGTTTTATCATGTCTTTTTTAAAATTACTAAATGTCTGCCTATATGTCTCAGGGACCACTTCATAAGCCTTCAGAGTCACTTCTTTAACAGTATAATATGAACAATTTTGCTGTACTGTCAATTGAGTGTAAACTTGACGGGCTATACCAATTAAAACACTGTGAAAAAATAATGTCCAGTTTTCTAATGGTAATTTAAAATTTTCAGCAATTCTTTTTCAAAATGAAGAATATATTTGTCAAATTTTTCTTGGAAAGGAGGTACTAATCGAATATACTTAGTTACATCAAATGTAGGTAAGTGGGAGGGAGGTGGTGAAGGTGAACTTGCATTGCTTGTCAAATCCATTTTCCGCATCTCTAATTCAAATTATCTCCTTTCTTTTCCTTCCTTTAATTTCAATTCCATTTCTTTTTCTTTTATTGCCATTTCTGTTTCCATTTTTTTCTAATTCAATTTCTTTCCTGTTTTATAATTCAATTATTTTTACTTTTAATTCACACTCTGTTTCTACTCACACATTTTAAGCACTTTCTTAAAAATATGTCTTAATCAACCATGAATCTTAACAACATGTTTTTGATATCTGATTTTCTCATAGTATATTTACACTTCAATCAATTTTAATGTTCAGCAAGCAAGAGCATGTCATCTTTTTTAAGTGAATTAAACTCCTGCTGGGAAAGCGTAGTAACAAATTGCTCAAGTTAAAAAAACATTATGATTGCAGCAGTTTTCACTTTTTATAATATTCAAAATGTTCAAGTACATTTGTACTTTTATTATTTATCATTTTATTACTTTATTTTTGCCAAAGGCAATGTACAAAAGATAAAAGCAACCAAAATGTTTCACTACCGGACAAGTTCCCAATTTCTGTTACGGGTAAATTGTAACAAGAATGTAAGAAAAACCAGCAACAACTATTCTTAAAATATAATCAAGAAATTTATTCAAATACTACACTGAAACATATTCACTAACAGAAAACACATCAAACGGATCCAGTATTTCTTTAAAATCTGATCTACGAATAAAACGTCCCTTTAATTTAAATTTTCAAAAGACCCTTTAATCTAAAACGTAAAGTGTCCATTTAATCAAAATTGTCAAGTGCTCCTTTAATCCAATTTCACTTTAAGACTTTCCTGGTTTATTCATTCATAATAGTCCAAATAAGCCAATGTAACTTTTATAATAGATATAATAGATAAACACACTACTTGTTATTCTGTCACAATATATTTTGTTATTCACAGCATAACTGAAGTAAATTCTCAATCTAAATACTGAACCAGATACTCATCTCTAAATACTGAATACCGGACAATCAACAACCCCATAAGGCTGTGTTTATACTGTCATAAAATGTCATAAAACAGTACATAATGTTGTTTTTGCTCTTGCATATGTACTGAAACTGAAATAGTATTACATTATCACATTGCTTAGTACATATCGTTCAAAAGAATGCTTTATTATATAAATCATTTTCTTTACGGGATAAGTGTTACCTATGAATATTTTTAAGAATAATGTAAACATGTTATTATGTAAACATATTATTGTGTCATTCGGGGCCATTCATTTATAATTTAGAAGTTTCAGGATAAGTAAATACAATATTGATGTTTACATTTAACATCACATGATGTTATTGTGAGGCATCATATGACTGCATTCAAGGTTATTGGAGTAGTCCAGGCTAAAACGTCTATGGTTTTCTATGACAGTATAAATACAGACTGTTCAATAGGGGCACCGCTGAATCATTTCGCGTGCCTGGACCGCTCAAACATAAATAATTGTGGTTGGAGGCAACGTAGTTCCCATTTTGCAAGCACGTGCAGATGCGCTGATTTTATAGTACTCTTTTAAAAAAAACTAGTTTAAAGCTTATACTAGATGACAGAGAAAAAAAATCATATCAGAAGTAAATTAGTATGTCAGAGATTCATCAAACAAACGTGTTGACAGGTTTTATAGAGATATCATAGTCGAAAATCGCGGTACAAATGCGAAGATCGAAAGAAAAAAGATGTGTCTTCTTCATTTACCAATGTTTCAAAACGGTCACAAAAATTGTATATTCTTAAATATTGTTGAAATTGTCAGGAGTCGAAGATCATTATCTGTTCTACCTGTTCTGATTTTTTTTTCGTGAATATACATTTTTCGTGACCGTTTTGAAAGTTGATACCTTGATTTTACTCTTTCAGAGACTATTCAAAATGGCGGCGACACAGAAAAACACCCAGCCTAGGGCCAGTCAGCCGCACGCCGTAAACTCCTCTTCTCCCTGGACAAATTAAAATATCATAATGACAAACAGGTTCACATTGTCACTGAAAGTAAATTTTGAATTGAATTGAACTGTCGTATTTCCATTCACACAGTCCAAGCGATGTGCTAAAAATAGCTCAAAGGTCAAATTATGCTGATGCATACACACATAGATAGATCGATGGATTAATTGTACAGGAGTGGAATTAAATCGTCAGGCCTTTACCGAAACAGTGATCGTATATATGAATGCCACCTGTCTGTGACTTACATATTGGACAGTATCCAGAAAGCACCACATTCAAGTTGTGTTTTAAGTAAACTATTATGGAAAGCTGGCATTGATAGCATTAAGAAAGTTGAACATAGTTATTAATATTAAAAATAAATGAAACCATATGTTATTTTGTCAGGTCTGCTAAGAGGCAGTGTCAGTGTGCAGTGTGTTACCACAGCCAGACTGTTTTCGCCAAGTCACGTTTCCCACTCACAGTAATAGTATAACTACATCAAGAGCCTTGTGTAAGCCAGTGTGTAGATAAGCCCAGCTTCAAACAATCTATGAATTTATCAATGTATATTCTTTGCAAAATATGTGGCATTGTGCACCTGCCTTAGTCTCAGACTTTTTATACTATAAATAAAAAACGAATGGTGTTTTACAGCACATCGACACATAAATAGGTCATATTGTGCTTATTACGGATGTAAAACAAAACAAACAAAATAAATAGGTCCTTGTATTACATCTGAAATATTAAACTTAACCAGGACCCTGACTTAATGTGCTGGCATTGCCCAACGATAGCACGGTTGACGATAGCAATCTGGAGCTTCCGGATTAGCCGAAAACGATTATTTTTATTTCATCGTACATGTAAAAACGGTTCTATAATCACTATTCATCTACAATTTCAACTCTACAACTTGTGAACTATTTAAGCTGAAACGAAATATGGTTACGGTAAACAAAATATGTATCATTTTTTAATTTTCCTATGTGCCCATCCCCTCTCTCAAGGACGGCTCTAAATGACATATAATGTGTTGTTTAGCCAACTTAGGTCAGATTTGTTTTGTTTGTTTTTTCGGTTCTTAGACCCTCCGACCCAATGTTTTGTAAAAAAAATATGAATAACAAAAAAAATAATTCAACAGGGTTTATTTTTTACACGAAAAACTGGTAAGAAAAGTAACCGGCAATACCCGTATTTTGGTCCCGCATTTCAAACCACCAGTGATCATGTTTGCAAATTAAAGTAAAATTAGAAGGTCATCTTATATAGTTGTTTTCTGGACCATGTTCTGTCCAATTTATATTCTTATAAAAACAGTTCTATAGTCACTTTTTATTCATCTATTTCAACTCACCAACTTGTTACCTATTTCAGTTGAAACAAAAATATGTATGGTTAAACAGAATCTGTATCATTTTTATTTTCAGAGTCCCTGATGTTCTGAGACGCTGGGTGTTAGCTGTAAAATATTACTGAAGTCACACTATATGGGAGGATTTTATTGAAACAAGTGTCTAGACACATATATAATAACTTTTTACAACATTAACAACCGAATCAGAAATACTTAAACGAACAAGAATAGAATAATGCGACGGTGTATAATATTTTTTTTTTTTTTATGAATCATGAATCAGCAATACCTCATACGGACAGTACTAGCATCAACTTCAAGAAAAATGTGTCTAGTAACATTTGTGACTTGAGGGAATACGGTTATTTGGACCCACTAATTTCGAAATTCCCAGTATCACCAGCACAATATCATATCAACATGCCTGTCTGACTGTTGACAGAGGTGGATCGATTGCGACATTAACTGGACAGTTCATTGGAGTGGCTCAAAATAAGGGCTAATACGAAAATATAAATGTGTTTCTGTTAATCTGACCGACCATGCATTTCTTTATTGGTTCCTGAATTTTATTGGATTATAAACTGTGTGGAATAACAGATGGTGGGAGGTGTATATTACAGGTTCTACCCAGAAAAGTGGTAGGTCTGCCTCCACCAAAACAAATAAATAACAGATTCATGTATATATAACCCCACATGTGTTGAAAATTACTTACACCATATAAACAAAACAGGATGAGAGGTGCGCATATTAAAGGGACATGCAGCAATCTTTCCTTTTTTTTAAACTCCAAAATGTTATTACTTATAATGTAAATATGTGCAAGCTGGTGTAAAGGGAAAATCATCTTGATTAATCAATCGAGGTTCTAATTTTAATGCTTGATAAATACTTCAAAAATGCCGTGTGTCCTTTTAATAAATAAAAAGAATTATTGTATAATGCAATTTTTTTTTATATATAATACCCTTTATACTTGGGATGTATTGATGTAAATATATGAAATAAAATGTTTTAAATCAAATATATAATTCAAATGATATCTGACTTACATATTTTTTACTTAGTCATGAAAGATAATATTTAAGACCTTATGTACCTTAAATGTTTATTATTTACCATCGAATGGTGAGGCAGCATATGGTGTTAGTCATCTGTGCGTCTATATCCTTCCATTGTTTTTAACCAATAGCTTCGAAACTTTACACGATGTTTATCTATGATGTCAAGAGGTGCATATCGATTTTGCATCAAAATCAACATTATTTATGAATATATATTCTTGCATTGTACAGTTTTCGACGGATTTTTTTCAGTGCGGTCATTCGTGTCCCATGGACATATTGAGTTATGGAGATGTTCGGTTGCCCTTTTTATATTTGTATTCATTCTCATTTTCACCTCTCACCGCTGCGGGTTCAAATCCCACTGGGAGTTCAACTTGTAGGTGAGAAAGTGTCGATTTTTACGGATTGCAGAAAGTATACAGTACTGGTTCTACCCAGGAAAGATGGGGCGGTATGCCGCTACCACAAACAAATTGACCGTCATATATGGCCTAAAATGTGCTATAATGACATAAAACAAAATTCAAACAAGCAAACCTAAAACAGCATGAAAATACTCTTTAAGTATAAAGTTAAAAAAATGGCCTTCTTTTCGTTCCTTCGATACTATCGGAATCATTGAATAAGTATTACGACAGTGTTTCTGTCTGATAGAAAGTTTATCTTGGGTTTCAACCGACAAATGCTCTATATTTAAACTAATACAAGTAAGATCCACTCAAACCCTTCGATATGTGGGTGATCTATTCCACGGTTTATTCATGATACCAGCATGGGACAGCTACATATGCCAGTGCTGAGTGTAGTCGCGGATGACAATTAGACACTGGACAGTCTAAATCTATGAATATGTTTAAACATGTATGCTTGCAAGAGCTTTCAAAACAGCTTTTCATGATTTTAGTTGGGGTAGGGGGTGGGAAGGGGAGGGGTCGCATCCTTTTAAATCTCAGCTCAGATGCCCTCCCCTCCCCACCCCCACCCCCCCCCCACACATTGAACAGTGGCGATTGTTACGTACACTTTCCACATATGAGAGGGCGCCGAATACTTCCTCTCCATCGAATACGCGCCTGTAGATCTGCGAGGACAGTCAAGTCAAAAATACAGTACAAATTAAAGAAATATATTGTCCGAGGAGACATCAATCAATTATTTCATGGTTTAATAATAACTGCGGTTATTAAGGCTTACATGTGTCTGTATTTTCTTATAATGTATTCCGTGTCTAAACTCATGTGCAATACATATAGTTAATTAAGTAGTGTAATGGTCCGAAACTGGATCATCTGAATTGACAGCCAAGAATCATTCTTGTACAATTGCAAATTTAATACCAACATCAGAACATTGTAGTGAGCTTCACTAATACATTGATGATAAATTTGATTATAGGAATGTGTTTTCCTAGGCGTTTATGCATGTGTAAAGAAGGTTGAATGCTGTCGGAGCGAAAGATACATGTATACAGTGCGGGTTCTACCTAAGAGAGATTGGGTGGTCTGCCTCTACAACAATATAGTATATATGGCCTAGTATATGCTAACAATTTAGTAAAACACCATTCAAACAAACAACGTGTAGCATAATGCTATGGTTCGGCGGAGGGCGTGTCATTTTGGCATTGCGGTAAGTACTGTGTAAGGGCTAGGAAAATGATCAATTTAGACCATTTTAGTTGTATGAATTGATTATTTGCTGATGCATGCTGTAACAGCGTTTTCATGGACTTCAAACAAACATTACAAACATGTTCCTGAATGTGATAAAGAAGCGTAAGATAAGCCACGAAAAAATATATAAAATACATGCAATATTGTAACAAAATGGCATACATAACCATGCTCAATGTTTTTAAAGACAGACAAAATATATTGTCCTTAATCTATATATACTCAAGTTGTTATGCCCCCACAACCGAATAGTCCATGTCCGTCAGTCTGTCTGCGCAATACGTGCACTACCTTCGGTTGGGTTGGGTGTGGCTTAACACAAAGGAATTCAAGTACCCACCCAGGAATAAGTCATTTGCTGTATGGTGTTTTACATCATTTTCACACATGTAAGTTTATATATGACGCTCGATTTTGTTTGTGGTGGAGGCGGGCCACCCACTGGGTAGAACCAGTACTCCCGACATCCGTAAGAATCGACACTTCCTCACTTACAAGTCAAGTTCCCAGTGGGATTCGAGCCGGTAGTGGTGAGAGGCGAGAAGGTTTACAACGCAACGTCGTTAACTCCTCGGCCAGGGAGAAACACAGGAATAAGTCAATAATTCTGTCAGTGTTTTGTGTATTTTAAGACTGAACAAGTTTAAATCGCCTGCTCTGATAACATGAACACATTTTAAAGCTTTCAAGTCGATGTGTTTTCTTAGAAATTTCTTAGAAATTTCTTAGAAATAAACTATAACATTTATAAAACTAGGTGCATTGGATTTTGTTAAATACTTCGAATTAGTGCAGCTTTCAATGTTCCTAATTCTAAAATATTGATAGTAAAAGTATGTTAACATCATGTTTTACTACTATTACCACTACAAATTAAAGTGAAACTTCACAGAAAGTATTATTTTGATGTCTAGTAGCACATATTGTTTTGTAAGACCATTAGTCAAGCTACAACAGTGAGTAATAAGGAATAATGTTCATTGTAAGCCTATTGTTGTTTACGTGGTCATTTCTTTGACCTTAAACAAAGGGGGGAAATATTATAAGTCCATCAGGAAGAGTAGCATTCACAGAATACAGTCACTCCACTTACGGTATCATCCGAGTGGATGTCCCAGTATCCGTTCGTCCCGAAAGGACTGCGAATCTAACTACTCCCACAGTTTTCAATCGATTGTTTGGAAACTTTACAGGATGCTTACCTAGGACGTCAAATCGATTCAACGTCAAAATCGACCTCGTATTATCAAAGTTACGGCCCTTTTTGCGTTAAATTGTACGCTAAAATATCTAGTGTGTCTATTTCCTCCCCTACTTTTCAACCGAGTGTTTCAAAACATTTCAGGATGCTTACATATGATGTATAGATGTGCAGATCGATTCAGCATCAATATCAACCTTGTATTACCGGAGTTTTCGTTAAATATTACGTAAAATATCTTCTGTCTATCTCCTCCCACAGTTGTCAACCGATTGTTTTGAAATTGTACAGGATCCTTACGCATGATGCCAATATGTGCATATCGATTCGGCATTAATATCGGCCATGTAATACAGGAGTTATGGCCCTTTTTCTTAATTGTTACGTATCTCCTGCTACTTTTTCACCCGATTTTTATGAAACTTCACAGAAAGTATTAGGATGATGTCTAGTAGCACATATTATCAGGATGTTTGAATATTTTTTGGCGGAGTTACGGGACTTCGAATCTAAAGCTTGTCCTTTCAACACATACGTTTTTCATCCGATTTTCATGATTTTTTATAGGATGTGTCAGTATGATTTCTAGTTGCTTAAACTTATTTGGCCGTTCCGGTTGAATGTGTTTTTTTCTCGAGGTTTTTCAAATTAAAATCGTGTCCGCTCAACTCCTACATTTCTGATCTGATTATCATGAAGCTTTATAGGAAGTATTACTATGATGTCTAATAGCACATACTATCAGGACGTTTCAGTTTAAAGATTTGGCAAAGATACTGGACTTTGAAATTTTCAAATGTAAAGCGTTTTCGCACAATACCTCCTACATGTTCATCTGATTTTCATGAAACTGTGTCAAGGAGCGCATATTGTCAGGACGTTCCAATTGTAGATTTTTGCGGAGTTAATGGACTTTGATTTTGTTCAAATACAAAACATGTCCGCTTAACCCCTCCTACAGTTTTTCATCCGATTGTATTTCACGTATTTACCTTTATTCGGCGAGCATCCATTGGTTCTACCGATTATTTATTTTTACTGCATTTAGATATCAGTTGACGACAGATTGTTAGTTTTTAATTTCAATAAAGCATCGTATACATATTCCATATAACGGTTCCGAGCATAATCAAACATCAGTACAATTGTCGGCGAAGGATTATTTATCGCATTGTTTGTATTCGTCTAAAATGCGATATAAGTATCCTCAAACATGTAACTTCTGGAAAGAAGCATATCACCTGTTAAACATATCTGGAGGACCGCGAAGCAAAGGACAATTCTCATCAGAAGAGGACGGAAATAGACCGTACTCAATTCAGTCTGCAAGTTATGGAAAGAAAAATATACCGAGAGAAAGGAAACACTGTGGGATATGTTGACTCCTGGTGAAACGATAAAAAGCTCACACTAGATAACAGAAAACAAATCTTACAGTCGGAGGTTATAGCAGCAGACAATCATATTCATCATGGTCAATCAACAGAAGACAAGAGTACGAACAATGTCGAAAATATAGCTGTATCCGATCGGAAAAAAATGGTTTCACACATACATGGCATATGTATGTATGTTACAACACGAATGAAACCGAAATCCGTTTCATTGATATACGTATTACACATACAACAGCATGAAGATCTCTACTGTTATACACATATGAAACAATGGAACAAACTCATGAATATTCCATATGAAACAATGGAACAAACTCGTGAATATTCTGAAGTTAGCTAGATTGATCCACAAAGAAAATGAAATATTGCGGATATTACTTAACAATTTGAAAAGCAATATATACACATATGCTAGTTATGCCAATTATATATTTTACTTATGAATTTTTTTTTAAACCAGACACCAGATGGCGACGATACACAGCTTCGACCTCAGTTTGACCTTATTTTATGTGTGACCATGTTCTTGCGGACTTCAACCTGGGCGTTAAACATGACATGTCGTCATGATGCTATAAGCTTGGCTTTCCACTTAGCAAGTCCACCAACTGGTGTTGGAGATATGCTAAATTGTTTGCATTACGCTACGTTATCAGAATACGTTTAGTAACGTGTTTGTTATATTCCTTTAAAGTCTAAGGAACACTGATAAAGCATGCATAACCGAATAATCATACACCTTAAATGGTATTAATTTATCAGTGTACAAGCCCTTAACAAGTACTCTTCGAAATGCCAAATGGCGCATCCTCTGCAAAACCGTAGTATCATGCGACATACCCTAAAAGGAGTTGTATCCGCTTGCATAGTGTGGCTCGGTGACGCTGTGAGTGCGGAATACTAAATACTAATAAAAATGATAATTATAATCATCATGCTGATGGTCACATCATTTCGATTCAAATTGAAACCAATCGTGATTTTGATTTTGTTATTTTGCAGCATGTTGTTGATATTTATTTACAGTCACTTCATGTCGTAAGGAGTTTAGCTGGGAAAGGAAGTAGTGCTGATATTGTTTAATTGATATTTAAAGCATGTTAAGTATCATTTAAGTACAAAATTATCAAACAATGGGTAGGGCACTTTTATTTTTGCACCAAACTTCATTGAAGAAGACTCGTGTTTATAACTCCAAACGTTCAGTGAAAAGAGGAGATATAAAATCATCATTGAATATTTTCAGACTTTTTGTCATAACATTAAACTTTTCATCTGCTTCCCTGCATATTTTAGTGAGACTGATATTAAAGAAAATGTAATAAGTCCAACAGCAAGAGTAGCATTGACAGAATACAGTAACTGCAACAAGTTTTACAACGCAAAGGTGATTACAAACACATTCAGTAAAAAACACATCACAAACATATACACTCCTAGGAATAAGCCCTTTGAAACTGCTCAATCTGAGCTGATGCTTATCAGTATGGCAAATTAGCCAGTACAGTTATACCGTCATACATCGCACAAGCCACATTGACCACATGCGGCTTATGTGTGGTTATATTGACCTGTATCAACAGAAGTTGCTTGTTTCAATAAAACTGTCAGAAAGAAAATTTGCTTTGTTGGCTAAATACATGTTGTGTATAACTATCAACACTTATTAAAAAGAAAAGATATTTTGTGTTTGATTGCACTTATACAAGAAATGAAGAGCTTATATTCTAAAGTCCTGTTCGACTTTTATCTGTCATGGTATGGGGTAGTATCGCATACAACTTCAAGTCATCTCTGGTGGTCATTGATGGAAACCTGACAGCCATAAGTACCGAGATGACGTTCTCCAGCCTCACGTCGTTCCTTCAGTGCTTGAGAATGGCTTACATTTCAACAAGATAACGCCAGACCCCATGTTGCGAGAGTTTGCAGAGCGTATCTGGATGAAAACCACGTAAACGTAATAGATTGGCCACCGTACAGCCCAGATTTCTCACCTATACAGGCTGAGTACAGCTAAATATAGCCTGGCTTAAGTCCCGCCTTTTGTTGTGTACGATTCAGTACAGAAGTGAAAGTTCACACAGGTCAGCAAATATAACTTTGAAATATTCAATATGCATTTTCAGGAAGGATAAACTATAGGTAAAATAATCCCCATCAGCTAGGATCATTAAATTAAATAAAACATTTTTTTTCATGTTTTTGAAAATTTAACATCCATTGAAATTGCATGTCAATATTCAGTACGGATTCAATAGTGTTTGTAAACACAGACATGTACAGAGAGGTTGAGCTGGAAAAGTTGTCCTTTTCCCACTTTCAAAGGCTTTGTGGTGGAAATATCTATGAAATAAGGTAATTTAAAGAAAATCTGGTGGATAATTCTTGAGATATTAGCTGACAGGTGTCACAGGAAGTCTATGTGAAAGTATTTAGTTTTATGCAACCTAGAGCATTTATGGGACGAATCAATAAAGTTATTCAGTCTATGCCATCACGAGTGAGAGCCGGGTTTGCAGCCAGGGGTGGTCACACTCGTTACTAACTTAAACTCGAGTTTAACGACAGTGGTGTTCTTTGAACGATTCTCGTAAAATAACGCGTTGTGATTATCAAATGAATTTTGGATGTTAGATTGTTGGATGATTGTATTACATAATGGAATACTCTTTCAATGCATTTGGAATACCATGTAAGTAAAATGTATAGTCAAAAAATGTTATGCGTTTCTTTTTCTTTTCAGTATATATTTACAAATATTGCCTCCCTCTATATATTTATAGAAAAATCGAGCTAAACAGCATTATGGCGGCATCTATGTCAAGTGTAACATTTAATAGTTAGAACTAGTAAACCATGCAGAAAATGTTTATAATCTATATGAAAAAAAATTCGAAGAAAAGGCAAGATATTGAAAATTCTAAGCACCCCGGTGTCAACGTCTCTGTGTGCGTTGGTTAACATAATACAGTAAAGCTAAATCTGAACTCCGAAACAGATAAAAGGAATTTAATGAATCGCTACACGGGTATTTACCGTCACACTTTTACATAGGCGGTAAGAATACGTGTACAACATACACAGTTTTCAATATTTTTAACCTATCTGATCACCGGGATTTATAAATTAAAGCGCACAGCCAACCTATCCAACGACATACTAGCGTAAAGCATAGCAATGGCTTTGCTTCGCCCATTTAGGGCGAGCCTTGCCATTTACACAAAGTGTGTTTTTTTCTAAAATTATTATGCTTGGTTTATTTAGAAATATCTAATCAATAGAATGGAGCAAGCAGTTTGGAAATCAAGAATTTGGTTTCAATGTTCATCAGTTTGTTTGGACTGAATAACAATTTACATATGTTAAAAATATGAAGTGTATACCTTTAATAATTATCTTAGACTCCTGTGGCAGATTATAGTATACGGATGCAACAATACCAAGTGCTTATTATAATCAGAATGTGGACTAGGAATTAGGTAGGTGACCGCTGATTCCTAGATACCATAGTTGATAGCCACCACATTTTAATTAGATGGGCGGAGATAGGCGGAGTTTGAGAACGTGTAAGAAACACAATACCGTGACTATTACTAAATACGCCGATCACTGTTAATAGTATACTATACTCATTCTGGCTTGCCAACAGACCTAATAACCGAATGGTTTTAGAACACTACCTGACTAGCGCCCATGTACTTTCAGGGTTACTACCTTACCAGTGCCCTTGTATTTTGGTGGCTACTACCTTACTAGCGTCAATGAACTTTGGTGGCTACCACCTTAAATTTGGTGGCTACCACCTTACTAGTGCCCATGGACCTTAGTGGCTATCACCTTACAAGTGCCCATGGATTTTGGTG